>JAQPZY010001262.1:0-600000 GCA_029931535.1 Margaritifera margaritifera | reverse complement strand
GAAGTATGAAGAAAACGTTCAATATTATTTATAAATGAATGTTTTTACATAAAGGTCACAACTTAAATATCACATATTATGCTTTCATAAGAATATTTTCTTTGATTGTTAAGCGGGACACTAAGTACCATCTTAAAAACGTAATAGATTACCGACCTTGTTCTCCTCTGCTTTGCAGTGCAAGAAACGGAGTCAATATCAGCCAACCGTTTTTGCCCTTTATTATATATTCATTATGAGATATTGAAATATATCAATGGAAGACAAATGATATCGCCACAGTACAATACCACTTTTATCGCCAAAGTGACAATACCACTTTTATCGCCACAGTGACAATACCACTTTTATCGCCACAGTGACAATACCACTTTTATCGCCACAGTGGCGGTATTAATTTTGGAGATTTTTTTTTTCCATTTAGGAAATATATATGCCCTTATGTATGCTGTTCAAACTGTATTTCCATATTTAGGCCTATTTCATGTTATTATTCTTCTTCTTCTCTTTCTCTCTCTCTCTCTCTCTCTCTCTCTCTCTCTCTCTCTCTCTCTCTCTCTCTCTCAGGATGAACCGTTCTTAAATTGTGAATGCCCGCAAGTATACCTTTATGTATTCAATGAGAAGGCGCCATTACGAGTGCATAACAGTGAACCCAAAACCTCAAAAAGCAGGCTTCAAGTTTTAACCTTTATATAATTAGTTTTCCACATGAATCATGTACATTTTCAGTTACTGAACTTAAATGACCTGTTTCTATTCGATATTGTGTCACCCGTAGTGTATCGTATACTTGTTACACTCTACGACAAACGGCGCACATTTTTAAAAAAGAAACTCTTGATTAGATAGAGTAATACATTGTTTAAGTAGCAATTTGAACTCTCGTCACAATCATAATCATGTCTGAAAACGATGGAGAAATCAGACTTTGATGAGTGTTGATTGCAAACCGAAATTTAGTGACAATCGAATTTTGGGTGCAGCGTCTGTTACCGAAATATAATTTACAGACAGATTCAAAATATATTGACGTTTCACCCGTCATTCAGAGTAAAAGGGTCTGCTTTTAGAAGGAATTTCGAGATAACTCAGATTATAGGCATGCCATGCATAATTGTATGTCTACTGTAAATTGAGACCAAATTCTTGCATTTGTTTGTGCTTAAATAATTTTTATGACAAATCTGAATTAACACCTTACTGAGCACAACGTATTTAACCCCGATTGACTTCTGACCTTTTGTGCAAAGAGATATCACTCGCACCTATCTTCGGAGAACTGTCCATTGGTCTATTGATTCCCTTGCATGATACAGGCTACATAGAAACAGCATAGATGTGTACCTCTAGCCGATGGTTGAAAATATTCTAATGTGGCTAAATACTGCTAGTATACAACGTATAAATGCAGTTTTGTAATAAAGAAAGTATGGTGACCTAATATTTTCTTGTAACTTTTTGTAGCTTTTTACAATTATTTACCTTTGTTGAGGAGATTATGAAGTTTTATGGACCAGAAAAATTGAGACTGACGCGAAGCGGAGGTCAATATGAAAGCTCTTCTGCTTCCTAAAACTATCTATTCGTCGAAATAATGGTCTGTTGTTGTTTTATTACATGATTTAATGAAAAATTCTGAAATCCAACTTGTTTGTCTATAGTGAAAATGTCATTTTAACTACATGACGCTATAAGAACATTATGACGTGATGACGGTGCAATATCCTGAAGTATCGCAAATCACATGACGTCGTGTCAGTCAATGAAAAAGGGTCTCGTATAGAAATCATGCAATAATATTGTGAGCAGGAATTTCAAAATCATATTTGAAAAGTGCAACGATATTTACATTTTTATTGCATACCTCTTTAATGTTTAAAATCAAAATATTGCTATATATATATATGTGTGTGTGTGTGTGTGCGTTTTAAACATATGCTAATCTGACAACACAAAATGGATATGTAGTTTACTCATTTTAAGACCGTTTTTCAATTATTTATTCTTTCTTTTTTCCATTATTTAACTCTTATTCTCCGCCATTCAAACAAGTAACAGTCAAGATTTTGTATTGACTTTTGTGTTTAGTGTTTGTTTTGTGGATGCAATTTGTTTCTTCCCCTGACGAAGATTAGCTCCAAACGTTGGGTGGGTATAAGTTTGCTTGATGTATTACTGAACATCATGCACATGGAGTCTGTATCTTGTTGAGGCAATTAGAAGAAAGAGTCTTGTTCAGGCTAATCTCACGGCAGGATTTGAATCTGCACCTTTTGCCTTTCTGGACGCAAGTCTGACGCGCTAACCACTCAGCCACTGCGGCTGCCAGAAGACACGACTTCTTCGTTCCTTTTCGTTTTTTTTTTTTTTTCTTGTCTACGGAGAGGGGTGGAGGGAGACGGAGAAAGGGGTAGGTAGGGTCCAGGATGACTAAATGAATCTTGGAGATGTGTTGCTATCAAGGTCATGAGAGAAGCCTGCATATGTTATCTACGATTGCACTTAAAAGCGGAAAATTCTCCCGATTATGTTTAAATTGTACTGCTCTATAACATATCACATTCATTACACATACGTTATACTTTTCAAGATGGAATCATACTATACAGTTATTTTGAACAATAATATATAATCCTCAAAACCATCTGTGGCACCATAACCATATTTGTTGCAATTAAAATATGTCCAGAAAATGAAAAGACAACTCGCTAAAAAAAAATTCCATGTTAAAAATTATTAAGGAGCTATGGTCAGTAGCTAGGGCGTCGGACTCACGACCAGAATGATGCTGGTTCTAATCGTGCCCGGACCTAGCTGTATTGGCCACTATGACGTGCCTCTGGACAAGGCACTCTACTCTATTTGCTTCGGTACAATATAACCTTGCATGTGTTAATGTGCTGTTAAGCACCACTCACTCAATACATCACTAAAAATGGTTAAATATCTTACCAACAAGCATATATCGATCAGGCTTTTCGGGTTGAATGGATTCATCAAGACTGTCTTTCTTCTACTGTGTACAAGTTGAAAACCTTTGTTAGTCGTGACGGACAGATTTATGTATAGACTTGTAAGTCTCTTTGAGCTAAATGTAGAACCATCGTGAAATTTTAAATCTGATAAGAATTACATTGACCCTGTAAATGGACCCAAAAGAAAATCTATAGTAGTATATGCAGAGTATTTATCAACCTGGTACTCGAAATATGTTTACTGACCTATCAGTAGACAAGATATATGAACATACAACCATACATACAGACAAAACATTCATACATGCATGCATACATACATACATACATACTACATCCAAGATTTCTTAGATTCCTTTTATGTCAATCTTTCTTGCTTTTTCGCTTGAATTATTCTATTCTTTACATTTTTCTACTGGTTTCCATATTATAATTGCCTGATGAATCGCTGTATGTAATTTTTAATTCGGTATTCACGATTATTTTTTAACATACGTATCATACATATAGTGTCAACTGATAAAAATATCTTGATATATGGCCTACTATTGACTCGGCGAGATTATATTCAAAATGTTAAATATTAGAGCATAACAAAAGGCCAAGACTGGATATTAAGAAAAATTCTAATTATCGTTTTTTTTGTCTTCAGTATTTAGGAAATCGCAGGCGTGATAGATTAAAAATCTTCTAAATTTATGTCTCTTTACACATACATACATACATACATACATACATACATACATACATACATACATACATACATACATACATACATACATACATACATACATACATACATACATACATACATACATACATACATACATACATACACATGTTGTGGGGCTTCAAAATGTTTATTGCAGTAATGTCGCCTGATTGAGTGACTGTCAAACAAGCCCACTCTAACGATGAGGATACAGATATATCGATCACCATGCAGTATTTTATTCTCTATAAAATAGTTGTTTTTTCTTCACCTTCTTTCTTTATGTTGTCCTTTCTTTCTCTCTTCCTTATTTTTTGCACTCATTAATTCCTCCTTCATTCCTCTATCGAAACAAATATTTGTTGTCTTTTTTGTCTGTTTTGATTTAATTTGTTTTGTTTTTTTTACTGGACTCTAATAGTCACCAATGAAGTCAACAAAATACCCAAGATAAATTAAGTTTCGTTATCTAAATTTACACGGAAACTCTGAAATCAATGTATTCATGTATGTAGTGCTATTTAATGTTTTTCATTACAATCTAATTGTGATTTAAGTACATTGATAAACCGGAGATCTGCCATTCGTCGCTTTAATTAATTCAGGTCAAACATATATACACACATATACGGACACGTTTACTGTGTGCCAGATAACTCACTCTACTTGATCATTACTTTGTATCTCTCTCTCTCTCTCTCTCTCTCTCTCTCTCTCTCTCTCTCTCTCTCTCTCTCTCTCGACGCAACAGGAGCTCCTTTAGTAAAGCGCCGGATTCGTAATGTAAGGGTCGCGGGTATAATACCAGCCCAGTCAGCCCGGGTCGGTTACCACGATGCGTCCTTGGAAAGGCACTGAACTCGCATTTCCTCTGCATGATAAATCTAATAATGTGTTAAAATTGCTGTTAGAACCAACAAATCTCTCTCTCTCAAACACACACACACACACACATACGCACACTATAAGAATCGCTAACCTTGAAAAATTGCAAATGATTGAATCGCGTTGATACTATAATCCTTCTGTTTTCCAAGCGTAGATATTCTATTGCTACTAAAATCCGCTACTTACTGACACCTAGTTTTGTTTTGCAAAATATAATCCAGTCTCCAACTCATTTTTCATTTCATCTCACATAATCATTATAACTGCGGCAAATTGTGACTATGGCAAAGTCATTATGACATACACAAACACAGGTAGAAGGGGTATATAAGGGAAAGAGGTAACTTAGTTAAAATATACTTGAATCAACAATCATCATGAAAAGATCACACCTTTCCAATGATAAACCAAAATTCAAGCGACGACGACATCGTTCTTTGTCGCCAAATACGATAAGATAGGCAGAATTTCATGCTAGTGAGTTTGAAGATGAAATGATCAATCCCTATCCAATATCATGTACCTCTACCTCCACATGACCATGAGGGACAAGAAAGAAAGTCGTTCGGTAGCTCCAAAAGATTATTTTCACATTCGCGCTACCCCAAAAGTGACTTTCAGAAAATTTAGAACTAGGGCTTACACGTACACTGTGAAATTCAAAGAGTTCAGGTCTCAAGAAAGCAGTTGGTTTCATCACAGATATATGGAAATAGATATTAGGGACATTGAAACGACAGTACCAAGCTAAAGATGAAGATCGTTTGAGACTATCCATCACTCACGTCAGTTTGAAGTCTCCTGTCTGGATCGAGTTTAGTACACCTGCAGAATTAACACCTTCAAAGATCATCAATAAAATTCTACACGTTCAACAATCCAATGACGAGTTTCACATCACCGATGGAAAAGCTACTATTCACGTGACGCACGTTTGACCTCCAATAGGCAGTGAACGATGCATAGTTTTATTGGTGGATCAACTTCGCAGTACCAAACAAAGTATCGTCCTGATTAACAACCATCAAGATCAGATCTGTTTAACCCAGGCTATCGTAGTGGCTGGAACTTATGCCGAGAAGAATGATACAGATGAATGGAAGCGATCATGGAAAAGCGCTAAACAATCGGACAGAGCCTAACAACGAAGAGAAGCAGAAATTCTTTTGAACCAAGGTGGCATTTCCAAAAAAATCGTGTGTGGAGTTCCTGAAATGCAAAAACTTCAAGACCTGTTGGCTCCTCGTTGTACATAGAAAGTATGCCCTCAAGTCATTCGTGGAGCTCTCATGTTACGAGGACCGGATTTTTCAAACGGAAAATACATTCACATTTATCATTACCAAGATCATTTCAATGTAATTACTACCATATCAGGATTTCTCGGATACGAATACTATTGTGAAAAATGTGACCAAGGATTTAGCAATCGGGAGCAACATATTCATTGTGGAGAGAGATGTCGTGGCTGTTTAGCCTCGAGACCTTATATTCCCGAAGGACAAAAAAAGGGATTCAATGCCCTACTTGCAAACGAACATTCGTCAGTTCAACGTATCACGAGCGACGTCACACGAAACAATTACAACAACAGAAAAGTGCTGGTGAATTATTGACAGTGAAAGAAAACATGTTGTTTTTGTGACCAAGTCGTCGAGTTAGATAATCAATGTTATATTCCAAGATATGACAACGAACTGGAAGAAGTATTGAATGACGACCAGAACAAGAAAAAGAAACAGAATCATTGTGTGGATTTTTTTTATATTATTTTTACGTTGAACATTCACAAGAGACTGGAATATTCATCCCTAACTTTAATGTAACTCATCGTGCTTGAGGCAAGTGTATTCAAGAACCTTTATTTCATAACTGTCAGAATTTTAGTATGATTCCATGAGGACGTGCAAAGATAATTTCGTGGCTTTCGTACTCTTGCTGAATTTGCGAAGTGGATTTTAGACCCCACCGGAGCACTTGGAGCTCTTTTGAAGTCCATCGTTACGGGAACTGTCATCGATATGCTACACTCATGGCTCAAACTTTCTCAGGTTATGACGGACAATGTCTTCTGAAACAATATTCAGAACAATGCACCTAATTTCCATCAGTCGACATGAAAGTGCGACACGTAGAATATTAAGATTCCATGAGTTATTAAGCTATTCCTTGGGCTAAAAAGCCTATAATGTTTGAAATGACCGAAGTGGTTAAAGGCTGTTTTCCACACTTTTTCAACCCCGAAGCCAATCAACACGTCGTGCTCCGCATTAGAACAACAAAAATCATTCTACGACTGGCACAAAGTCCACTCTTCAGGCAGACCCTTTTGATCTTAAAAAGAAATGTTGAATATTGTCGATCCGATGTGCACATTTTACGACTGTGTTATGGAAAATTTGGACAATTATTTCTAGATCACGACGGTATCGATCCCCTGAAGGAAGCTTCTACCATTGGTAAAGCGTGTGAATCAGTGTACCTAAAGACTTCATGTCCGAGAACACACTAGCCATCATACCACCTCAATCCATTCAAGCAATCAGTCGCCGATATTCAGCCAAAGCTTTGTGCTGGCTAAATTAATTGTGAGACTCAAAACAAGAGGATACAACATCCGAGAAATGGCGCTGGAGAAAAGACGTTTTGATCTTATTCTGTGGCTGGTTGGGATTTAGATAACCCACAGATGGTCAACGAATTTCAAGGATGACTTTTCAAAAGATGCCTTACCTATTTTCCTCAACCAGACCTGAAAAATCCTTTCTCAGAGTCCACTACCATGGAAGAGTTATACAACCAAACGTACCAACAATGCCAAAATTTAGTAAGTCAAGGATTCCAAGTGATAGAAATGTGGAAACACGACTCCGATCGACATTTCAAAATCGATCCAGAATTTAGACGCATCGTCGAAGAATACGATGTTGTGGACATCGAAACGTTGAATCAACGCGACTGTTTATTTGCTGCACGACGTAAACGAATCTCAAGGATCTGAAGGAGAACAAATGAAATACCGAAGAATTTGTACCAATCTGTCTTACATCATCATTGCCACAGAAAACGGATGTTTTCTTTATGTCATACGTGTGCTGAAGTGTGTAATCAAGACTAACCTTGTTGCCACGAAGACCAAGAATGTGCTTTGACAGAAATATGTGTGAGGGCCGAATTGTTTCTTGTGGATACAAACTGTTAAAAGTGTATGAAATTTGGCAATTTCATACAACGGAACAATTCCAACAGGATGACGACTCCACCGAGGGGATTTTTTTTTCAGGCTACGTCAACGAATTTCTGAAACTGAAGTTAGAAGCTAGCGGCTATCCTTTTTTGTTTCTGACTCCATAAGATAAAGATGAATTCAAAGAACAGAACCAATTCTTAGAAGGCATCACTTTGGAAGACGTGGAACAGAACGAAGGAAGACGATCGTTTACAAAAGTCATGATGAATTGTTTCTGGGAAAAACTAGCTCAACATCCGATATTTGTAATTACTGAATACTTGGTGGATCCATTTCGATACTTACAAATCATCGACGATAAAGGAAAACTAATTAAACATCATACTTGAAGATTTTATATTGACGAAAACCAACGAAGTCCCAGAGTTTGCACCATCCCACAAATTTGGCAATATCATCATCGCGGCGTACGTGACAGCCAACGCCGTTTAATATTGTTCACCGTCTTGGAACCTTTAGGAGATCGAGTTCTTTACACCGACAGATGAATGTACATCTATTTCCCTGGAGGCTATTACCCACGAAAACAAAGACGAACGTTTAGTAGCATGGACTGACGAACATACGGAAGCGACTATTTTGAGTTTTGCCGGTAGTTGAACTAAACATTGCGGCTACCAGTACAGAGACAAACAAAGAGAACTTCATATCAAATGTAAAGTGAAAGGATTAACCCTCAGCTATCATTCCAGTCAAGTGATGAGCTTTGACGTCTTAAGAGAAGCTTTAACGTAAGGTCAAGATCAAGACTTTTATTTCCTCACAAAATTGTAGGTTTGTCAGATCATCATATTGTCAGTCAACCCTTGGAAAAAGTGTATCAAATCGTCCACGATAAACGAGTACGACTTCCCGATCACAACACGTTACCCTACGGGCACACCAATCTCCAGTATAAAAAAGTTCTAACAAAATAAAGAACGATTTTTGTGAATACAGATGCTGACTGTATGAGATGAAATCCACAACAAATAAGTATGATGGACCCTACTAAGAGTTCAACGAATTCGAATGTGATGCAGTACCCCGAGACCAAACAAATACTGTACTCTGCGACATAAGTGATACCGCACAACCTTGCCACTCTACTATCGAAAGTTATGCCGTTCGTGTGTCCCTCTATGGATCTTATCCAGTCACTCTCAAACCAACTTGGACACAACAAGTTCATCCGGAATTACAAATCAAAGAAGACTACACGTTTCCTGTGACTTCGCCTGACTGTTTTAATTTTGCCAGTCGATTCTAGACGTTGAAATAGAAATGAAATAAATATTTGGAGGGACCAAGTCCCAAATCTTTAGTCAGAACAGGATGTTTCTACTTGGAAATAGGAGACCAGGTGCAGTGTTTCAGTTGTGGTGTGAAACTTCACGAATGGGAGTATAAAATGCAGCTAACCTTGAAGTATTCCAGCTGGTCTCCATGCTGTCACTACCTTCCCTTGATCGGTCCTGAATATAATCCATGAGTGCTGGATTCAACATTTGGACATAAGATATGACTGATTATGCCAAAGATATTGTGTGTGACTGATGAAAGAAAGAAAACATGCAATGTATTTTTAAAAATGTAAATATGTTGTACGATGAACTTGTATTTTTTTAACAAATGTAAATATGTTGTACATGAAAGAAAAAGCATCAACTGTGTTTTGATGGAATATAAATATCTTGTACATGAACTGTGTTTTTTGAAATGTCCATTGGTTACACAATGAAGAAAACATGAACTGTATTTATGAAATGTGAATTTGTTGCACCATGAACTGTATTTTCTGAAATGTAATTATGTTGCACATGAAAGAAATACCATAAACTGTGTTTTATGAAATGTAAGAATGAAGTATGTTGTATCAAATCGTTCACGCTCTAGTTTTAAATATATTATACTGGGTCAGTATATACGACCTTTGACTTGGGAATGGCGGAGGATAAGTGAGTTATAAAGGGAAGGATCTCAATTTAAACCAGAAATGACTAAAATACATCTTTGACTGGATCTACGAAGAAATCTACGAATAGGTTTGGACAGTACTTGCTTTTTAGGCAAAACAATGAATGATGCAATCTGAAGCTGGTATTGCATCATACATGATATGAATTGCATCATGTTATTCCTAGAAGTCATGGATGATGCAATCATAACTAAGCTTACATCATTCTGCTGAAGAAATTGCCCTATATCAGCTCTACAAATCATACAATGTCGTGCTCTCTTATTTGTCAGTGTTTGATTTTGCAAAGGGACCCATTTCTGTTTAGCCAAAGTGAGCAGAGATGCCTCGTACTTGTGTGAACATTGCAGATAACTTCTGCTATGTTTGTTGTGAAGTGACTTTTGCATCACAAAAGCGCAGTATAACCACTATGGTTAAGAAAGACTATCATCTTTTTTTTGGCTGCAAAATTGGAGATCAGGACAAGATGTGGGCCCCACACATATGCTGCAACACTTGTGCAACAAATCTTCGCCAGTGGTTGAACAAGAAAAGGAAATCTATGCCTTTTGCAGTGCCAATGATTTGGAGAGAGCCAGTAGATCATATCAGCAATTGTTACTTCTGTATGGTGCCTCCAGTTGGGAAACTTGTGTCAAAGAAGAAAAAGTGGACTGTGCATTATCCAAACATTCCGTCAGCTATACGCCCAGTACCCCACGGAGAAGGACTGCCGGTTCCTGATGCACCAGAATCATTCTCACTTGAGTCAGACGAGGAAGAGGAAGAGGATGAAACTTCTACTCCTGAACCATCAATGTCACATGACCCATATTTTCTCCCATTCTCATCCTCTGAACCACACCTCATAACACAAGGTGAACTGAGTAACCTTGTCAGGGATTTGGAACTACCCAAGAGAAAGGCAGAGCTGTTGTGCTCCAGACTACAGCAGTGGAATCTCCTGGCAGGTGATGTTAGGGTTTCCATGTTCCGTGACCGTCAAAAGGATCTTGTCGCATTCTTCTTCATGGAAGGTGATCTTTTAGCCTGCAACAACATCGATGGTGTGATGGCAGCCCTCAACATCGTTCATGCTCCAGATGAGTTGAGACTGTTCATTGAGTCATCGAAGACGAGTCTTAAAGCTGTTTTGCTGCATAATGGCAGTGTTTTCCCATCAATTCCAGTTGGTCATGCAGTCTAAATGAAGGAAACCTATGAAAACATGAAACAACGTTTGATGTGCATAAACTATAACCAACATCAGTGGCAGCTTTGTGGCGATTTCAAGGTTCTTGCTCTCTTGCTTGGTCTGCAGACTGGATACACAACGTACTGCTGTTTTCTCTGCGAATGGGATAGTCGTGCGAGAGATTCCCACTACATCAAGAGAGATTGGCTACTCCGACAGTATTTGGAGCCTTTGATGAAAAGTGTTCAGCATCCACCACTTGTTGAATCAGGAAGATTTTGTTACCACCCTTGCACATCAAGCTGGGTCTGATGAAGAACTTTGTCAAGGCCATGGACAAAACACAAGCAGCTTTCAAGTACCTCCGTGGAAAATTTCCAAGGTTAAGTGAAGCTAAGATAAAGGAAGGTGTCTTTGTTGGTCCTCAGATTCGTGAACTTCTTCGAGATGATGCATTCACCGTGCACTGCATGGCAAGGAAAAGGCGGCATGGACAGCCTTCCAGTTAGTGGCAACACATTTAAGGGATTTAAAATCTATTTTTATACTCATTTTTTTACATCCTACCCTGTGTGGTCATTAGTTTGTTTTCTATAGGATAATGGTAAAGAAGCTGTTTATAAGGGATTTAAAGTGTATGTTATACCCCTTCGTTTATATCCTACCCTGTTTGGTTAATAGATCCGTGGGTGCTGGTAAGTCCAAACGACGTAGTGACTTGTAGAGGTAGTTTTAACATTACATTTCCAGCTAGAGGCCAGAGAAACAACCAGTGTTCAATTTCCGTTTGAGACCATAGTGTCATTCCCATGTTAAATTCTTACTGAGGCTAGACAGCCCCACCATGTTAAATTTCCACTGATGCTAGAGTGCCGTCTCCATGTTAAAATTCTGTCAGAGGCCAGAGTGCCATCTATATGTTAAATTGCCGTTAGAGGCCAGAGTGTACCACTATGTTAAATTCCCGATAGAGACCAAAGTGTCTATTTTTGATATAGCAATTTTAGTGAATGCATTCAATACATTTCCGTTAGAGTCTAGACAGACTCAGCACGTTATATTTCTCCATGTTAAATTCCCGTTAGAGGCCAGAGTGTCCCACCATGTTAAGTTCCCGTTAGAGACACTAGATTGCGGCCAGAGTGCCATACAAAATGGCTGCCGTAATGTTAGTTCCCATTGTCGCTCATGCGCCATCCTTTACTCCATGACTTCAGAATAAACAACATCAAATTTAGTCTCTCGTTCAATTAGATAGATGATCTGAAATACTTGAAGAATCGGTCATTGTTGTAAATGTTTTAGTTGGAACTCGAGTTGTGTTTCCACCCAGAATAGCAAATAATCTGGGAGAAAAAGTGATGGACAGAGTTTAGGCATGCGAAACATCTAATATGCGATGATAAGAAGTTGAATAGTATTCGATCAGCACACTTCGATAACGGTATCTTCTTCCAATCACACTAAACAGGTTCTAAAACCTTCCTCAAAAAATTTTCCTTTTACATCGAGTGACTCATCGGAGACCAAAAACATTAAAATCTGAATAATCAATATTTTTTAACATTACCAGATGACAGTTCTATGGATGTGTTCCCAATAACACAGTATGTTGTTTCACACCCAAATTACTGCAATCCATACAATTAGATCCACCGTTATTATAACCGTCGGTATATTTTAACGAAGGATTTGGAATAAGATAACCAATACAAACGGCTAAGTGAAATAGTCCACAATTGTTTATTTCCTTCTTGCAACTCAATTTTCCAATGGCAGCTCCAGTGACACAATACACCACAAAGATGTGGCAGCAAACGACGATCTGAGTCTTAGGAACACGATCTCCACATCAACCCATAGTAGTTGTTGTTGTTGCTGTGTTTTTGCAGAGATTAAATCAAAGAAGGTGTTTAATGGCATGGTCGGGACTTCTATCTCTTTTTATTGTCGATGATTTGTGAAGTTGCAATCCAAGTATCGAAACTAGGTGGATATCCTTCCAACAGACTTTGACTTCTTGCAGTCGATCTTTTCCCACCTTGTGTTCTTCAACTGAGAATGCTTTCGATCTTGTGCACGTCGTCTTCTTTCTTAATCAATCGTTGAAGCTCGGGCCAGTACAAAGTTCCTTTTAATACTTCTCCGTTCATATCTTCTTGTTTATAGACATGCGGATCACATCCACGTGCTTGTCCTGTGACAGGAAACAGTTATGTCATCCAGTTGGGTAAATAACCTTTGTCAAATGTGCGTTTTCTTTTTCCAATGCGAACCCAATCTTCGGTGCTTAACAGTTCTTTTGTTTTGATCTTTGACGTTCCAAACAATCAATAAATGACAGACATCAGCAAAATCCGCTTGCCATTGATGATCGATTCCTGCAACTTTCGTTTGACTTCGTCGAATGCGTTGTGTAACGTGTACGTCGATTGTTGCTGTAACCATTGTTGTACATTGTACAGACATACATTTTCGAGTTTGGTTTTGGATGCACGATACAATTTTTGAATTACTCCGTATCCAGCAGCATGAGTAGGACTATAATAAATGCCAGCTAAAAGTGTTCTTATGTTTGTTGCTGCAGCTACTGCTTAACAAGTTAACCACTGTTTGATACTGCTTTTAGGGTCGTGTGGTATTCTGGTTTGTGATGCAAGAGGAGTAGGAGTAATCATCGGTTCTTTGGTCACTATTTTCTTGATTTCTTTTTCACTTCTGTCTTCCGTTCTTTCTTTTATCTCTTGTGCTGAAGAGAGTGTTTGCATCATCTTCTTGAGCCAGGTTTTCATTTCTTTGCGTCTCGGAACACTGTAAGGTGTGAACAAGCTGCCCACACTGGGGAAAAAGGAACAGACATAATTTGAAACTCTTCTTCTTTCGTTCTTTTTTCTTTCTTTTTTCTATCTTTTGTTCTTTCCTCCTTTCTTTCTTTTTTCCATCCCCGTGGTCGTGTCTGTCTTTCTCTTTGGAGCTGGCACTTCTCTCAGAGTAATCTCATCCAAAACTTTCCGATCAAGCAGTTGAAGACGTTACAATAATTGTTATTACCTTTACAATGTTTCTGACTAATCACGATTGTAACGCTTGTTGTAAATGTCACTTCTCGGTGAGATTAGGATTATAAGGTGAATGGGTCATTGTTGTTCGTACCAACAATGGAGTTCCATCCATCGTTTGTAAGGAACTAAAGTTAATTGCCGTCCTTCCATAAAATCCAAGGGAACAAGTATCGTTTTTATCTTCTTCATCACTTCATTGCTCCTCCAGAAAGAGGTCCACCCATCGATCCTAACAAAGGAGAAGCCACCTTTAACAACGTTCCTATCATCGTGAGTAGGAATCTTTCTTGTTGAAAGAGCATTTTTGTTCTTTTGACTGCATTTAAGAACATAACGATGTCGTCGTAATGGTTGCTTCTGTTTCTGGGCTAAGGTAACCGTAGTTTTCAAAACGTTCAAACAACATTCACACATCGATGACTTCTTTGTGTACATTTGAATGCTTTCTTTTCGTATCAGAGCATTGGATTTGGATTTGGTAAGTATTGACAAATATCTCAAGGTTTAACTAAACGACAAGAGGAGCCTTTTTTGTTTTGTTTTTTTCTCTCTTTTTGGGGGGTCTCTGGATGATGGTGTGAACCTTGTGACATCTTTCTTGAAGGTGTCGTGTTCTTTTAAGTTTTCTTCATCTTAGAGTCTGAACTCGCTACAACTCTCTTCTTATTGGTCTCTCTTTCAGGTTTTGTTTTATTAATTTTTGTATTAAGAACCTATTCTAAAAGCGAACGAATAATGACATCGCCCTAAAGATTCACTTCCGCCTCGTTTCAAAATGATTTATTTTTTGGTTCGAGTATCGATTCTTGGATCAGCGAGTTGTGTCAAAGCTACTTTGTTTTGTTTTAGTTGTTTTGGGTTTTGTTTTGTTTTGTCTGGTTGGGGTTTTTTAAGCGTTTTGTTTAATGTGGAATATGAATTATACATTGTAGTAAACTGTTAAAGTAAACTATCGTAATTCTTCTTTGAGACTAGCTTGCAACATATGTACGCGCACTTTTGCATTTTTGTTGCGCCATTGATAGCATACAGTGCGCGAATGAGTTTAGTATGAGGATGAAATGAAAAGGAAGTCATGTTAAATACTGTCATAAACAAATGACGTTAATGGTGCTTTTATTGTTTTTAGCCTGACAAGGAAGGCAATGAGTAAATGACTGGACCTCCTTCTTGACACCAATCATGAAACAAATCTGTACGAAATTTCAAATAGTCGGGAGTGATAGGTTTTAAATCGATAAGTAAATGCATTTGGCGATTAAGTGGCATCGTCATAAGCATAATCTAGTCAAAGTGTTCTTAATTGTGTAGCCAACACTTGAACTTGAGATTTGTCTCTTGGACTTTTAAACAACACCTCATACTGATTATTGAGACTAATGGTACGATGCACTTTACTTTGATGAACTAAATTTTGAGTAATAAAAATAATACTAGCATTAAGATTATGTACTTTTCGTGTAAACCAAAATTTAATTTCTTCTTCGTCTTCTTGTAACATGTCATCGAAGATGAAAAGATGTGTTTACCTAAAGTCAGGTATAATCGCGTTGCCTTCGCGAAGAATTCCTTCTACAGATGAAATAGATTTGACTTTCTTGGAGTAACGTGTAAGAGGATTGCCTCTCTTTGTAACACCACACGATACGTTGTGCAGAACGATCTAACAAAAGTTGTTTGCCTGAATCACTTGGTCCAGCAATCAACATGTTAAAGGGGTGGCGACGATACAGTGCCTCCTATTTGGTTCTATGTTATAAATATATGTCCTCAGCTCTTTCTTCGTGTATATCTGGTTTCATACGTCTGATCTTTAAGTGTACTGGAGCTTTCACATAAAATAAATTGTGCAATTTTCTAAATATGAATCAATATCATTAAAGCTATTCATACAAAATATACGTTTTTAACACGATAAATTCTGTACTCATTGACATTTCTCTTAAATTAATCTCTAAGTCTTTTTCAATATGATTCTATTTCAATACTGTCTATTAATACTCCTTAATTATGTGTCTAGTTGTAAAGCGTATAAAAGGGGCTTGTAATGTTTTTCTCACGTGTTTAGGTATTGGCATATCAAGTATCGAAGTGTTCATTTTGATTTTGTTAACTAGGAATATTTGAATATGTATTCCATATATTTTCATGTGTATCGGATGGACAGAAAATAAACAAAGAGTTTAATAGAATTTGATTTCGTTTGTGAGGAAAAGATGGTAAGAAGAAACGATAAATGTTTATGTATACAGTTATGCATGTATACATTATTACTGATATATAATAAAACAATAGTTTGATAAACTATACATTACTCATCAAAAATATCAAAATTATAGTCAACATTGATTACTTTAACAATCAATTAATTTCTATATCATGTCAAAGCTGGTGAGATCAGTAATATTGTCTTCCAGAAATCTTCCCCACTTCAATTGTTTTTCTAATTCGGTTCAGACTTTATTCTGAAAATGTAGCCATTTCTTCTCTTGATAACAGTTTTATTGATTTTGGCTTTCTGGAACTTTTCACCTTTCCACATAACTACGTAAGCATCGTCAATAAACTTTGTCAAAGCAATTTCTAAATTCACCTATGCATTTATTTTTCTCCATGTTCTGAAATTTAAACGAGATATTCTCATCGTTGTGTGGTATACGCACTATGATAAAGGCAGGACAAATGATCTTTAACCTCCTAACTTATACAATGAAACTGTTCCCAGTACTTTTTAATGGCTAGTCTATTCATTTATAGAGATTTTGTCTTATTCAACAGGATAAATCACCTTGACGTTATGACGTATACAGTGCAACTGTTCTCAATAATGTTTCCCTGCTAATCTATGCATGTCCAAAGATTTGTTTCCTGTTTAAAGGTAAAAAATTATCTTGTATCTTATGACCAATAGAGCTATTTTTAATTTATTTTACTGGATATGAGCACCCTAGTGTCTGTATTCATCGTACAGGATTGTAAATATCGTAGTGCGTCATAATCCACATATCTCCCTTTAATCCGAGACCTTCCTGACATCAAACAATGCTCTCCCACTTGAACTATCCGAGCTAAAGTCAATATGACCCTACATTAAAAGAAGTATATATGTATACTATGTATATGTATATTAGTTGCGGATCCAGATCGACAGACGTGGGCGTGGGATAGGAGTAGGAGGGCGCGGGTGGATGAGGCACTTTACCCTTCCACCACAACACTCACACATACAATACACAAACAAAAACAAAACACACACACACACACACTTACACATGGGGGTCCTTTTCCTCCATTTGTCTATTACCTGTTCATTTTTTGAAACTTTTTTCCAAGCCTCTGGATACAATTTGTGCAGACTTTATTACCAGATTTTTTTTTCTAAGGTTTGGTGGTGGCGGTCTTTAATGCTCTCTGGTAAAGCACATGCCTTGTATCTCAGATAATCTATGGTCGGAATTTAGAAACGTAATACTCACTTATGTGTACAAAAACACAGATACATGTATTTACTCTGAATAGAAAGAAATATTGATCTACATGTTTCCACGATTTTTATACATTCGTCATCAAAAGTAACCAGTGAGATGGTAATTTAAAAAGGAAATTAACCTAAATAAAATAAGATAGAATAAAACAACTGCTTCAATGTCGCTAGCAGACCTCTCTGAACACCAAAAAGGTCTAAGGCCAAATAATTTAAAATATAAGTAAAAAAATAAAATATATTCAGGCCATCCTCATATAGCAAAAAATATGCCTATTAATTTTTTCATTTGTTTATCTGAAGTGTACTTTCCTTTGTCCTGCTAACAAAGTTTTTGTAACAACGGTCCAAATGCAAAAGGCTAAAAAAAGATCTGAACATGTTTTAAAGTAAATTTATAAGAGCAAAACAATCTACATCTGAAAACAAATATGTCCACCAAATTGTATCGGTCTACCTCAAGCAGCTTTTGATCAATCTTGTAACATATCATAGATATGTTATGTAGATTCCATGTTGTTAAATGTTATGTTAATATAACGCATACAGCAACTGGGTTGAAGTTAAAATTCACTTACTTAGCCCACCCCACCCCCATCTGTACCAACTCTTTTAGTACCTTATCTATTAGTATGTAGCAACAAGATTTTGCTATCAATCCGTTTTAATTACTAATTGATACAAGTACAATATTGCACATTTTCTTTGAATATTTAATTAGCTTGCATCAAATTGTACATTTATCTGGTTACTCCTTTTGTTGTCAAATCATCTACGTAACGATTTTTTTATTGTTAATGAGGCCAGAGCTTTATCTAAGTTTAAGCTTGCAACTCAATCTTCTATATCTCATGATGTGATTTTTTGTATGTACTTTCTAGGATAATGTTTGCAAATAAATACAGCTTAAACCACATTTCAATGCCCTAAGTCAATTAGCCTGTTGTGCAGTTATGCTAAAACAAAATCGTGACAGACGTACGGACTTACTGACGTTCAGATGTACAGACGTACGAACAGACGATCACACTAAGGACATCAAACGTACATTGAATATGATATTTATAGGCATTTTTATGTCACATTTCAATATATTTTCAGACTTAAAAGGGATTACAATCAGAGACTCTTTGATATATGGTTGGGATCATTTTTTAACACTTACAACGCTAAGCTTCAACTTGGCACTTTTTGCAATTCTTTCCAATGAAAACGGAGTGTGCAAATATGCTGGACAAAGTATGTTACTTCAGTGATCTTCACACGGTCGCATTTATTATAGATATAAATGAGATACAAGTAAAAGGCATATGTTACAAATTGAGGGGGAAGCGTGTCAATAAGTATACTAATTACTAGGGATAACATATATACTGACGTTTATATTGACGATACTGTCTCAGGGTGTAAAGTATAATGGGAGACGGAATCACAGAACCATTTTCACACGCATGCAAGTTTTTCTGACCGGTCAGAGGAAGAAATGGCAGCAAGGGCGTTAAGCATAAGGACCAGCTAGTAGCGTGGTTAGTGACTCGAATTTGTTAAGGGTCGCAGTGAAGGCAAAATTGATGTCACCATGTTCAGGCTACTCGATATAAACAGGTATACAAGAAAGGATGAGACCAATGTCCATCGTACATATCTAACAATGTCAAGGAGCGTCCTCTCCTCAATTGAATTTGAGACCTCCCTTATATCAGACCATGCTATTTTAACTTGAACATTACCCTTGATTAAAGAAAGCCTACATTTATACTGTAAAACATACACTGTATCATTTGTCCTTAACAAGTTTATTAGCTTTTGATATTTTGAAACTCTTATTTTACAAGCCTCTGGACACAATTATAATGTGTTCATGCAGACGTTAAATATGGCTATTCTGAAGACACTATTTTTCTGGTAGTTGGTCAATCTCAACAGATTAACGATTTATTGGACATCCAGTGTGTATGTAAACTATGACAGATGAGTGCATGCTTCACAATTGGGCCCCAATCGTATTAACTGACTTGAATACCTACCCATAAATGAACCCTAGGTGTAACAGTAGTCATATCTGATCTGAAATTCTGAAACACATTCTGGTGCTAATGCTTGACAAATATTGGAGAATTTAATCCCGACTTTTATCAACATTTTATAAGGCGTCCACTTTACACTGCTCTTTGTTATGTTTATTTTATTTCTTTTATACTTCGTCAAATCTCATGGAACGACCTACATTTCGTTTAGTATAATTTATAAATATCAGTTGACATGTAAGTGTATTTCTTGTGGAGTTTAATGTATTTGTCTATTTGTTCTGGCCACGCATCCATACACCAACTTATTCACAAAAATGGACTTTGAATCGTCCTATGTTCATGTGTAGCGTGTCAGAATGAGAAATATTATCAGTTTTTCGCTGAACAGTCTATAGTCATCCTGGATGGATGAATAATTAAGAATTGTTTCACATGTCTCTTTTTGTTGTATTTTATCTTGGACTTAGGCCCCCTGGGGTAACATTAAAAATGAACCATCACAAACTTGCTTAACCAATAAATCAATGAAAAGAGGAAGCTAATACATGTTACTTTTTTATTCTATCAATATAAAGCAGATATAAATTCTTAAGAGGGTTTTTCATTGGTCAACATTGATTTAAGTGAATCTAGGTAAAATTAGATTGTATAGAACTTTTCAAAAACTTGAACATAAAAACCTAGCATTGATGACAATACCGAAAAGTACTTCCTATGTTTCGTCATCTGCCAATGCAGTTACAGCTGACCCAACCATAGGAAATCCTCATTTGCAAACGAGCACAAATACTTTCTTGTACCTTAACGCCTTTAGTATATCTTAAGGGTGCAATCATGTACTGGAGTCGAAAGAGTCTCTTCAGTTACCCCATGAATCTTAAAAGAAATTAGTGTATTTATCTGACTTCTGTACCAATACGAAGAGCACAAGAAAAATTCATTGAGGAAATTGTATCACTTGAGATTTCATTGCTTGTGTTCAAGAACTGGATAACCGCTTTTGTGGCTAGATTATAAAGTATTTAGCATCTTTCCAAACTGTTTATAATTACTCTAAGACATGTGACAACTAGCTCGTTTATACACTTCCGGGTTTCAAATTTCGTCAAATGGCGATTCGTTGTTAGGTTAAAATAGCAAATAAACCTTGACTTGAACCAAACTTATTCAGATGAAGTGAAGCGACGAGTCTTGGATATGTTTAGACTCTCTCTCTCTCTCTCTCTCTCTCTCTCTCTCTCTCTCTCTCTCTATATATATATATATATATATATATATATATATATATATATATATATATATATATATATATATATATATATCTTGATATGTACCTTGTATTGTGTTCTTGTCAGAAATGTGTTACATTCATTTACTTGGGTCCAAAGAGTTTATAATTACTTTAAGGCATGCAACAACTAGCTCATTTCGTCACTTTCGGGTTTCAAAACAGGTCAATTGACGATTCATTATTGGGTTTTAAAAAAACAGCAACATTTACCTTGGTTTGAACCCAGATTATTCAGATAAAAAGAAGCCATGAGTCTTGGATATGTTTAAACTGTATATGTACCTTTTATTATGTTCTTGTCAGAAATGTGCCACATTCATTTACTTGGGTCTATAAAACTCCTCCACCCCTCTTCACCCCTGTCTCCAGTCGACTTAAAATCAAAAGTACCAAAGAAGATTACAAAGTACCACAACAATTATTGTTTATTGATGTGCTATATATCAAAATAACATAAATCTGTTCCTGTGTTCACCACTGTGTCTTTATTCACAACGCCTCTCGTCGTCGACAACAGTCCTGTCTCCTCTATTACTAAGTCAACATTGTAAATATCGAAGTTCGTCATGACCAACTTATCTGTCAGGGGAGAAAACTTTAGACCTCTCTTACATCAAACTATGCTCTTCCACTGAAACTAATTTTTGTTTTAAATACACTCTATGATTCTTCGTCCACTTGTCTATTAGTTTTTTATTTATGCAACTCTAATTTTCCAGGCCTCTGGACAAAGTTATAATATATTCGTGCATACTTGTATTTTTCACCCCTACCCCCGGAAATGAAACTATGAAGGGCATTGTTCAAATTCTTTATTCTTTATTTTTTATTTTATTTTTTATGGCTTGGTGGAGTTCCGTCCTCCTAACTGTTAAAGCGCTTTCCTTGGATCTCAAATGAACTATGATGAGAACATTGCGACATATTACATACTTATGTATACAAAAACATAGATACATGTAATTGCTCTAAATTAAAGAAGAACTGATCTGTATGTTCCCACTATTTTTGCACGGTCGTCATCAAAAGTACCCCGTGAGCTGGCAATCTTCTAAATAAAAATTAAATTTAAATAAAATAAGACAGAATAAGCCAAAGATCATTAAATAAGACATGTCTAAACTAGATGATGTGATTATATGTTCAGACCATTACAACCTTTCTTTTCTTCAATTAGTTACCTATATATTTAATTATTTACTTTTTGAATGGAAACCTTTGTAGCGTAATTGAGCAAACCACAAGCGAGTCAGACAAATGAAACTTAGCATGCATATTTATATTTTTTGTAGACGATCTGAAAATTATTTAATATAATATTTATATAATATTTCAAGCCATTGTAAAAAAAAATTGACATTTTGGAAACTTTTATATCTTTTTATCTTAGATCTTTTGGGTCTCTAGAGCTGTCTGATAACAACTTTGCAGCAACACGTTAAAAACCTCTATGAAGTTGAAACATAGGTTTAAAAATTTGGAAAAAATGTTGAATGAACATATAATAAGGTCATCTACATATAAATACAAAAAATTATATTACATTTTTTATTTGTTTATCTCAAGTGGATTTTGTGTAGCAGTGCTAAAACATTTGTTGTCCCAATAGTCCAAGTCCAGAAAGTTGACAAATTTTTAAAATTTTTTATAACAGACGCAAAAATCTCATCTCAGAAGAAATATGCATACCAAATTGTATCGGTCTACCTGGTGTGGTTTTAGCTCATTCGGCCTAACAATATTTTCATTTTTTTTATTCCAAAAAGTAAATAAATGTGCTATAAAAATCATTGAAGAATTGCTCTAATGCTCTTATATTTTGTAACTCCATATATTTATGGCCATGATATAGTGTGTAACGTTGTTAAATCTTATGTTTATGTAAACGCATACATTATCCGAATGGAAGTTAAAATTCACTTACCTCCCCCATCTCACTTCCGTCAGCACCAACTGTTTTTGTATTTTATCTATTACTATGTAGCAAGATGTCTTTGCTATAAATACTTGTTACTTACAATTACTATATTATATGTACAATTTTATTTGAATATTTTAATGGTTTGTATCAAGTTGTGCACTTGTCTATTTATTGTCTTTCATTGCTCACGGCAGTCAGATCATCAAAGAAAAGATTATTTTTATTTCGAAGAGAGCTCGAAATATGCTTAAGCTTCTTGCTCAATCCTCTCTATTTCTTGGTTTGATATTTTTAAGTACTTTGCATAATAATGTTTGCAAATAAATACTGTTTAAACCAAATTTCATGGCTATAAATTAAATAGTTTTTGCGTTATCGTGCTAAGACGAATTCGGGACGGACGGACGGACGAACAAACTAACACAGTAGAGAATACAAAGTACGCCGAAGGTGATATCTACAGATATTTTCTTGTCACATTTCACTCTATTTTCAGAATTAAAAGTGATTGCAATAAACGACTCGTTGCTGCAAGGTTGGGATCATTCTTTTAACAATTGCAATTTGGGATATTTGTCTGCAGTATACACACTAAACTGGCCTCACCTTTTGTAACTTCTCTCTAAGGAAAACAAAGTAAGCAAAAATGATGCTCCACGTGTGTTACTTTATTAGTCTTTATAGGGTCTCATTGATTAAAAATTAAGATCGTAAGTATAGGGCATCTGTTACTCCTCGAGGGAGGAAGTGAGTCAATATGGGTGCTAAATAGCATTGACATCATGACATTAATGTTTACTTTGAGGTTATAAAGAGTTGTCTGGTACTATAACAGGGTGTATAGAGGTTATTGGTAGAAGGGGACACAACAAAGTTCGCCCACATACAAGGTTTTTTGTTCGACCAGCCAGAGAAAGGGTGGCAAGGGCCCTTGCTGCCCTCTGCCGTCCCCACCATAAAATCATAAATGTTGAATGGGGTTGGGGTGGCGGCTACGGCTATCTTATACACAGGCACCGGCAAGTGGCGTGGTCAGTGACTAAAATCTGTAAATCTGGTACAGCAATTCCTCACAAGTCACACTAAGAAGGTTGATTGTACAGCAAGTCTTGACAATTCAGAGCAGACACATCTTACTATTCAACAAGTTCTGACAATTAACTAAGCTCTTCGACTGCACAGCAAGTCCTGACTACTTCGACCAAGAATGTCAATCGTTCACTAAGACCTGACAACTTAGACTAAGCATGTTGACTGAACAGTAAGTCTTGAAAACTTAGACAAAGTAAGTCGACTACACAGAAATTCCTCACAGTTTAGACTACGCACATGTACACCAAGTCATGTCAGCTGGGACTAAGAACTCTCGAAGCACCAAGTGGTTGTTTGTGGAGTCTCTCGAGTGGAAGAAACCGGAGCACATGGAAGAGAACACCATCCTTAGATTGCACTGAGGAAAACCGAAATCCGGGACCCGCGAGGTGCGAAGGCAGTTTGTTACCATTGCGTTATCTATTTCTCGGGTGACAATGTTTTTTCGGCAATTAGTACTTAGGATGTTTTTTCATAATATTTTTTTAATTTGTTTTTCATGTTCGGTTTTTGTTTTGTTTTGTTTTATTTCAGAAACATAGAATGAATATTAGGTAGCACAATCGCAACCCCAGCACCTTTCCTGGCTGTGACTATGGTCGCTAACGTTTCAAATCAGCTCTGTTATTTGTATTTGATCAACGTGTGGAAAATAACTAACTTCTGAATTACATTAAAATGTTACATTCATTCTTTCATTACTAGTGACTAAATGTCAGTCTGATAAAACAATTTACTGGATCGGAGTTTAGGCGTGTTCTAAGCGGCACACGACAATTTATGATATAAACGTTCGTTGACTGCGAGATTGTATCGCAAACGATAAATTCTTGCATGTTCACCTGTCGATATATTTTCATCGCATTTTTGAAGAACTCAAAGCAATTCTGAAATTCTTGGCACTTGCTCCGCCAATTTTCATCTAGTAAACTGAGCAAATTTCAGAGAAATCGACAACATATCAGTTTACCAAGTTGTTTTGTTTTCCATTTCTCTTCAAAAAATGTAATGAAACCCTCTCATCTTGACCTGTGGTTTGTGGCATATGGTCAACAAACAATGAAAAATAAAAAATTAACACACAAGTTGATAAATGTAGATGTTGAACAAGTAAACACATATTGCCCACGTTATGGCTTTGGTCAGGCATCAAATAACAGTTGATGTATTGCAAAGCGTCAATTCACCAAGTGCCAAGAGAAAATGTGTAATGGCGTTTAATTTCAAAAGATTGTGTCTTCGAATTTAGATCGAGTTTTATATATGTTAAGAATCTAATTAACAGAGTCGCAAATAATCTTGTGCCTAAAAACATATCTAACGTCATTACACATATTTCTAAAATTCACGGACACTCCTTACCAATATTTTAAAAATCCATGGACGCTCCTTGCTCCCTATTTCTCAGATTCCTGAACACTCCTTGCGCTCCTCCACTGGATGTCTTTTCTCTCAACTCAAATTTTGTACAACTCTAGCGATTTCGTTTTTCGGTGACCTCTGTGGAATACAACATCTCGTCTGTCAGCCATTCAACTTCTTTTCAATTCATTAAAACGTTCTATCAAATCGTTACTGGGGGACGGTAATCTGATCTGAAATCTACAACTTCAAGCCCCTTTTCAAGAAGATGTTAATCTTATTCCCATCACCAATGTTTTGTGCTAAATCTTGCCGCTAATATACATGTATTTGTCATGAAATGATGTCTGTTTTATTGTTACGCTTCTCCTTGTTTTGTGCCGTGTACTTGTCCATTGCATGCCCATATATGTATTTGTACTGTGTGTTTGTGAGTGACAAGAGGATTGATAGTTTTGTTAATTCGTATGACATACTAACGTAATTTGTGAGATTGTTATTGTATTTTTAATTATGTGCACTGTGCATATCCGTTACTGTTGGTTTGTATTTGTAAATATGTCGAGGCCTACATAGATGAGCTTACTGTCCAATGTATAACCTTTCTAAATATATTATATATCTGTTACCGCAGATCTAATAGACATTTTGTATGTACCATTGTTCTAAAATACGGACATTTGTATACATAGGTATGTAATTGTTTTTATGCGTATCTGTGTCCGCGTCGTATCATTCAGTCATTTGTGTATATAATCGTGTGTGTGTATATTGTGTGAACATTCAGGAATGTGTGTGTGTGTGTATATTGTGTGAACATTCAGGAATGTGTGTGTGTGTGCCTTGTCTTATTGTACTGGCATTTGTGTGTATATGATTGATTATGTGTGACAATAGACTTTAATAGCTTGTTTTCTTTATTTTACAAGAATGATAACAATAAAAAAAATCTATAAAAAGCCCATGATGAATATTTTGTTTCTTTTCTTACTTGTTTTAACAAGACCAAACACATATATTGTCTTGAAAAATGGCTCATCGCCAATCACAGTAAGTCACGATTAATAAGTCGCACACTTGCCTGTATTGTTTTTTTCTAACGTCATATGTAATATGAGAGACTCTATCTTCTAGAGCTCAACTCATAAATATTGTTCAGTTGACATATCTAAGATGTCTGTTAAGAATATATGGATCTTTAGCTTCTAGAGCTATATACAGGGCATGAAAATATTTCTCATCCTTTATCTCAAATTAAATATTATGACGAAATATTATCATACTATGGAATGGTGTTTTCACGATGATTGGGTGGTGCCTGTACAGCAAGGTCGTACACCTGATCACTCCCGAAGGATGCAGATAAATCTTTACAAGGCCTGTTGTAGACTGGTTCAGTCTCATTTAAGTCTGCTTTTTTAGCCTCATTTGAGACTACGCAATCATGTTTTGGGTGTCTCTCATTTATCTGATTAACACCACAATGTGCACTATTGTCTGATATTTGAGCCGGAAAATGAAAAATCTGCGTAGTAGTCATAGTCTCCAGTGTCATGCCATACTCTGGATTAGAAAATGTCTTACAAGGAAAGCTTATGTTGTCTGGACTTTGATAAACTGGGAATGATAAATCCTCTCTGCTGTTCTTTTGTGTTTTCCTCCACAGTATAGGACGTTTTAATTTTTTCCTGTATTGGAAAAAGGTAAAAGCAAAATAAGCACATAATAAAACACGGCAAGGGTGTTTAGAATATTAACTGCACAAACTACTCAAGAGTTTCATAAATCTGATAGCATTTCAACAAAGAGTACTCCACAAACTACAGTACCCTGATAATCATTTCAATCAATTCTTATAGAAGAAGCAACAGACAAAATAAGAGCAGGAGTAGAAGAAAAGGTAGATAATTATAAGATAATAAGATTAGAAGATAAAAATTAAAGACGATTTAATAATTATGATTGTAGTTCTTGTTGTTGATGATATTGATAATATTGAGTATAATGATGATGTTGAGGACGACAACGATGATGATAAGTACTGTGAAGTTGTTGCGGGGAACAAGGAATAGTTGTATGACAATGACGACATTGGAGATGATGATGTGGATGATAAAAGCTGGATGCCAATGGATCACTTGCACTAACTTACCGAAAGATAAAGCACACAGTAGCAATCACAACTAACATGGTGACGATCCCCAGTGCAGCTCCAACATAGAGTCCGACTGAAAGGAAATTACAAGGAAAGAGGTAACTTTAAGAAAAGAAATGAACATCAGAACCGACTTTGCAACAGTAATTATAAACGAAATATTTCACGGCATTATACTTAACAGAATATTCGTATTTTTGTTTTGACGGCTCGTGTAGCTCCAGCAGGTTGGAAGGAATCTACGACATTGTCTTTGAAGATGAAGAATCAGTTTCGTAGCAATTGTTTCTGTCTGTTTCTTATTTGCCTTAACCATACATTTGTTTTGAGTTTACCGAATACTTGGATCAGCTAGTAATATAAGCATGCTTAACCTATACATTGAGAGAATATCTATCTACGGGTTTGTTTGTTATTTTTTAATTTTTTTTTATTTTTTTTTTTAGTAATAAGGAAATATTTCACGAATGAAGCGGGAAACATTGTATTGTCACGAGTGACACCGCTCGTGACAATACAAAATGTTTCCATTTCACGAGTGAAATAGTTCATAATATCTACTTTAAAAAAACATACATTTCTTTTTATTATATATTTTTAAGGCAAAACTGTTGATGTGCATGGATTTTTTTCTCCATGCTATGCCTTTGTGAATAACGGCTGCATTACTACATCGATAAAAGAAGTTCCAAAATTTACAATAATTTTAGGACAGCGACTTTTCATAAATTTATCTTGTACAAGTAATGCTTCAAATTTTTAATTTTGTCGAATTAATGACTATTTTCAAACGAAAATGAAGAGAATTTTATTTTAGTTAACACATTTCTTGCGCGGATTAATACAGTAAAGATTGTTGCGGTAGGGGTGCTGTAAAAATATTACGGAGCGGTCACATCTTTAAACAAAAAATTTTAATGATTGTGAGTTTATTTTTATGGATTTTAGGTTCTTTATTTTGATCATGTCTGGCCACCTTGCAGTCTAGTTCGGTAACAGACGCTGTACCCAAATTTCGATGTCACTTAATTTCAATTCGCAATCAACGCTCATCAATGACCGATTTCTCCATCGTTTTCAAACATAATTATGATTTTGTTTACAGTTAGAATCACTATTTTTACGCGATTTCGTCACTATATTTAACCAAGAGTTTTTCCTAAAAATGTGTCCGTTTGTCGTAGAGTGCAAAATGCACACAGTGTAGGTGACAGAATATCTAATAGCAACAATTCATGTAAGTTCAGTAATTAATCATTTCCAGGATTCATGTGGAAAACTAATTTTAAAAAAATAGTACTTGGGGCCTACTTTTTATTCTTTTGAGTTCATTTTTAGAAATGTTTTTAAAAAAACTTTTATGGCGCCTTCTTATTGATTAACTAAATGTATACTGGACGGTTAACAGTCTACACAAATTTTAAGATCTGTTCGTCCCGACGGAGAAGAAGAAGAAGAAGAAGAAATGAAATAGGCCTAAATATGGATATACAGATTTGAATAATATACTTATGTGCAGATATATTTCCTAAATGGGAAAAGAAAGTAGTTCCAAAAGTGATATCGCCACTATGGCGATAAAAGTGGTATCGCCACTGTCTCGATATCATTTTTCTCCCACATATATTTCAATTTTTCATTATAAAATATATAATAAAAAACACGATATCGATTTAACCTTGTTTTCATTATATACAGATGCTGATTTTGCACATATTTCATAATGATATTTATTTTGACATGTTTTGATGGTACGAAAATTATGCAGCGCACAAGGCAATTTTAAAAATAGGAATGTGTTTATGGACCACGAATACTCCGCCAAAGTGCCTGAAAGCTAACCTATGCACAAAACATTACTAAGGTGTGACGGATAGAGGGACGGACGGAAAAAGGAAACAGTATATGCCCCAACCGCTGTTGAAGTGGAACGTACATACAAATCTTGGCGGAACACGATTTCAAAGGTCCGTCAAGTTGACTATAACACTAGGTTTCTTTTTTTTTATTATGATAGCTTAAAAACAGTAACTATGTAAAGCACAATCCTAAAGACTGTCCTTTGGTGGTGATCACCTATTACACTGATCTAACTTACAAACAGAACACAACTGCCTATAATACCAATAATACCTGATGCGTAGTAATTTTTATCTTTGAGTGCGCAAGAAACATAACTTAATTAATTTATTTCATATATATATATATATATATATATATATATATATATATATATATATATATATATATATATATATATATTGCTATTCTGTTTCAAAAGCAAACCCGTGTCTGCGATTGCATATTGGGTACATTAATAATCCAATATGTATTTAATATTCGGAAAACAAACAGGAGAAAAATGTGGCATGGGATCTAGCTAATAATGATCGAGAGACAATCTATGGTTGCCAATGGTCTCGTTATACGAGCTGAAAGACTTGAATGACACAATCATTTTAAAGTCTAATGTGGATGACAACTTGGGATCGTCATATCAAATTTTCACTTTTTCTTTTTTTTTTTAATCCCTGCCATATAATCAGATATATTAATAGATACTTTAATGTTTTGGTGTTCGGGTGTGTTAAGTACGTGAATTTTACATTTCAGATAATTTTAGTAATTGTGTTCATATGTGATGGCTGATCTTATTTGTGCAAATTCGAAACGCCTTAAGGCTAGGATGCATTCTGTGAGATTCTTGTCTGGATGTGTCTTGTGGAGCTTTATAGAACAGTCCTTGAACTTTCTTTCTTTATTTATTTCAAGTAATGGAGAACGTATTTTGCTAATAAATAGGCAACATGTTGAAACAAAATTAAGTCAAACTGTGTCCAAATATGTCAAGCGTTCTGATACAAAAGTAGACATTTAAATTATCATTTGTTATTAGCAACACTGAGCATAATAGATGTACAAACTTGATAAACATTGATGCATCGAATCGCGTCTAAATAATTGTATATTTGTTTTAAATGTTTTTATTATTATTATTATTATTATTGTTATTATTATTGTTATTATTATTATTATTATTATTATTATTATTATTAACAAGACGGCTTTGTTTGTTTTGGGATTCCAATCTTTGTAAATTTAATGTCTTAATGCCACAGTGCCATGTTTAAAATCTTTGCTAAATTGACCATGTAGTTTCATAAAAAAGTTAAGACTAGCAAATGTTTACTGGCACACAAAAGGCGACACAAGCATGTACAAAAGTTCATACTATAGGTTCATACCACTGTTCAACATGGAAAAAAGTTATTGGATTGTATAGGAAATACTATCTTCAAATTCCTATCTACCACAAGATCAAACTGATTTTAAATTTGGACTGAAAAATGTTTCTAAAACAAGATGCAACCTAAGTTTACTATCTGTCTGATTGATCATAGATTACAGTTTTCAAATTGATATATTCGCAAATTTTCTTTGTTTATTAGTGCATGTTATTATTGTGATCTCTTTAAAGGAGACACTCGTGATTACCACTTGACAGAAAAATGTGAAACAATATGGAGGATTCCATTCAGCCCAAACACTCGCCTCTGACCTTTTACAAAAGCATACAATATTTAGGTAGATGCTATAAACATCATTCTGATACATTCGCCGTGACCTACGTCATTGTCAATAGTGTACTAAGTTGTGAAAGAAACTCTTACATAGAACAAGCCATAAACAGCAGCAAAGCCATTATGACTGATATCCGATGTGCATTGGCGCTGAGACCAGCAGATTGGTTCACCAAACTCTTGTTCAAGTGTGTTGGTAACCTTAATTATTAAAATCAGAAACTGACTTATGTTCAGCTGAAACAAAGTCACCAGAACAACTGAGTGGTGAATAACCTTTAATCATACTTCTGGTTACAAGTGTCAAACACCGCTACGTTGTCTATTATTAGTAACCCTTTTTATGTCTTCCTTTCAGTTGAGTGGGCACGTGCAAGCTATTAGTAGGAAACATATTCTGTCAGGTGAAAAGCCTGATAAAATAGTTATCCAGTGTCTTCCTTGATTTCCTCGTGGTAAAATCCCCATGCATTTTTTTTTTTTTTTTTTTTTTTTATAAAAACTCATGAAGTCCTCGATTTAGATGGAAAATTGAATATTCAAAGGTTCTCACTTTTTGACCATACATTTTTTTTTGCAGGTAAGATTGATACAAAAAAATACCTACATTCACGTAGAGTCAGGTTTTAATAATTATCCTTTAAATCCTAGTTTGTCAAGTAGATCTTTCATCTGTTGAAGCCTCCGCTGATTAGTCAATGTATCAAATGGTGCATTGGACCTACTGTGTTATATTTGCCAATGTAAATATCTGCACTTATTAATTTAACTCTCGTTTTCATAACGGATCAGCGTGACAGCCAATGATAGGTGGGCTTTCCTTTTACTTTTGTAGTAGACATAGTACGTATCAATGTATGATACTTTCAATGCCTCCAATAATAAAAAAGATCAATATGGAAATTGTCACAGTTTAAAATATGATGGATTCACAATTAGAAACAAAAGATTATGCAATATCCACCTCAGAAATATTCATTATCACAAAGTTATCTTAACTGTGTTGAGTTATGACTATATTATTACTAGTATCTTCTTAAAGTAATCTTCATATCTTTGCAATGGTATTTACAGTCTTTTCAACATGTGCGCATATATCTGAGACATCATGTTTATTTTGTGACAATATCATGCTTTGAGTATATCTTTCCTTTTGCATTTGTTTGATTTGCCTATTCACTGCACTTCTTTCTAATCTATCTTTGTAATTATAATTAATATGTATATGATAATTGCGTCGATGAAGAACTCGGAATATACTGTTTTTAACCGTAAGCTCTGAAACAACCTACCGTATGTACTCGCCTATAATCACATACCAACTGCAAACTGCATAGACCCAGATATGCCGTCTGATCTGGGTCTATGCAGTTTGTAAGGACTAATCAGTAGAACAAACAACATAGACCCTGATCTGCCGGCGCATTGTGCGACGGCAATCAAGGTCTATATTGTTTGCATTTGGACCGAGATTAAAAACAAGAATAGACGGTACCAAAGGAATTTAATTGATGTTTACTCGTACAAAACATTACTATAACAGCCCAATTATATTTTACCCCTAAAGTCTGTCGTACAAAACAAAATGTAATACTAGAATTCATTAACTGAAGCACTGATAAAATTAACTAAGTTTCACCACATGGTCAAATATTGTGGACTTGAATAAACTATTAACACATTTTATTTCAAGATCTACACAGCAACAAAAGCGTTCGTCTTAAGTCCAATAACCGTCACTAATCATAGCAAAACCCTTGACCATCTTCTTGAAAATCGCTCAACAGAATTTGACAAAATATGACAGAAAATGACCGCCGTTCCTAAAAATAAAATAGAAAACTGTACACAATTTATTCTCAAAAATCGCTCAACACAATTTGCCCTAATTTGATAGAAAGCATTTTTGCATAACGGGCTTTCAAATTTGTATAATTGATGCTGACATGGCATCAAATATAGCCGACGTTTCTACAAATAGGAAAACATTAAAACAACTTCTAAAACAATCAACAGCTTGACAGAATTTGACTAAATGTGACAGAAAGCATTCAAGCAATACAAGATGCTTATCAGACATCGAACATGACCTTCATTACTAAAATTGAACCAAAAAAAATTAAACCAGTTCTTCCCAAAAACTGCTCAACAGAATTCAAACAATCTTGACTGAAAGCGTCAGGGCTTACAGGCTATTCAGATTTGTGTACAAAATGTCCATCCGCCATCAAATATGGCCGCCGTTGTGAAAAAAGAACAACCTTTTAACGATTCCTTTTTGAAAAGCTGTGAACTGAACTTGGCAAAATTTTACAGAATAATCTCGCGTAAAAAGAGCTTTCACATTTATAGCAGTGATGCCGATCCACTATCAAATATGCCCACTGTTACTAAAAATATAACACGATTTTAACAGCTTCTTTAAAATGTCCCATAACATCTTACCAAATTTGACAGTAAATATTCTGTCTTCAAGGCATTTCAAATTTATGCAAATAATGCCAGTACGCCATCAAATACGGTCGCGATACCAAAACTAAAACAATAAAATCTTTAAACAAGTATATTTTAAAAGACTGCTCAACAAAATTTGCCCAACTTTGACAGAAAGTGTGCTGGTATAAATCTTTTCAATATTGGAATAATTATGCTGATGTTCCATCAAATATGGATGATGAAAGAAATAAAACCAAAACAAAACACACACACAAGCACAAGCACACACGCACGCACACACAAAAAACCCAGAGAAACCTTGAAACAATTGCTGGGGGTTTTTTTGGTTACATAATCAATCAACTAAAGGGCAAATGTCAGTAAAGCGAGATATCTCAAAAGCACATAAGGCCTATTATCGTTTCTTTTCTGTGAAAATATATATTTTATTCTTGATGTTCAATGGTGTTCGAGGATATCTGAACACAATTTCTAATTATTTTCTTTAGACTTTCTTTGCACGCAACTTTTTCAAAATGTGTTGCCAAAGTTACATCTATCCTGTATATATGTATGGATGGATGGATGTACGAATGCATTTATGCAGGTAGGTAGGATGGTAGGGATAGCTAAATAAATAGAGAGATAACATATTGTGCTGTAAAATGCTCAGATATTTTTTGCATTTTGGCCTTCATCATCCCGCCGAGGTTGTTGTGTAAGTAGTGCGTGTATTTTCACGTTTTCAAATATGAACACGTGACATATTATCGGATACAATATAATTTCTTTTCTTCATAAATAACAATAAATAAAATAAAATTTACTTGACGACGATTCCTTGTTTCTACCTTCAACTTTCACGATGGGCGTCACCTTCTCAATTATGGTTTGCATGCTATTGTTTGCTATGGGGCTGAATACATTGCCACTCCCTGGCGCAAACCGTCTTCCGTAGATCATATCAGGGGCAATACTTCCATCCAACTTGTCACGTACTGTTGTAGAATTGAGAAGATACATTAAAGTCTTAAATTACGTGTGGAGAAAGTCCATGCAAATCAGGTGTGACTGAATCTTTTTTTTTTTTTCTTTTTTTACAAAACATTATTTGAAGAAAAGTGAGGAGAATAAAATAGAAATTAAACATTCTAAATGCTCGTAATTGCACACAAGAGATTACTCATCGCTCCAAGCGATGAACTTCAAATGTTATAAATTTTGGGATTCCCCGCCCCTCCGTACTATGCATAGTAACGAAACTTGTCTCATCAAACGTAATATGAAAGACAAGAATATCACTTTATGATCTTATTTTATTATTTGGATGTACGAATGCATTTATGCAGGTAGGTAGGATGGTAGGGATAGCTAAATAAATAGAGAGATAACATATTGTGCTGTAAAATGCTCAGATATTTTTTGCATTTTGGCCTTCATCATCCCGCCGAGGTTGTTGTGTAAGTAGTGCGTGTATTTTCACGTTTTCAAATATGAACACGTGACATATTATCGGATACAATATAATTTCTTTTCTTCATAAATAATAATAAATAAAATAAAATTTACCTGACGACGATTCCTTGTTTCTACCTTCAACTTTCACGATGGGCGTCACCTTCTCAATTATGGTTTGCATGCTATTGTTTGCTATGGGGCTGAATACATTGCCACTCCCTGGCGCAAACCGTCTTCCGTAGATCATATTAGGGGCAATACTTCCATCCAACTTGTCACGTACTGTTGTAGAATTGAGAAGATACATTAAAATTATAAATTACGTGTGGAGAAAGTCCATGCAACTCAGGTGTGACCGAATCTGTTTTTTTTTTCTTTTTTTTTTTTTTTTTTTCTTTTTTTACAAAACATTATTTGAAGTTAAGTGAGGAGAATAAAATAGAAATTAAACATTCTAAATGCTCGTAATTGCACACAAGAGATTACTCATCGCTCCAAGCGATGAACTTCAAATGTTATAAATTTTGGGATTCCCCGCCCCCTCCGTACTATGCATAGTAACGAAACTTGTCTCATCAGAATATCACTTTATGATCTTATTTTATTATTTTGATCTGGTCTCAGTGTGATTTTCTACTCATTTTGAAAGGAGAATATATAAAAGATTTGATAACTTTCTTAATCTTGTTTCTTTTTCTTATATATCTCATTATTTTCCTATATCGAAGTCAATATGACTACCGATATGATAAATGACAGTGCGAATATAAATAATCATGGAATACGCTTTGCCTAGGCGCTGTCGAGTTCTGTTGAACCCTCCTCTTGACACCCACCCATCCCCTCCCGCCACTTATTAATGATAGCCACGATACTTTTTTGAAAAAATGTGATATTCTGTATATCTCACTCTCTCTCATTGGGACCGACTTTTTTACGTTTTGTTTCAATCTCTGTTGAACAGAAAATCGCAGACGCATAGATACACAATAACTTTACAAGTAGCCGCAGTTTTAAATAATAATTATAATTAGTAGTAGTAAAGGTCGACCAGCAGTAGCAGGCGAATCAGTATCAGAAGCCGGTGCTGAGGCAGTAGAAGTGGCGGTTGTGTTGTTGTTGTTCATGGTGGTAACAGTAGTTGTGGATGGGATAAAACTGGAAGTATCACCGCTGTAACAGACATGGGCCACAATACGGCAGCAATCAGTGGTCCATACATACTCGCCATCATAACCGACGTTAGACTTGCAGTTTTCAGTATGCTTTATGGCATTAATTGTATCAACGTTATAGTTGTTCTTTACTAGACATAAAACGGTTTGACACGGAGTTTTATCATCACCACATGGTATATAATGTTCTCGGTGGCATCTCGTAGGTTCAGTGCAATCTGAAAAGATAACATAATAATAATAATAATAATAATAATAATAATATCTTCCCAGTCTATATGGAAAGATTTTTTTGTATTTCTTATTTGTATACATTCTGAATATGTGCTATGCAGCCAGCTTCATTGCTGTTGCTTTACCATACAGCAATATCTCTCTCTCTCTCTCTCTCTCTCTCTCTCTCTCTCTCTATCTCTCTCTCTCTCCAGCATATTGGTTAACCAAACACAGATACCAAAATATGTATGTGACATGTTGCCTAACGCAGATCATGCAAACTATTTAAATGTCATCAAGGTGCGAAAAATCGCGCAAATGACATTTCAAAATAGAGTGGCAAACAGGTGCATCTTTTACACCCTAAAAAGTTAAATCTATGTACTCTTTGTGAACACCTCTGCCATAAAATATTTTTAAAAACTTGATTTTAAGGTGTTATATCGATTTTTTGTTGCGGCCTTTGTCAAGAAATCACATCCAGATGACTTTTCAAATAGATTTCTCGTAACTTCACGACAGTAGTTGTGGATGGGGTAATTTTGGACAGCCAATGAACTGAGCACCCTGAGTATGACTTTGTTTTACTAGAATGGACACTTAGTGTACTAGATTAAGGACACAGTTATCAGCATGTGTAATGTATTCATTTGTGACCAAAATACCCAGGAAAATAGATCCTACCCTGTAATATCGTATAGACATAACATGTTAAACCAAATACGCCAAATTTCAAATTTGAAAACATGACCGCTCTGATTATACTCTCTTCATTCATTTTCCAGTTAATTATGGGCGTTATGTATTGTTTGTTTGTTTTTTCTTCATTAAGTTAGTTATGTATTGCTTATTTACTTGTTTATTTATTTATTTTTCGCGTGTTTATTTCTTCACATATTATTTATTTGTTTATTTATTTATTTATTTGTTTATATTTGCTTATTTATTTTTTGTTTCTTATTTTTTTTTTCTTATAAATTATCGACTTTGTTGATTGTATAAATTTGATATTTTAAACTAGGTTAAACGGTTTCTTAAAGAACTTCCATGTGACATTTTGTAAGGTTTGAGTTATACAATTTATCATCGGTTGCCTTGGAAAATGTCATCTTTCTGAAATGCAACTGCAATCCTCCTAGTACTTATTTATTTTCAGGGATGAAGTTTGCATCATTTACTAACTTGTATCTGTTTAATTGTATGTCTGTCTGTATGCATTAATAATAATAATAATAAATATACAGCTACTTTTCATGAATTAGGAAAGGTTCTCTTCTAGAGGCATGTTGAACAAGGAATTAATCCCATGCTTACTTTGGTATTTAGGTAAAAAGGCAGAACTGGGAAAGTTATTCTAAGGCGCTGTCATTCATAACATTATTCTAAATTTTAATTTTAAGTATAACAAAATGCCATTTTTTTTAAACAAATGAATGCAGCGCGCGATTGGCTACCAAGTTCAAGGACGCTGAGCGGAGAGCTACGTGCGCATGAGTACTCTTGTGTTTTTGTTTTCTGACTCATTTTACTATGGTTGTGTATTCACTTTGGAATCTAGCAGAATTTTAACTATTTTGCTTCCTGTAGTGTGTTCTTCTTTATTATTCAGTCTTAGGTAAACAAAAGAGAATTCATAACAAAAAGGTTACTACATTTGTATTGGAAAATATGAACCCGTTTTTTCTGAGCATACTCCACTCCTACGTTGTGCAGTATGGATCAGTAAACTCTTTCATATTTCCTCACACATTTGCAGTAGCCTTTAAATACTGTCTTGCTTCATTCTGCACAACACGTGCACAACGCACTGCCAAGTTCGCAGTGATATGCGCAGGTAAATACTCCGTTGTGGTTTTGTTTGTGGCATATTTTCATACAGTTGCGCATTTCCCTCGAATTAACAGAAATTAAACAAGTTTGCTTCGAGTAGTGTTTCATTTTCATTATTTAATAAATGATGAATTAAAAATACGTATCGATATCAATCACTAAATACCTGTTTTCGCTATTGTAATTTTTTTTTAAATCCATTAGCGCGCTAGGAATGACGTCCAATTGTTACGTCATCAAGAATAGTAAGCTTGGTGACACGCGCGGCTTCAGAAAGAGGTATATATTTAACAGATAAATAGAGGCCCCGGGTGGTCCAGTGGTCTAAGGTGCTCGCATTTACAGATTACACACATCTCACCTTTTTCCGCGTGTCTTTGAGTCTCGTCGCGGCCAACGTGTTTATGTGAGAAAGCTTGCCAGTAACTTCCTGAGGGTCGGTGGTTCTTCCCCGGGTCTTCCCAGGGACTCCCTCCACCAAATATACTGGACGCTATATATAGTCTATCATGCGCTGAAAAATGGCGTTAAACCCACAAAACCAAACTTGACAGATAAATATCTCTTTTTTTCCATGCGTTGTATTTGAGAGACGACATGGATTAACAAAAGAATCATCCATAGGCTTTAATAAAAACTAGTATATAATAAATACGTTACTATATTGGTATGGGAAAATATGAAATCGTAACGTTGTGCAGAATTTTCCATACAAATGTAGCAGCCATTAAATACGTCAGATTAGGTCACATGTGACGTCATGCCTTCATGCCTTCAAATAAGGCATATATGTAAATTTACGAGGCATCTGATTGTTATATAGAGTAATTTCTTTACACTCTATTACGGTTTTATTGAACAAAATTATCTCAAGTTTACATATTGTAATATATAGAAGAAAATAAATATCGTTATTTATCAACAAAATCATACATTTATGTTCATACCCAAAAAACGGTATGAAATTCATTGAAAACCTTTTGAATCTTATGCTGGCCAAGGATAGCGAAAGACATAAACTGTTCGCGTCGTTCAATAAATGTAATTTGACATGAGCACTCGTGTCGGATGTATGTATGTATGTATGTATGTATGTATGTATGTATGTATGTATGTATGTATGTATGTATGTATGTATGTATGTATGTATGTATGTATGTATGTATGTATGTATGTATGTACGTATGTATGGATGGATGGATGGATGGATGGATGGATGGATGAATGTATGTATATTTGTATGTATGTATGTATGTATGTATGTATGTATGTATGTATGTATGTATGTATGTATGTATGTATGTATGTATGTATGTATGTATGTATGTATGTATGTATGTATGTATGTATGTATGTATGATTTTATTTTCTCTTAAGCAGAGATACATCAGGTGTATCAAATTCAGGCTACACATGATTTTGAAATACAAAAAAAAACAAAACAGAAAATACATAAACGAGAAATTTTTGATCAAGTAACGCATTTACAAAATGAGACATCTAATTAAGTACAGCCATATAAATATGTCTATATATAAATATGTCTATATATTTATCAGAACTGGTATTGTTTATCCTGGTAAAGTGCCTGCGTTCCTGGCACGTTTGCCTGATGCTAGTAATAATACAAAGAATGCAAATACACACGGTATATTTTGTTAAGGGATTAACACTACCTTTGATATAGAAAACACTTCTTCACTTCTGCTACCAAACACTTGAATTTTCTTCCATATTAGGTCATCCATAAAGAGCGTTTAATTTTATTTGCAACTGTACTGCGTAAGTAATTTTTTTTTTTTTTTTTTTTTTTTTTTTTTTGAACCATTATGGACTTGAGATCATGTTCACGATTTGATCGATGGTGGTGGTGGTGTGTTGGTGATGATAGTATGGATAACAGGTTTGAAGACTAGAGCTTATATTTTTATTAAAGTTCTTTTCATGATGTCCGCACATTATCCCCTTTTCTTCTTTTCCTGTATATATATATATATATATATATATATATATATATATATATATATATATATATATATATATATATATATATATATTCGTCAAAATGTAAGCAGTAAATTTCTGAATACTTGAGTTTTGTAACGCTTCTTTTCGTCCCAAAAAAGCCGAATGTTTACTCGATCCTTTAATATGTAAAGTGTGACATGCTCCAAACATGTATCTGACAACACTTTGACATATACAAAACTTGTATCTGACAACACTTTAACAACCAAATTCTCACACTGTGTATGTCTAAGGCTCTTTTATCAAGCTAATAATATATTAAACCCAAGACTATACTTTTCTGTTTAACTCACAAAAATAGCTGTCTGTCTGTCTGTCTATCTAGCTAGCTATCTATCTATCTATCTATCTATCTATCTATCTATCTATCTATCTATCTTTTTTATATATCTATCTATATCTCTATCTATCTATCTATCTATCTGTCTGTCTGTCTGTCTGTTTGTCTGTCTCCCTACCTATCAACGTTAATTAACTTAATAACTTACCTGTAAATGAAACGATGGTGTAAATTAGCAGCCAGTACAATCCAACATTCAAGTTTACGTCCATATTTTCAAATATCAGGTTTGACATGTTGCTAAGACTAATAGGAAGCTTGGTTTTATTGACAGTAGAATTAATTAATCACACTATGACCTCAACGGCGCCTACGTGTCACGGTAAGTATTTTACGTATGAATACTATATTCGTCATATATCTTTTTTTTATTTTGCTGTTAATCGAAGTGTACCGGTGGGGGGTAGGGGCTATAAAGACAAAGAGAGCGTGATTTGCGGCCAGAGAAACTACTTTCCTGTGTCATAAATAATGATTCAAACATTTATTTGCTGGTCACCAGGGAGTAGTTAGATAGATGGACAGACAGATATACAGACCAAGAAACACAGACAGGCACAGAGACAACGGCCAAATAAAGAAACATACATTATGGTGACCCTAAATTATTTTAGTGTCACCGAAAATCTAATTGAGGGTCAACTTAAAATAGGATTTAAGGATATCCTAAATAGCCAATTTAATGGCAACCCAAATTAATTCTTGACTGAGAAAGATGCAATGCCTGTTTTGGCTGTTTGAAACAACGTTACTATAAATAGCATGTAAACTTTACATTAATGTCATCCTGGTGACGTGCGTGAGCAATCAGTGAGTAATCATTTATTATTGTGACATATGCCTTACACAGTATAAGGCTATAAAATGTTCTCATTATATACTAATAACATGAAATATGTAGCAAGCATCCGCCCAATGGACCTATAGGTCAATTCAAATATATGAACAAGAATACAATCAATGACGCACAGCAAAATTACAAAAAAAGCAAACAAAACAAAAATACATAGATCATTAACTTATCGAAAAATGAATGTTTCCTTATAAGGAAAGCATTACAATAAACAGAGATATATGTATGTCTGTCTTGGGTATATATGCATTGACTGTTGCAACTTAAACTCAGGAGAATGTATCAAACATGAATAAAAGCAGCTTTATGGAGTTTTTCACATAAAAGTGAGTAACACTGGCTATTTAACAAAGAATGTAAGTGGTTTTCACTGACATTACTATTACACAAATTCAGTGTTCTCCTTTTTCGTACGGTAACTTCCAGTTTCATGGCTCATAGAGTGAATACCACACCTAAACTGTGCTAAAGAGGAAGGTTCTTGTCGCTTTAAATTCATCTGTACTTCTGATTCCAGGTTGTATGTCTATTTGAAATTGCCATATTTTCTCAATTTGGAAGTCATTTCTACTTTTTCATTCCATGGATTTGCATAATTTTCGTAAAGCTTTTGCCTGCAAAACTGTACATCACAGCTTATCAAATACTGGAATGTTTCATCCATATTTATTCAGAATAGTAAACACATATGTCATATAATTTGACTAATTTGATACATCTGCATTATAATCATATATAAATATCCATCATCCTTACAAACAAGGCAATTCCAATATATTATAATATTTATCAACTCTAGGAGCTGATGTCGTTCAACCGACGATCAGTATTAGTTGCAAAATTCGGAGCAAATATGTGGTAACAAAAAAAATACCATGTAGCCGGATTTTTAACCATGTCAGTGTAATTAAATGCTTTAAAATCCCAATTTGCTGAACAGTAGTGTAAAACAGGCACAACAAATATATTAAACAATTTCTCTATTGTTATATACCAAATGTCTTTATATGAATACGTTTTCGACATAATTGCTCCAAGTGTTCTGCTGTACAAGTGAAATAATTAAAAATTATTGAAAACAACCCCTATATACTGGCGTCTCTCAGTGTAGTCAATGTAGCGATTACCCACTTTAAACACAAAAGTCACTCCTGTGTTTCTTTTTGTGACGAAGGTATATCAACTCTAACATCGATTCGTTCACAAAGAGACTACACTTATGATATCATTTACGTACTGTGTATAACATACATTGTATATCAGTTTTGTTACCAGAATGCAGCCAAATGTCGTCCGCATACAGAAGAAAACACACTTCCAATTTGAATACCTTTACCAAGGCTGTTAACGCCTAGAGCAAGACCATAGATAAATAGAGAACATAAGATGGCAAACAAACTATCACCTTGCCGAACTCCACTTCCTCAGCTGAACTAATCTGCAGTATAGTCATTTACCCGAATGCAGGTCATCCAAAATTCTTGACTGCCAACCCTATCCGTAAAGAATACAAATCATCAATATAAATGCAGACTGGGACTATAAATATTTTTGTCCTAGATAAAATGTATTTTGTTTTAAATATTTTACGGGAATAGAAATATAATTAAAAGTTTACTTTAATTTGTTTTTAAATAAGATATACTACTCATAAGGCAGCATAGGATGTCTATTTAAGAATAAAACTGCTATAAATATTGCATATATATATATATATATATATATATATATATATATATATATAGAGAGAGAGAGAGAGAGAGAGAGAGAGAGAGAGAGAGGGAGAGAGAGAGAGAGAGAGAGATCCAGAAATAAGCGCTTTCCTCTCTGTTTGGTATATAGGAGTCATGTTATAATTATATAATTTCACGTATATACTTTGCATTTCAATCTAAAAATCAATTGGGTTTGTGCTTATAGCTGAGTGCTAAATTCCGCTTGCCTAATAAACCAAAACAGTATACAAAAAAGCTTTAAGTCTTTTTAGAACTGAATATTAATTTATCTCTATTTATCATTCTGTCCATAGTAAGGTATGTGTTGATACATTTGTATGCATTATTATGTTAAATATATATGTCTATATACCATGATGCTTCCCTGGGTCGGCCTTCCTGTTAGTATATTTCAATATAGATACAACGACGCCTGTATCATAGCCACCGATAGTGTTCCAGAAGTGCTATGTACATGGAGGTTTCACTGTTTTAAATAATATTTTTATATGTTTATAAATATACGTGTATGTATAGGTACGTACATGTTTGTATGTATATGTGTGGATGCTTGATTGCATGTGTGTTTGTTTGTTTGTATTTATGTGTGTATTGGTATTTGCATGTATGTATATATATATATATATATATATTTATGCGTGTAGTCCTTGCACCCATGTATGCATATATGTACGATATTTTATGTATGCATATATGGGTGGAAGGACTACACCAAAAACGCATAATTGTACTAATATGTAAATACATAATGCAAAATATGTGTATGCAACTTCTCTCTCTCTCTCTCTCTCTCTCTCTCTCTCTCTCTCTCTCTCTCTCTCTCTCTCTCTCTCTCTCTCTCTCTCTCGCAAATTCAGACACATGTATGTTATCTCTAAACTTTACCTGATAAATTTAATGCACTATTGTGAATATTTCATATTTATATCCTTGGCACCGTAATGTGTCTGGGGCAATTAAAACAAATTAAACAAATAAAAATAATGAAACGATTTTAAAAATTCCGCTTACCTAGTGAATAAGTACTAGCGCACCTCAAGTCCGTGCCTTCGACCTCGTTTCATTCTTTTTGGGGAATGAGCGCATGACCTTGTGGGTTACGTCGCCAGTGATAGGCGTCGTTACTCGCGGCACGCGTTCTATTCCTGCATAAAACGAATTATTAGTCTCTAACCTGTTAAATTATATTGGTGTCATTATATATATATATATATATATATATATATATATATATATATATATACATATACATAATACATATATACATACATACATGCATACATACACACACAATCTATAACAGAGAACCTTTATTTTCGATTTAAATCTCAAGCCACACGCAGGTAGCATGGTAGGATAAGAGAAAAAAAACAACTAATTTATAAGTGGTGACAAATTGTGTTGCGAATAAGTTGAGTATGTAGCACCTTTAGGATGTAAACAGAAAACCTGTATATGTTGTTGTTGGATAAAAAAAAATCGAGAGAAGCTTATCATTCGTCATTCACATTGATGTTCCTAAGTTTATTTCAATCGGAGTGTACATTGCCATGACAGATAAGTAGCAAAGGACAAAGTTCACTTTACCTTCTAAACGACCATAAAATCTGGGAACAAAAATACATTTTCATGCATAGCATTATTACAATTATAAATTGTTATATACTCATTTTTTTTATCCATTAGCTTTGCATTGTCAGAATCGTGCAGTATTTCTCCCTACTGCACGGCTTCATACTGCACGACACGTGTGTCTAAAAATAGTATCGAGTGTTAGGACATACTTTTTATTGTAAACAAACAATATACGCAAATGTAGCAGACACCGGAGCTTTTGCTTTATTAGATTTGTCTGTGGATGAACTAAGCAAACTGTTTGAGAGTAGAGATGATAAAGTTGACGATGTGGATGAATTCATTTAGTCACAAAAGAAACTTTCAACCAAGCAAGTGACTGAACGTGATATTCACAATTTCCAGCGGTGGCTTTATGACAACAAATGTGAGACATACAGTATTGAAGATATCATTCTGATAATTTAAACACTTATTTAGCCTATGGTTCAGACTATGAACCGTGTTTTCTAGAGCCTATAAACAAAATAGCATAAAAAGGAATCTTAAGACCAAATGATATTCCGTTTCTCTCAGAGACCGCCCATTTTACAAGTAGAAGCACTAAATTTGAAAAAATACAACTAAAGAAGGCGGGTTTTGGTATAAAAGCAAGTGTCTCGGAGCCAATACGCCACGATAACGAAGAAGCCTTATTTTCCGCTGACGAAATGGGCTCTCACACCCCCAGCCGCTTTGCACTTTTGCCTGTTCTAATTTTTTGAGAAAATGTTTGGATTTATCGTAAAAGTCATATAGGTCATGTAGCTGGGGTCCAACAAAGATCATGCAAGTGACAGTATATATAAATATGTGATCTATAGCTAGTAATAAGAATGGCAATAAATGTACTTACTTTTCTTCATCTTGAATTTCTTCAAAATGTACTTTCTGATCCACGGCGCGAAATTGCACTGCAATCTAGACTATATTTCCAACAGAAACCACATTCCAAAAGAGAATTTACTGCACTCCAAAAGGAAATGAATTTGATATTCCCTAACAAAAATATTTAATCCTGCATCTTCTTGAGAATTTCAATTAAAAGAACTTCATATTTTGTCCACCTTATGATTCCAAACTATCAATGGCAGAACAGTAACACATGTGTAGCTTGCTGTCGAGGCCAGTCCCTCTAGCTACATGTACATCGTACGTAATCGACCCAGCTAATAACGCAAGTCCACCACAATTAAAAGAGTAGAATTTAGTTGGATCGACAGAAAAACAAAATCCCTCCATTCCAGATCAACTGGAAAAGTTATTCCAATGCGCAGTCATTCACAGTATGACTCAAAATTTAAATTGTAAGTAGACCAAAATGATATTTCTTTTTTAAACGAATGACTGAGCGCGCGGTACTCTACCAAGTTCAAAGATCACTGGGCAGTGCCATGTGCGCATTAATACTGTTACTGTGTATTAATACGGTTGTGTATTTACTTTGGACTATAGCAGAAATTCAGTTACTTTGTTTCTTGTAGTGCGTTCTTTTTATTATTCAGCCTTAGGTGGAAAAGCAAAATGAGCATATAATAAAAAGGTTACTACATTTTTTATATGAAAATATTAACTCGTTTTTTCTGTACAATACTGCACTCCTGACGTCGTGCAGTATAGCTCAGAAAACTCGTTCATATTTTCCAATACAAATGCAGTAACCTATAAATACTACTATACCAATAATTATTGAACTTGGTACCCAAATGACGTCATATGCACGTGATGACGTCACGACGTCACGTGAAAAATGGTAGAGAAATGCTGAAAAACTCAATTTTAGCTATAATTATACCCTTTTGGACAATATTTAACATTGAGCACATGTATCGCCCACCGCGATATTTTGTCAAGTGGTAGTGAAGGCTAATCATGACATAATGTGAAAGAAATAAGCTGGGCCGTAAATGCGCTCGGTATTAAGAATAAAGATAATTGTTGTTTATTGTTCTTCAGAAGATCATACAAGAATAAAAAAGCATAAATTTTAAATTTCTAAACAAAATTGGAAAATAATATGACGATTTAATCATAATAGGTTAAGAAATATTAATAAAATACGTGTTTTACGCTATTTTCATTCATACGCTATCTCGGTGTAGATTTACGTAGTTTAGATCAAACTAAAGAGAATAAAACTTTTAGTGAGAATAAAAACTGACAAAAACTACTTCATTTTCTTATATCAGATCTTAAAGATATTAATATACTACGACTGCAACGTTTACAAAAATTTATAAACGTATCTACCATACAATAACCAAAATTATGCCATTGAATCGAACCAATTCGAAACTCAACCTTTCCTCCGATCTGCTATATATATAACTTTGAAAAAGGGATCTATTCAGTTTTCCACGTTCAAAACTAACTCAGCAAACACATTTAATTGCAAGTGAAAGAAAGAAAGAACAATTCGTCTATACCAAAAACAGCTGAAACATTCGAATGGTATAAATGACTATGCAAATTCCACCAGAGAACAGATTCATAAACCTTTGAAGGGTTGACTAATGAATTTATATATATATATATATATATATATATATATATATATATATATATATATATATATACACACACACACACACCCTTGAAACAGTCGATATAAATTGTGAGTTTGTTTGGGTGAAAGGAAACGACGACATAGTTTGCGATATTTCACTTAAAAAATGTTTACAAGATATAAGCATTCAATGAGTACATTTTCCTTTACAGATAGTAATTAATTATTTGTTCCGAGTTTCGAGGCGGCCATGGTGTATTCAGAAATCTATTTGTCTTTGCATATGAAAATAACACTGGTCTACAACTGTTTCGAAGTCGTCTGCTTCAGAGATAAAATGTGCTATTTATTAGGGATTTTGATGTGCTGAATTCAAATATGACAATTCAAACAACTGATTGGATACTGTTTCCAATATATTGACGTTTTTACATTTTACGTCTATGTATATTGTGTACATAGTAGACTTTTAATCATAAATTGTAAACCTAGGTCTTTTCATGTATTTATGGTTGCTTTACATGATAATATTTCACCTGTCCTGTTTATGTAACACTTTAAAAAGCAGCAAAAGGGTTATATAAGTAAAAAATATATTGAAACAAAAGTCAAAAAACTATTATATATATATAAGTACATAGTTTAGTCCTTATTCAGTGTCTACTCGGCGTTTCTTGGCTTGTCTCTTGTATTCATTAAAAGGGAGCATATCTTGTCACTGTCCAGCAATAGTCTGCGAGCATTGATGGGCTCCATTTGAACTGATAGTGTTTCTCCATTGTTGCAATGTCCCGGTAAAATCGCTCGCCGTGCTCGTCGCTCACTGATCCGCAGTTCGGTGGAAAATAATCTAGATGAGAGTGCAAAAAATGAATCTTTAGTGACACGTTGCAACCAAGGCTTTTGTATGCCTTGAGGAGGTTTTCCACCAACTCCCTGTAGTTGTCTGCCTTGTTGTTTCCGAGAAAATTTGTTGCCACTAACTAGGAGGCTTTCCATGCCGTCTTTTCCTTGCCACGAAGTGCACGGTGAAATGCATCATCTCGAAGAAATTCACGAATCTGAGGACCAACAAAGACACCTTCTTTTATCTTAGCTTCAATTAACCTTGGAAATTGTCCACGGAGGTACTTGAAAGCTGCTTGTGTTTTGTCCATGGCCTTGACAAAGTTCTTCATCAGACCCAGCTTGATGTGCAAGGGTGGTAACAAAATCTTCCTGATTCAACAAGTGGTGGATGCTGAACACTTTTCATCCCATGCTCCAATGACTGTCGGAGTGGCCAATCTCTCTTGATGTAGTGGGAAGCTCTCGCACGACTATCCCATTCGAACAGAAAACACCAGTCCTTTGTGTATCCAGTCTGCATACCAAGCAAGAGAGCAAGAACCTTGAAATCGTCACAAAGCTGCCACTGATGTTGGACATAGTTTATTCACCTCAAAAGTTGTTTCATATTTTCATAGGTTTCCTTCATATGGACTGTATGACCAACTGGAATTGATGGCAAAACACTGCCATTATGCAGCAAAACAGCTTTAAGACTCGTCTTCGATGAATCAATGAACAGTCTCCACTCATCTGGATCATGAACGATGTTGAGGGCTGCCATCACACCATCGATGTTGTTGCAGGTTACAAGATCACCTTCCATGAAGGACAATGGGACAAGATCCTTTTGACGGTCACGGAACATGGAAACCCTAACATCACCTGCCAGGAGATTCCACTGCTGTAGTCTGGAGCACAACAGCTCTGCCTTATTCTTGGATAGTTCCAAATCCCTGACAAGGTCATTCAGTTCACCTTGTGTTATGAGGTGTGGTTCAGAGGAGGAGGATGGGAGAAAATATGGGTCATGTGACATTAATGGTTCAGGAGTAGAAGTTTCATCCTCTTCCTCTTCCTCGTCTGACTCAAGTGAGAATGATTCTGTTGTATCAGGAACCGGCAGTCCTTCTCCGTGGGGTACTGGCAATATAGCTGACGGAATGTTTGGATAATGCACAGTCCACTTTTTCTTTTTTAACACACCTTTCCCAACTGGAGGCACCATGCAGAAGTAACAATTGCTGATATGATCTGTTGGCTCTCTCCAAATCATTGGCACTGCAAAAGGCACAGATTTCCTTTTATTGTTCAACCACTGGCGAAGATTTGTTGCCCAAGTGTTGCAGCATATGTGTGGGGCCCACATCTTGTCCTGATCTCCAATTTTGCAGCCAAAATAAAGGTGATAGGCTTTCTTAACCATAGTGGTTATACTGCGCTTTTGTGATGCAAAAGTCACTTCACCACAAACATAGCAGAAGAAGTTATCTGCATTGTTCACACAAGTACGAGGCATCTCTGCTCACTTTGGCTAAACAGAAATGTGTCCCTTTGCAAAATCAAACACTGACAAATAAGAGAGCACGACACTGTATGATTTGAAGAGCTGATATAGGGCAATTTCTTCAGCAGAGTTATGTAAGCTTAGTTATGACTGTATCACCCATGACTTCTAGGAATAACATGATGCAATTCATATCATGTATGACGCAATACCAGCTTCAGATTGCATCATTCATTGTTTTGCCTAAAAAGCAAGTACTGTCCAAACCCAGTCATAGATTTATTCATAGATCCAATCAAAGATGTATTTTTAGTCATTTCTGGTTTAAATTGAGATCCTTTCCCTTTAAAACTCACTTATCCTCCGCCATTCCCAAGTCAAGGGTCGTATATACTGACCCAGTATAATATCTTTAAAGCTAGAGTAAATCAACAGTTTTAAGCATCATTTTCGTTCTCAGTGACCTAGAATTAGTAAAGTTTGACAACATTTAATGCGGAAGCATTTTGGCTGTAGACCAGTGTAATTAATACTTAGGTGATAGTTCAAATAAACACAATCAAATTACCGTATAAAATATCTTATCAAAAAGCATTGAATTACCTTTCCACATATTTTATCAAGGGAACACTTAAGTTACATTGATAATTTGAACTTGTACTATGGACTGCGGTATAAATGCAAAATATTTGTAAAGAACGAGATGTTGAAGAAACAGTATATCCATTTAGATTGACGTGCTTACAATATTTGATAAAATAGCTATGTGAGTCTCTCAGGCGTCCTTTCGTACACTTAACTGACAAATTATACAGGTCTACGGTGTGGATGTGATTGAATCCAATCTTCTTTAATTGATTATTAACATGTATTGTGTGACAGTAACATGGGCAATGCATGGAGTATATATTTATTTTAAAATAGTATGACATAATTCAGTTTGTAATAAAAGGTCTTTGTTGAATATATCTGAAAATTTCGGTAAAACATCTTTAGGATTATTGTGATATTGTTTCGTAGTGTTGCCACAAAAGTATAAAATAACACAGTTCCGTACAATGACTCATATGTTTTGCAGTTAAAACTGGAAGGTGGCAGAATTTGTATATATCTGAAAAACAAAACAAAAATGTGAATTATGTGCCTAACAAGACATAGGTGATGACTTTCACGATCTTTTCTCAACATAAATATTTTGCTGAAATAAAAAAACAATATATAAGTAAGAAGTATCTCAAAAATGTTAATACATAAAAATTTGTGACCTGCTAAATAATACAAATGTTAACATACAGGTAAGATTAAGTAAATTTAAAGAACTGATAATCAAATCATTCTGTTCCCATATAAGCTCAGAATAGTTATATCTAATACTGTTTCATCCCGCTTTGTCATGCAAGTCGAAACTATTGACCAAAATTTATCTCTTCACCTCCCTTTTCTATTCGCTATACCATCACCATGAATAATTTGTATTTATCTGAATCTGTTATGTCTTTTGTTTGACCTGAGTTGACAAACAAGTTTCGTTGGGTTCTATTTTGTTAAAAGTTTTCTACTGTGTCTGTATTTTAACTGTGTAACTGATTGAAGGTTTTCTAAAGGGTACTATATTAGTAAGAATAAATTGTTGAATATATGTGAGAAAGAGAGAGTGAAATCCGAATCCAGTGTACATGAATGCTACTTGTGTGCTCATTCTTCTTTATGTAATTTCAACAACTATAATTGCATATCGCCATTGTATTTTGATAGTATGAACAGTTGGACTGAATAGTTAATAATGATCATATGTATTACGACAAAACTTTTTTCCGCTTGTATTGATCGCTTTCGACAAAAAAATAAAGACAAAAGAAAAAAGAATGGCATCGGCAACGACTATGTCGATACTGAAAAACTAGTCCAGTTTTAAAGTGAAATGCCTGTGGGGGGAGGAAGAGGGGTAGAGGGTGATAGAGAAGGGGAGAGCGAGGTGGAGAAAGAATGGGCATTTCAATTAAAAAAGAAAAGACGACCAAACTTGGTAAAGGTGGCAATATTACTTCGATAGAACCTTGGAAATGGGTTTCTGATATAATGTGTTCATAAACCGACTTGTTAAAAAAAATTCTTGAACATATCGGTCTTCCCCTATTCAGAAGCGAACCAATGGTCACAGAATTAGTCACACCCTATTTTATCTATTCGAGTGTTTGTTGTGTGAACGAATACTATACAATTACTGGATATTCCGCCCATGCTTCCATCCAGTTATTCATTGGACAACTTCGTTATCTGTCCAAAACTCCGTTCACTCGTCTGTGCGTTTCTCTGTTCGTTTTCATTCGCAATCTGACCATCTGTTTGTCTGTGTTTGGGCCCGTCCGTTTATATATTCATCGGTCTGTCTGCACGTCCGTCCATCCTATTATTCGTCAAAAAGTTTGTTTGTCCATCAGTTTCTTCAGCCATCCGTTCGTGGAATTTCGAGACTTTGCGAGATAACGCGAGATCATTATTTTCAAGCCTTGCGAAACTGGTCTATTGCCCATCTGTCTATTCGCTCTTTGCTGATCCTTCCGTTTGTCTTTAAATCTCCTCATCCGTCCGCCCGTTCGTCATATTTTTATCCATCTATTGTTGTGTTTGTCTGCTAATCTAAACAACCGTATGTTTGTCTTGTCAAAAAATTGACTGTTTAGGTCGTCTGCAAATACTTTTTGTTGAAACAGAAGATATATTAAAAATGTAATACACCATGAAAGTTTGCTTTCTTCTCATAGTTGTACCTCCCGTTTTGCACATTAAAGGTACAGTAAAAAGGATAGTTGTTATTCTTCATCATGTGCATACCTGCTTACCTACATATATACTGTACATATATACAACAACTGCATATTTGGAAATAACTGTGAATGCATGTCATTCGAACAATAATACTTCAAGCACACTTGATTCATGTTGTCTTGATCGCTTCTCATTTGGTCGAACATCCAAGCACAAGACAAATAGGAAATAGCAGCTAGTCATGTGTGCAATTTAAGAAATGCAGCGAAGGTGAGAAGAAGCAAAATTATATTGATGCATTATTAATATAATCTTCATCAAACAGAAAATTTGCAAGTGGGTGTTGGGGGGGGGGGGGCATAACGAGTGTACCCATTCTAAAGACCCTATCCTACCCTCATTCGGACCATCTCGGCTGTTTCTGCGAGACCAAAAATATGCCTCGGATGTATGTCGGCGTAGTAATCTACAAAAAAAAGAGTACATTTTGTTCGCCCGAAATAGCTTTGCAAAAATAGAAACCGCAATCTATTGAGACCACATCGGTATTTTTTCGATTGGATTCACCGTAGGAGTAGGATTGACAGAGAAGCTGCGAATGAAAAAATAGTTTGATGCATTCGAAACTTCTCGGTCATTCCTTGCTTAGTAAATAACAGAGGTGGTCCAAATGGCAGTTAATGGCAATTATCGGCAAACATTTTAGGTATGATCCGTAGGATGAACCGAGAAGTTGCGAATGCCCTAACCGTAATGCCGCAGTAAGGGGTAGTACAAGGGAGTTAGTGATAAAATATGCTAAAGAAACTGACTTATCGCCCCCCAACCATCTCTCTCTCTCACACATCTCTCACACACACACACACACACACACACACACACACACACACATATATATATATATATATATATATATATATATATATATATATATATATATATATATATATATATACTAATATGTAACTGCAAATACGTATTAATATTCACCCATAAATTCCAGTAATACACACAACTTACAATGGCAATTATAATGAAGATGAGCGAGACTATTGTAATTGAGCAATTTTTCTATGAAGGTGAAGAAAACTTACAGTTATTTTTTTATATTAAAGTGGCTAAATACATTACATTACTAAAGTAAATAGTTTGTATAAATAACAATTCCCAACAATGCAAATGAGAACCGTCGATGCCTGATGTTAAAAGCTTTATAACTTGAAAGGAATGAACAGATGCACAAATAGTGGTATTCATCACCAATAACGCTTTTCTCACAAAGACTACATCTTCTGTAAGGATGTTGTATATTTTGTCAACGCCCTATCTCTATTTGGAGTCTCTGATTATTCATTTTAAATCTGAAGGAAGCTAAACCGTCGTTTCAATGAAGAGATAATAAGTCATTTTCAAACTTCAGGTCCTATTTAAAAGGAAATAAGTCTTATTTTTGGAAGAAGTATTAACTTTTTCATTCCATTCTTGAATACACAAGTCGTTTAAGGTATGGAAAATTCTAGATATTTTTTCGTAGGGAGGCTATTTATAGTTCCAATTAAAGAGATCGATTCTTCCAACATAAATCAAAATATTTTAAAGCTTTTAATCTATTTTGTAAGAGTGATCCACAAAGTATTATTTATAGTTTAAATTTTAGAGGTATTATTTCCAAAATTCAATCATACGGAATTTAATGTAAACACTAATTTGCTTTCCTACTCAGAGCTGAATGCAGCATGTAAATATGTCTACTTTTCCTGAGTTTCGCTATGTACATGAGGACTGTGTGTACATTTTCAATTAATTAAGTGTTTTCAAACCACCAAACTTCACAACTATAAGTAAAATAGATAAAATTGGATGATCAAAAGTTGTAATTGCAAATCATTTGGGATGTGCTAGTTACGTATTCTTTTAAATAGAAGATGCAATGCTATTTTATTTTTTATTTTTTATTTTTTATTTGCTTGTTCAGCGTTGTGTTTCATAGCTTTAAAGAATCTACAGTTTTTCGAAAAAAACACCAAGGTACTTAGATTCATCACATTGCAACCTATTATTTTCACTAAGTTTAAATCCAAGCCGATCAGTTTTATGTCTACCAAATATCATGGTCTTTGCTTTTGTAAAATTAATATTAAGTTTCATAGTCTAACAAACTCGTAAAAGGCGTTAAGATTATCCTGGAAAGAATCTGCATCAGATCTGAATATCGTCTGCATATAATAAAATTAAAATTGGAAGATCTGTTAAAGCTTAAAAAAACTACTAAATCTATAATCACTCCGGAACATTAATTTTGTTGCAAGAAAGCTTCCAGATCGCTAAGAAATAATGAGAATAATACGGGTGAGAGATTTTCTCCTTAGCTAACCACACAAAAACTCCGGCAAAGATCATACAGGATTTTATACTTTGATACAAATTTTGAATATTTTCTAAAACACTTGCCATTTACATTGTTTCATAGTAATTTCATCCATAGACCCGCCCGCCAAACAGAATCCAGCGCTTTTGCTATAATCGAGAAAAGAACAAAATAGCTTTTGTTTTCTGAATTTTAGAAATTCTGTTATGGCATATAGTGATACGTTCTTGAGTACCCAGCATGGAATTCAGCATGTTTTTCCTCCAGTATATTGCAAAATCTAAGAAAATGGTTGATTCTAAGATTTAGAATAGCAGTCAATAGTTTACAAGACATCATAAAATTGGTATTGAGCGATAAGTCTCCGGGTGAGTTGAAGTCCTGCTATGCTTATAATTAGGTCTAATCATTTCTGGATTAAATTTATTTATGTCAAAGCTGAAAGTTTGTAGTTATTGCGTGCCCGTTTGGAAGTTTTGTTTTGTTCACTGACAGGGATTTATGCAGTGTATGTTTCATGTTAAATATCAGTTCCTTCGTGCACTTTGACGCTGACATCAGAACCAACGTTTATCTAATTTATATTACCATTACCATCATTTGTACCCGTATTTTTGTTGTTTTTTTTTTTTTGAAACTTTTTTCATCTGAATAGTTTTTTGTGCTCGTTTGATGCTGTCATCTATTTCATCAGTTTCATCAGAATTAATGTTATCAACAATTTATTATTATTATTATTATTTTGCCTTCACTGCATCTACCATTTAAGATGACAAAGATTGTTATTTCTACAGATTTCAATTAAGATATTACTCTCATTGTTTTGTACAGTATCTTATAAAAATCTGTGTTTTGTACGTATCTTATAAAAAATGTGTTTTTTGTACAGTATCTTAAAAAAATCTGTGTTTTGCAAGACCAAAGTTATGTGCCGTAGATGAAGTATTACAGCATCGTACAGCGTGTCATCAAAATCAAACTGCCGATAGAAACTTTTATCTACATTCATCAAAGTCATCTTTTCTGTAAGTTCGCCATTGAAATCTCCCAGTAGAAATACGTAATTATGTAAAATACACATATTTGTTAATTTTGTATTAAATAGTTGTATTTTGTCAGCGGTGTTAAATCGGGATTCAGACGGGGCAAATATACCGCACCGAAATATAGGTATTCAGAGCCGGTTTAACCGCTAGGCAAAAAGGGCGGCAAATTTTGGGGAGCGGCAAAAAACTAAATGAATAAAAAAAGAAAGAGAAATAGTGTAAATTAGAAGATAATAAGCGTCTAAAAATAGAAAGAGACAAACAGAAAGAAAGAATAATGCACAATATTCATTTTCGAAAGTTAATTGGAGAGGGGGAGGGAGCGCAAGGCTGAAGGTTCACCTAGGTCCATATACCTTTGCGCCCCGCCCCCGTACGTCTTCATCCGTTTGAAAAAGATACATAATTATTTTGAGCCAGAATGTGTAGTCTAATTTTGTTTCAATTATACTCACATGAAGAGAGAATGTATTTTTAACAAACAATCCTATGCCCAAAGTTTTACGGCTGTATTTCTGCTTTCTGCATTTGAAAAAAAAAATCGTATATTTACTCAATCATAATTGTCCATTTTTGTTTCATTTTCGCAGAAAATATAGTAACTTTGAACAAGGTACAGAAGTCAGGGATTAACACATTAGCATTTTAAATTCACAACGTTGAGTGTCCATTTCATTTTATTGGGATGAATGCACGTGAAAAGTCGGCTGCTCTTTTGGTATTTAATGTTCGTGTTCTTGACCGTTACAGATGAATTACCACGAAAGAACAGTCACACAGCTAGGTGCCATGAATAATCAGCCATGTTTAGCAACTTCTGACCTAAATACCTGTGACCAATGGGAGGATTATCACGTCTGGTGTGATGTTGTTGTATAACGTTATAACGTTACATAATGTGGGACAACATGTGGGAGATGTTGACCCACAACCTAAAGTATATATATATATATATATATATATATATATATATATATATATATATATATATATATATATATATATATATATAGTAACATTGAGTTAAACTATCTCAGAAACTACTGCTTTGATTTTGCTCCAATTCTGCCAAGGGTTTTCTTTTCGATAAGTGATAAGTCTTTACAATTTTATATTTTGTTGCACTAGAAACGATTTTCGTACGCAAATGAGGGTGTGCAGGTTTAGAGAAAATTTCGGAATTGTCCATCGTCTGTGTTTGCGGTGACTGGGTTAGGGGTTTATCAATGGGCTGTTTTTTTTATATTATTATTTCTTTTTTTCGCGAGATGATACAGTCTGCGCGATGTCGCTGGCGAGACTCTGTTAAGGGAGGTCTCAGCATTTGTAGCATAGAGTATATTCAAAGTAGGTGCACTTTTGGTTGCAACAGCGGTGTCTTGAGTTTATTCATATGATAGGCATGAAAACTGACTACAAACTAAGAGTGACACTGCTTCGGATACAACGCTAACATCCATTCGGTGATCTTCTGTAGAGTTTTGCTCTGAAATGGTGTCTAGATTGATATCATTATTACTGTCGCCCATATTTCGACTGTCCGGACAGAATGACCGATTTGCAGAGCAAACTGGTCGATCGCCATCTAATAACTCTACAACTATCCAGACTAAATGCAAATGAACGCTGGATGGCGACAACATCAATTGGGCACTGGGCTGTTCCGTTTACTGTAAACACGCAACTGTGTACCATGTTGAATAGACGGTGATCGACACAGATTTCGACATCTGCAAACTTATCTTCTACACTTGACTGTTACATGCATTTAATCACAAACAAAAGATTATGTAAACAATCAAATCGTTTGTTTGTATTGTTATTAAACGCGTCATAGTAAGGAGCAAATATGGTTTGAAAAAGCGACGATGCAGTCTACTATACTTTGCACGAAATACCAGTCTACTATACTTTGCACGAAATACCAGTCTACTATACTTTGCACGAAATACCAGTCTACTATACTTTGCACGAAATACCAGTCTACTATACTTTGCACGTAATTCCAGTCTACTATACTTTGCACGAAATACCAATGTGAGACAGTTTGTTTCAAGAGATATGTAAGCACGATAATTTTATAAAATGCACCTGTATTTAATTTTATCCAGAATTAAGACTAGAACCCCTAAAAGTTCGGAAATGTTTTGGTTGAAAACATTTACTGCTATGAGATAACGTAGAAGTTGTTCAGCTATCATGGTTGTCGTTGTTAACTCAGCGTAAGAGACATGACAGCTGCTGTCATACAAGTCTGCAGTAATTGTTCAATAAATCTGTCAGCTGTCCTAATGGCAAGTGTTCCATCTTGTTCGTCTCTGAACAATATTGTACGAAATCTTCAAGAAATATACATAGGAGGTTCATTTCTTATTCAACACAAAAATATTACGTATTTTTCCTACGTTCTACCAATGCACTATTATCTCTCTGATTTTACCAACGTTTCACCAAGGATGCATTAACTGACACTCCGTAGAATAACCAGACTTTCATAATTCGTCTTACTTGTTTATATACACTGTAAGACTCACTCTGTACAGGAACTACCAGGTGCTAATGCGAGATATTATCGACCTAGCGTTCGTGTTGTTAAGGGACCTTACTCTTGGATAACAGTAGTGTTGCATTTGATGATTTCAAGCGACTGTGGAAATATATCTGTGTAGACATGTCTCTTAATTATGAGTTTTGCACCATTTCGGATTTGGGGTATTTATCTTTAAGGGTTTTCATATCGTTTCTAAAGCAGTTAGCGCTCGCCGGTGATCTTCTGTGGATAGTCCCTGTTTACAACCAACGCTGTAACATTGAGTTTAAAAGGATTGGAAAGTATGAGCTCTACATCCTGATATCGAGAAAAGCAGCGATTACATTTCTGTGATTTATTGGAACTTACAGGCTAGAACTTTGTCGATTTAAATCTGGACGCCTACAAAATCAATGTGACGCCTACAAAATCGATGTGCTCGATGAATATAATAAATATCGTCTGGATATAGGTCGAGTTGTCAACCATGAATTCAGAAATCAAATAGTTTCAGTCTCGTTGATTACCCCCGGTATACTCCAAAATACGGAGTTATTGCGCCTTTAACGTGCTGCACAATCAATTGGCTTGTATGCAAGAATGTCAATATGTTCTCATTTTACATTCGTGCACTCACGAATTGCACGAGCTGTCTGTTCAGCTTTACGGCACAGCAACACAAGTAGGAGTAAAGTGTCTTGCCCAAGGACACACCACGGTAGGTGACCCAGGCTGGTCCGGTGGTAGGATTCGAACCCGCACCCTTTCGGTCGTGAGTCCAGCACGCTAACTACTGAGCCACCGCAGCTCGCTTCTGTATTTGCAATTATTTCATTGGTAGGTCTTGTAAACACATACAAATGTACTCTAATTTATCATCCACACATAGCGATTTAAATAATTCAAGTGAAATGTTAGTAGCAGATGAATTTTCAAAATTGTTAGCATGGTCTGTAGAGCCTGTGGAAGTCCTCTTGCGTTGTTGTATTTGGCGCGCATGATGAACGTGCAGTGCGTACTAGAAAGTGTTCTTGGTTGCGATGTTATTCAAAATGTTTTTCAATTGGAATGTTTTATACATATTTACTAGTACATGTATTTGTTTTCTTCAAGCTATGTTTCCCCATTTTAAGGTACAATTCCCGAGGTTAGAAGCAAACCCCGCCACAAGTAACACTTTTAATCACATTAGTTGTTTGGACAACTTAATTTTTTTCCCACTTAAGTTTAATATTCATAGCTTTAACATACACTGTAAATGATGCAATGATGAAAATTGATTAAATTCATCCATATACAAGGTGGAAGAAGTAAAACTAGAAGCACGTTATCAAATAAATCGTGTACCGTGTACATTGCTATTCAGCATGTTATAATGATCATTCATCGAATAAATCGTGTCTCCCAAATGAGAATTACTATCGGAACTAAACTGTTGATTTTCAAGCGTGTGTGTATATACCCTCACCGCAAAGTAGCTAGGACCTAACACCTGAACCTGGTCGGGATGGGCCTTGAATCTGTACCAGTCTCTAATGGTCTCGTCACAGGAGTGGTATATAACGGTTCCTCCCACTCGCAAGGAAATTACATTCATTTCTTATGGATACAAGCAACCAGCATTTGCCAATCATTACCGTATATACTCGCGTATAAACCGATACCAACTGCAAACTGCATAAACCCAGATCTGCCGTCGCATAATGCGCCAGCAGATCTGGGTCTATGCAGTTTGTAAGGACTAATCAGTAGAACAAACAGCATAGACCCTGGTATGCCGGCGTATTATGCGACGGCAGATCAGGGTCTATGTTGTTTGCATTTGGAACTGTATTACACGTGTATATACGGTACATATTAGTATTTATGCTGATAGACAGATATCTGAAACGCCTGTTCAATATATTCAAGGTGTATATAGAACAAACAAGATTAGCTAATAGATGAACTAGCGTTTTTCCCTAATCATTGTGTATACGAGTTATTCTTTGAGTCCTAAACACAATCTACCTGAATAACATCAGCTATTCAATCTATTCGCAAATTAATGAGTTGGAAAAACTAGGCTTGGTAGGACTACATCACGGTTTTTTATAGTCTACGATAAAGGCAATGATGACATATCGCATCCATAAAACGTGTTCTTTGACTCACCACCTATGGGGACAACCTCAGCAACTCTCTGAACTGGTCGCCATTTTTGTGTCGAAATCCATGGTAGATCTTCGTACACCTTAATCATTTCGCAGTATGGACTTATTCTAATTATGGATACGATCTCTCATAGCGGTTTTTATATTGGATAATACTTAGATTTAAGGTTTGTACAATTTGTTTCCAAACTGGAATTATGTTTTATTCGATTAAAAAAAAAAAGAAACAAAAAACACCAGTATTAGCTCATTTACGCGTACTATATACAAATGCAATTATGTAATATGCATCAGTTTCTTTACTATACAAAAACTACTAAGGAAATGTGACTAATGGATGCAAGCTCTTTGCCCTAGGATGTGCCCGTGATGATGTTTGCTCTGGGATGTGCCCGTGATGATGTTTGCCCTAGGATGTGCCCGTGATGATGTTTGCTCTGGGATGTGCCCGTGATGATGTTTGCTCTGGGATGTGCCCGTGATGATGTTTGCCCTGGGATGTGCCCGTGATGATGTTTGTTCTGGGATGTGCCCGTGATGATGTTTGCCCTGGGATGTGCCCGTGATGATGTTTGCTCTGGGATGTGCCCGTGATGATGTTTGTCCTAGGATGTGCCCGTGATGATGTTTGCTCTAGGATGTGCCCGTGATGAAGTTTGCTCTGGGATGTGCCCGTGATGATTTTTGCCCTAGGATGTGCCCGTGATGATGTTTGTTCTGGGATGTGCCCGTGATGATGTTTGCTTTGGGATGTGCCCGTGATGATGTTTGCCCTGGGATGTGCCCGTGATGATGTTTGCTCTGGGATGTGCCCGTGATGATGTTTGCTCTGGGATGTGCCCGTGATGATGTTTGCCCTGGGATGTGCCCGTGATGATGTTTGCTCTGGGATGTGCCCGTGATGATGTTTGCCCTAGGATTTGCCCGTGATGATGTTTGCTCTGGGATGTGCCTGTGATGATGTTTGCTCTGGGATGTGCCCGTGATGATGTTTGCCCTGGGATGTGCCCGTGATGATGTTTGTTCTGGGATGTGCCCGTGATGATGTTTGCTCTAGGATGTGCCCGTGATGATGTTTGCCCTGGGATGTGCCAAAATGATTTTCTAACTGAGAACGTCTTAGTCTTTTTAAAAGGCTGTGGGTTGTGTAAACAATATGACATTTTATTTTAAAAGGCTGTGGGTTATGTAAACAATATGACATTTTTATTTTAAAAGGCTGTGGGTTATGTAAACAATATGACATTTTATTTTAAAAGGCTGTGGGTTATGCAAACAATCTGACATTTTATTTTAAAAGGCTGTGGGTTATGTAAACAATCTGACATTTTATTTTAAGGATTTTACCCTTTTTACCTTTATCTATGTATGCCTTTTTAGGGATACATAAATTAACTCGGCACTATATAGCAAGGATTGTGCTGATGTACCGTTAAACCCTATATATAGTCGTTTCTCATATTCTCGCGGGTTCCATAATGTCGCGGTAAATCATATTTCCGTAATAAATACAATGGTGCGACACTTTTCTGTTGTTTATCCCAGCAAAAGCGCAACAAGGAACTTATCGAAGAGTTTGAACACCAAAATATGAAAGAAATGTTTTGTTTTGTGGTCAGATGAAAAGAAAAAATGATAGAAAAAACAATGAAAATTAAATCCACCTGTATACCCTCCTTCACCGATACACCTCTACCAAACACAAAAAACAGTAAATAATTTTCCCAGTTAACAGAAAATGGTCGTCTGCTTGTCAATGAATGCCGCTGACGTATCAGAATCACTTGACAGCTTATCGCATCGCTAGGTCAGTTGAACGAAAGTACGGTAGAAATTAAGGACCATAACTCTATTAAACCCTGCACACTTCTTTAAAGCACTAAAACTATGTTACTTTAATTCTCTTTTGCTTTTATTTTAAAAATAAAAATAGTAATATTTCATTTTTATCGCATAGTGCATATGTTTTCATATCTGATAAAAATGAAAATATTGCATAATTATGAAATTTGTCTATTATTTAAGCATCAAACTAACAAGGGTAAAATTTCGTAACAGTATGATCAGAATTGACTTAAGAAATATGAAACATTCGAAGTCATACTGAACTTACCGCCCTCCATACACCAACCACTCTAACAAATAATATATCATGTCAATGACTTGAGTATTGTGGATTCTTTTTTGATCTTTCATTCGTGTTATTACCCTTCTGAGCACCTTAGGTACAAATACACATTTACCGCGACATTATGGTAACCTCCCTTTAAAAATGATGGCTGTCACCTGGCTTGTTGATAAGCGGAAAATGAACTCTAATCTTTTACGGCACTAAGAATATATTTGCGCCAAATTGGAAACAGATGTTACAGAATAAAACAACAACAGAATTATAGTCAGGTGGGTCTTTTTTAATAATTTATAACAGTTCAATTCGTTAGTACCGCGAGATTACTGAACGCCGGTATACATACATACATTCATACATACATACACATACATACATACATACACATACATACATACATACATACATACATACATACATACATACATACATACATACATACATACATACATACATACATACATACATACATATTGTCTATCTTTCATACCCCTTCTACTAGAAAGCAGTATCTTGTGGAACGTTTGACATCTCTAGTATCAACGTCCATTTTGTGATTTCTGGCATTATGCTGGTAAATAATATGACCATTTTAGTCTATCTTTCCGAAATCGTAATCTATCCAGCGTCCAGTTGTTGACTTAGACCAGATTGAATCTGGTACTAATATATTACACTCAGTGATACTAGCCATTTATTCTCATTAGACATATACTAGTATGTTCCAAGAGAAGAAAAACACTAGAGTGTGGATGTGGTCTCATACTGTGGTGTGACTTTGATCCCCATGCTGTAGTGTGTCTGTGATCCCCATACCGTAGTGTATCTGTGATCCCCATACCGTAGTGTGTCTATGATCCCCATACCGTAGTGTGTCTATGATCCCCATAGCGTAGTGTGTCTGTGATCCCCATAGCGTAGTGTGTCTGTGATCTCCATACCGTAGTGTGTCTATGATCCCCATATCGTCGTGTGTCTGTGATCCCCATACCGTAGTGTGTCTGTGATCCCCATATCGTAGTGTGTCTATGATCCCCATACCGTAATGTGTCTGTGATCCCCATACCGAAGTGTGTCTGTGATAACCATACCGTAGTGTGTCTGTGATAACCATACCGTAGTGTGTCTGTGATAACCATACCGTAGTGTGTCTGTGATCCCCATGCTGTAAGGCATGTACAGATAGATTATCGTGGCCAACTTGGAACTACATCTCATTTCAGTAATCTTAATGCTAATGTGAAAAAAATATGTCACTGTACCTACTAATAGGGTAATCCATAGGACACACACACACACATTCTTGTAAAACCTACGAAACGGGGACATAAGATTTTTACCATCAAAATGGGGACATTCATATCTCAACAAATTTATAGGCAGGAAGATCGGTTTTACTATTCTTTGGATATATGCATATCTTTTGCAATCTATTTGTAGTCGATTTTCAAAATTAAATGTGTTTGAATTTTTACCATCAGAATGGGGACACACAAATATACACAAAGTGACGGGAATTATACAATCAAATTGAGGACATTCCATAATTATGTATTATGATTCTAAATAATTAGCAGATTGATCCAAATATTGCAGTAATCTCAACTCATGTCAATAGTTGCCTTCCATATCAACAAACTGAATTGAAATTTATGTTGAATTTTTGTATTACGTTTAATTTATTAATGTGTAAATTGTATGTGTCCGATTTTGAAGAAACTTATTCGTCAGAAGTGTGCGAAAATACAGAAAACATATTTCTGTTAAAAGAAAATAATCAAAGATCTGCATGGCAGATTTCAGTTAAAATAATTTTACTGACACGTATACATTTTTGAACTTAAAATGTGAAGAAAATAAAGAACAATTTGAAGCTTTGTGTTTTCAAATTTGCCTTTTGAATTGAATCCACTTAATTAATAGCATGATAATGTCTCTTCAATATGAAACACGCCAAGAATATGTTGATAAAATGTCTCATTTCAGCAGGAAACCGTTTTTCTTTATTTTAATTTTTTGTTGTTGTTGTATATTCATATAAAAATATCCCCGTTTTTGTAAGTACTATATCATAGTTGTTTGAATGAAAATGTCCACGTTTTGAAAGTACCATGTAATGTTTGTGTGTATGAAAATGTCCCCGTTTCATATGTGCCTTGCCACGATTGTATTGTATCACGCGAGGGGGCTCAGTACCGATTCGAAGAACCTCTGCGTGATCCTAACTTGAGGTCGATTTTCCTCTATTTCCAGAAGGACCTCAAGACAACGGTCGTTGTCAACTGAAGTGTTCTTAAACGCGCAAATTCAAAAAAAATTCCTCTAATCACCTAATGACCATACATCACGAAAGTCTAATTTCGCACTTGCATGGGTTTTCTTGCTTTACATTTGTATGACCCATCAATAAGCCTTTCCAAGCCGAAGATTGGTATTTTTGCCATGCACCAAAAAACACGACCCAAACACCTAATACTTACAATTAGTCCTATCCCAAATAGATAAACACTTATACATTAGAATATCCCTGAAAATGTCTTAGGGAGGGTCCATTTTACAAAACTAATCCATGCTACCATAAAGTGTCGTGAATACTGTGCATTATGACGTCTGCTTCTAGAATTGGCTACTTACTCGGTTTGAGAAACATCTTCCCAAAAACGATTCTCATAATCAACAAATAATCACTAAAATCTAACAAAGCTGTAAACGGAGATGTAAATACAAATAACACATACCCTAGGTGTATTACAGTATGTATGAAAATGTCCTTGTTTTGTATACACTATGTCATGGTTGTGTATGAATTTTGTCACGGTTGTTTGTATGAAAATGTCCAGGCTTGTAAGTACCATGTCATAGTTGTATGTTGTTGTTATTGTTGTTGTTATGGGTTTAACGCCATTTTTCAGCATATGATATGCTATACATGGCGGCCAGTATATTTGGTGCAGGAAGAACCCGGAAAAACCACGGGAAAAACCACCGACCCACGGGAAGCTACTGGCAAGCTTTCTCACATACCCAGGTTGGATGTCAGTGATCTGTAAAGGCGAGCGCCTTAGACCACTCGGCCACCCGGGGCCCCTCATAGTTGTATGTATGAAAATGTCCAAGTTTTGTATGTACCGCGTTCAGGGTATCATTTAGTATACAATACGCTGATGGTATGAAAATATCCACGTGTTATAGTTATCACGTCAAGACTGTGTTCATGAAATTATCCCGGTTGGTACGAGGAAATTTAAATGCTCTGTATGAAAAGCCCCCGATTAGTATTAAAAGGTAATGGTTGTGTGTATAAAAATGGCTATGTTTTGTATGTACCACCTCGAGTTGATGTGTATCAAAATGTCTCTCGGTTTTGCATATACCACGCTAAGGTTTCGGTTTTGCATGTACCACGCTAAGGTTGCGTGCATAGAAATGTTCCCAATTTGTACATGTATACATCACCTTTATGTATGAAATTATCCCTGTGTGTGTGCATCATGCAACGCTGTTTGTATCAAAATGACATGTTTTGTATCCAAAACCCAAAGGATGCATAGATGGCAATGTATGTCTGGTCTAAAAGTATATATTGCTTATGTGTATTAAAATGTTGTCAAAAAGTCTCAAACAAATCAAAACTTTGTATAGGAATATTTCTCCGTTTTGTAATAAAAACAGAACTTGTGTGTAAGTTGACATCCCTGTTCAGAATGGGGAAAGCCAAAGTTCTCGGTATTAAAATGTTCTCATTTAGTATGACCCCTTGAAGGTTGTGTGTATGAAAAAAACCCAACCCACAACCGTACCCTGCACTTTAGTATGAACCATTTTGTACAACAATGTCCGCTCTCTGAATAAATGGTTCCAGAATATATGTATGAAAATAGCCCCATTCGGTATTAAAAGTCACACCAAAATCATGTTAGAAAAGACTCCAGCTGAGTCTAATAAAGGTAAAATATATGTGTGCATGGCTTAAAATTGTGTTTCATCATAAAACCGTGTAATGCAATGAACGCGTATGCATAGAATATTTTTGGATAGTCATTGATTACTTATTGCGGGGCAATCCTGATTTAACAACGAAACACGTCATGTTTATGTTACGACACTAGGTCTTAAAAATATGTAAAAGAAAGAAAGTGAAACCAACAATGTCAGTAAAATCAACAAGCAATTTATTTCTAGACATTCAAAGTGAAAATTAAAAAGACACTTACAATATTGTGAATTAAAATCCAAATAATCCAATAATTCTGTGCCCTAATCACAAGTCCAAAATATAGAATGTTCCGAATGAATTCCAGTAGCCTTGAATGTCATGGTGTACGCGTAGTCTTGAATGTCCTGATATGCCTGAATGATGTAATCCTGAATATCTTTGAATGAATTCACAAAATTCCAAGTCATGTATCAATCCAAAATGAGAATGAGCACTTTAGTAATTCCAATGAATATTTTAAATAAATAATTCCTCTCTCTGAATTTGCTCTGATTTTCACAACACAACCATAAACATCTGAGTATTAAATCAAATTCCTTAAAGACTGATAGTTAGCATAGGAATGAAATACTGCTTACCAAACTTCCTATATACAAGCACAGGTCACCTGACAGAATTTTCTAGAAAATCATTAGACTTACCTGATAAATATCAGTAATTCTAGTGAGAAAAAAAAACAACAAACAAACAAACAAAACAAAGCAGTATAATTGTAAACAAAAGCAACCCTGACCTCTGATTCTAAGTAAACAACTTGTTTACCATCCTTTAATCAAAGACAAACTTAAATATGTAAGACAAAAGTTAAATATGTAAACATTATACATAACACTTAATTGAATCATACACTGATTGGAACGTGTCATTCCACCCAGGCTCAACAATAAATCGTCTTGTGACCTATAACAAACTTCATTCTTTATGTCGCTTAAATGATATCCATTACGAATACTGTACGAAGTGATTAAGCTATACAATATCAGCACACATACAATCCACCTGGCAACGTATGATATCATTTGTTGAAAATTACATTTTTGAGGAAATGCAGCTCCAACATTGTTGTATAGTCATGAAAATTTGTAAATTGTACTAAAGGGAAAAAGATGTTTCAGTACTCGATTTTATCTTAAATTTTCTGATTCCGGAAGTAATTTGATCACTTCTTTGCATTTTTACTTTTGTTGAGAAGCAATTATTTTATTTCTGTACAAGCGTTTCCTATTTTTCCAACTTCTGCCACTCACACCTGGCTCTTTTGGAATAATGTTCTCAATATCCCTCTTTTCTGGAACTATCTTAACTAGAATGAATTTATTGTGATGTTTTAGCACAGCACTTTGTTCTTCCTTCCTCCAAGGTCATTTTGGGGGTGGTTATTGACCTTCATACTCTTTCCTGTGTTTTCTCCTGCTCCTTCCAACATCCTCTTTGAACCTGTCATTTCAAAATAAGTACTAATCATACTTATGGCAAAAATGTGCAAATCAGCCCTTTATCATCACGCATTATTTGTAAAAATCAATGTTTAAAAATTTTCTTAAAATGACTTTATAATGTTGAATCAAAGTAAAAATGCACTGTCTACTAGTCACTAAACTAATACAGTAAAACAGGTATCATCGTCTATAATTATCATTAAAAAAAAACTTCATACATGGTCGTTCGATTGACACAAACATGTACTTGATTGTAACATGGTAATTTTCATTTCGTTTTATCCCACAGAGTCATAATACACCTTCATGATAAATACAATGAGAAAACTACGGAAAAGATAACATAGATGCAAACACCCGAACATTACAGAATTTGGAATTCAAATAGATTCAATCGTAAAGTGACAACCCAGGAAAATATACATCTTGAACTGCTGGAAAAAATATTTCTTACTTTTGTTTGCCTGGTCACTAATTTTGCCAGACTGCTCTTCCCAGGCATTGATTTCCTCCTCGAATTCAGATTCTTCTAGACAAAATGAAAATAAACCTGATTGATTGTTGTTTTGGGCACTGTAAGGTAATACAATATCCTGAATATATCAAGATTATTTTCATTTATGGGGCACAATAAATTAATATCAATATCCATCTTGCAAGAAATGTTCTAGCCAATTTTGTGAATAAATCTCATTTACTATTTACTTTCTACTATAACATGCATTAGAATATTCTTCTCAAGAAAATAATGTATATGTTTATGTTCCCAAAGGATTGAACGTTTTGGTCTGCGTTCTTTATTAATTTTCCCAATAGTAGGTTACTCATTGTTCTCACGTTGGGTTTTGATATTATAATAATATTGATTATCATCTGACATATTTATTAGTAGCACATATTGTACAAACTAACCAAAATAATTACTTAAAAATTAACAGAAAAAAATATTGATTCTACTGAAAATTTGCTCATATGTTAATTATGCGCGTTTTACTTTCGGGTTCCTCGTCCTCCTTGGGATCCACTGTGAGGCATCCGCTGTAGTTCAGTTGGTAGAGCATCGGACTCTTAATCCAGAGGTCGCAGGTTCGATACCCACCCAAGCCAGTCTGTGTGAGTTTCCTCTGTGTTTCCTTGGGAAAGACACTTAGCTCCAATTTTCTCGGCTTGATAAAGTCAGTAATGTGTTAAACGTGCCGTTAAAATAAATAAAAACTGAAAATTCTTCGATACATTATCGACAGACGCACAGAAATAAGAGTACTGAAAACGGTGTATGATACCCCGCCAACATCAGACTTGACCTTGAAAGTCAGTGTAGTAACTCCAAATTTAGAAGAACCTTTTATTATCGAAAATGTTAAATGTTATGAAAATGTTGAAAAATTATGTTCTAGTCTAGAAATGCAATACAAACGAAAAATCTGTTTTAAGTAACAGTGACATTGACCTTGGAGTTACTGAGCCTTAATCGATAGGCTTCTTTCAAAGGCTAAGGTAAATACATGTATAAAGCTGCGTTGAAATCTGGTAGTAGAGAGAGAGAGAGAGAGAGAGAGAGAGAGAGAGAGAGAGAGAGAGAGAGAGAGAGAGAGAGAGAGAGAGAGATAGAGAGAGAGAGAGAGAGAGAGAGAGATTGTATTCAGAGTATTATGATTATAAATTACCAAATCTATTATTTTTAGTATTAGTAGTTATAAGAGAATCGCTTCGAAAAATAGTGGGGGATGGGTAGGTGGTAGTGGGGGTGTGAAGGAGGGGGTATCACGATGAGTATATGCCAAAACATTTAAATAGGGGAAGGAGAACTATATTGACATTAGGCCTATTGGCCCTTCAGTAAACATATATAAAACAATTACAGATTCTATTATGGCAGTGCAAATATTATATATGTAATACACAGTTAAATAAATGAAAATATAATATCATGTAAACGACTCACTTACATACCGGATAGAGTAAGGGAGAAAGTTGGTATTCATAAAGGAAAAAAAGATTATGCCTGTTGAATCAGATGAATGCTTTAATAGAAATAAATACTGGCATACATAAGTGTGTACTGGTTAAATGGCATGTGAAACGTCTGATAATTATTCCTCGGTTAATGTAAAATCGAATTATGTCCCGACAAAAGTGCCCACTAGATCAAGATCTACTTAAATTATTATTACAAGCATAGGATGTGGAAGGTATTGTTAACTTCAGCGAAATAAAATATAAATTAAAAAGTAAGAAATAATACATAAATTTGAAACAAATATGAAATTCTTTTGCAAATGCTTTCCGAAAGAGCAAAATATACATAATATACATTTAAATGTGTGCGTTTTGTTGTGCTGGGGCTGCAGGGCATGGCGTGTGTGCATCATACACTTGGTTAAGAATTGCCGTCATCTTAGAAGTCATATAAACATATACTTATCCAGTCCTATGACAACGGTAGTTCATTCAACTCACACTCAGCAAGCTTTCTTCAGGTTCTGTTATCATCACCTTGTCAAACAGATTACACAGTTCTGATGATCTAAACATGTTTCTCCATTTCTCCATCAGCATTGTAACCAGATACATCCGAACTCGAGAATAGAAAGTCTGTGTTTGTTAAAAATTTTCAGGCACTAAAAAAAAAAAAAAAAAAAGAGATAGGGAGCGACAGAGAGAGAATTTATAATGCCGATGGTAGTATCGTCCTGATAATAATCATTACAAAATTATTATTGATTGTAAATTGATTTGATTGCCTAATAATTCTATCATAAACATAGAGGATAAATAGATCCTTCACGAATACCTTACATTTTAAGGTATTTATTATTCATTATGCTGACTAAACTGTTTTTTCTTGCAGATAAGGAAAAAGATCTGCAGAAGACTTTGAATGAATTCATCAGAGAATGGATATTAAAAGTCAATGTTTGAAAAATAAATATTTGGTATCAAGGCAATCTAAGCCTTTCTCTTTTTATTTGGAAACACATCACTGGGAAATAGTTGATTAGATTTTATATTTAGAGCTACTTTTTAAACACAATAGTTCATTTCATTCGGTAAAAAAGAGAATCACTGTAGATACTAATAAACAATAAATTTGCTTTTTTCATTGGCTTTACAATTCAAACTTTTTGAAAATATTGCTTTGCCGTTATTGTTACATTGATGTGAGATCTGGAGTTTTAGTGATAATTATGTTATCGAATATGTACACAGAATTCTTACGAAATGTTGTATTTTTGCGAAAACAAATCCAGCTATGTATGTTGTGTGGAGAGACTGGTAGGTTTTACTACGAGCATTTTTATCAGAATTAGAGCTGATATATTTTGGGCTCAATATGTTAATGGAAAAGGAGTAACATTTAAAATATATTATATGATATTATGTTACACTCTGTTACTGCCGATTATGCAGTTTTAAAGGGCTTTCCTTTATCAAACAAATTTTGCGTGATTTAGGGCTGAATAACTGATGGTTATCTCAGTCATTTCCACCTATTGGTAGGCTGACATAGAAATATATACAAACTTGGCATTTTAGTGTTTTTGATTCCTCTAAAAGTTGAGCTTATCGGATATTTGAAAAAAATATTTTAAGTTTGAACCATTTTTAACATGTATGCCACAAATTAGAGAATAATGTTAACAAAGCTCTGTACAAGGAATCCGAGGTTTATAAATGAAACTGGAAGGTAGGAAAATTTGGAAATATCTGAAGAAAAAAAAAGTGAATTATGTGCCTCACAAGATATAAGTGATGAATTTACCTATCTTTTTCAATGTCAATATTTTGCTAAAATAAGAAAATAATATATAAGTAAGACGTGTCTCAAAATTGTTAGTACATACAAATTTAGTGATTTGCAAAATAATAAAAATCTTAACATACAGATAAGAACAAGTAAATTTACGGAACTGATATTTAAATCAGTTTGTACCCATATAAACTCAGAACAGTTATGTGTATCATCGTCTGATCGCATTTTGTCATGTGTGTCCAAAATATTGATCAAAATATCCCCTTCGACCCTTCGCTTCTCCATCCGCTATACCACTACCATTAATAATTTTTATTTGTACTTATGTACGTATGCCTATTGTTAGACCTAATCTAGCAATAACGTTTAGTTCTGTTCTATTTGTTCAGTCATAAGTGTTCTATTGGTTCTGTATTTTAACTATGTAACTGATCTGAGGGTTTGTAAAGGATACTATATTAGTAAGAATTAATTTTTTAATATATGAGAGAGAGATGGGGGGGGGGGGGGCAAGAGATAGAAACCCTCATCCAGAGTACACGAACGCCACTTGTATGCTCATTCTTCTGTGTGCATTTTCACCAAATATGTTTTTGATATTTTGATATCATGATTAATTGGACTGAATATTAAAAGTTTTCGTTTTATTTTCTCAATATATATCCCTTCTCCAGAACACGAATTTTTGAATTTTCAAAATGGTTTTTGTCTCTGAAATTTCACAACTTTATATGCATAAAAACTATAGGAAATGATCGGTTATGGTTGCATATTAAACATCTGTATTTTCTAAGACCGAAACGTTACATGTGAAAACGGCTCTTTTTAATTTACTGCCTGTAAATGTTCACAAAATCAATAACCGTGTACATATTCATGCATGTGGTACATAGAGTGTTAGCCGATGCGCATGTCCAGGCAGTTTTCCGGTTGCATTATCAATATGTTCTTGATGCACCTATATGTAGCAGTATGAAACAATGTCACAACAATCCTAAAGTTGTTTAACCTAAATTGTCAGATATATTCAACAACGAACGTTTTTACAAACTGAATCATGTCATAATATTTCAAAATATATTTTGCTTTGTTTTGTTTTTGTTGACTTTAACAGTACTTTTGACATCTTATTGGCTATATTATGCAGCAGAAATCGGAGTTTATTGCATTTTTCAAGGACACACGGAGGCAGACAACCCGGGCTGTCCTGGGTACTTGTAGGTATTAAACCCGCGATTTTATAATATACGTGTCCGACGCTTTACCAGCTGAGCTGAGACGTGTTAATATTCGAGCAATGACGATTGAATTCACATGTATCCAGGCCGTAAACCCGTACAATTTGCCAATTAAGTATATAAAAGGACTCCTGGAGACCAACGTAACTCTCTTTAATCAAATAGTGCAAAGACGAGAATCTAAAATCGATAAAGCGCTTTTCTCAGTCTCTATTTGCTCAGTAAATTAATTCTTGTTAGTATTGCAGTCCATAGCACGTGTTCAAATTATCAATGCAACTTTAACTGTTCCCTTGTTAAAATAAGTTGAAAGGTAAATTCAATGATTTTTGTAAGGATATTTGCACAGATATGGCAGTTGATCCTATTTGGCGAACTGTGGCATCAGTTCGAACTGCTTTCACACCTAAAGGAAAATACATTTCTGAAAAAAACCCGGCCTCCTTGGAGGTCTGAACAAAGGATTAATTATTATCCATAGAGGAAAATGTGCTCATTTAACTCATACCACTTGTAAACATTTTTGTAAGGGAAATAGCACAGATGGTGCCATCGTCTCCTTTCAAGCAAACTTACAATCTATATCGACACTTTGAAGGGTGAAAAAAAAAATATTAATTTCTTACTCAACCCTTCAAAGGTGTATGCATCTGTTCTCTGAGTTTGCACAGTCGTTTATGCCACACCGTTGTATAAACAAATTACTGAATTGAGAATTTCCTGCTGCTAGACTGCTGTTCACATACGTATTTGTTATCTCATGTACATTACCATTTTAGATTTGCAATCGTACCTCAGTATAACGGTATAATAGATCAAGGTGATCCGTCTTATATACGTCAACCAGATTTAGCATTTGTGATAAGAAAACAAGGACTTCTACGATTAAGCTATTAGCAAAACATTTCCTATTATCATGGAAGATAAGATACATTCTTTAAAGAAAGGAAAGCTGACTGTTTCAGTGTTGTGAAAATTATCTTTGATGTATTATGAGTGAATGATGAATTTAATAGAGGCATGGTGATTAACAAGTTGAAGAACAAATATTTAAGTTGTGCTCAAATCTTTCAAACAATTGTGCTATTTCCCTGCGTTTGTAACAAAGAATAAAAACAAGTAAAGTAGAAAAAGAAAGAAAGAAGAAAATTAGAAAGAATGTAATAGTATTAAAAGTACCGACTGAACAGAGTAAGGAAAGAAAGAGAGAAAAAAAAAAGAAAGCTAGAAAGAAAAAAATGGAAGTATTTGACAATTTAGCTTTGAGACAGCAAGAATCATATAAATATTTTGCTTGAAATTATTTGTACTGATACATGCTTGCCCATTTAAGATACATACAGAAACACTGAATATAATTATGAAAACTGTTTTATGTTTTACAAAAAGCTATTTTTTCCAATTAGCTTAAGATCGACTTGTCAGATTTAACTCTAACGCTGTAAAGTGGAAGAAAGGAACGGTTACTATTATTAATTACTTGATTACTATGTAGACAATTAATTGTATGCTCCTTTACAACAATGATGATGATGATGGTGGTGGTGGTGGTGGTTGCGGTGGTTGTGATGGTGGTTATGATGATGATGATAACGACGACGACGACGACGACGATGATGATGATGATGATGGTGATGATGATTTGTAGTAGCAGTAGTAGTAGCAGTGGTAAACTTAAAGGATGCAAATATTTAGACTGCATGCAAAAATACCAAGTTACTGTTGTTACAATATCCTAATGAAAACTCAATTCATAGCACATATACTTTCAAATAGACAACAAAAGTCTTTGATATAACAAACTACATTTCAAGAGTTCATATTTTACGATGTATTTCTTTTCGAAAGGCCAATGGCTGTGTTCAAGCAGAGCTGAGTGGCCAGAGTATCTTGCCTATCGTATTTTTTCTGAACAATACCTGCATAAATCTTATCAATTCATCTGAAAAAGTGGTGTGTATTACATTTGCAAAACCGTCTATTCAGTTTTCATTTATTCCCCATCTTTTTAAGTTGGCAAAAATGTGTTATGAACGGTGGTTTATTCATTAATAAACATATAATCGACCTTCCTCTCTGTGTTAAAATGAAAATCTATATTATATATTTGTCTATGCTTACATACCTGATCTGAATCCTGTTAGATCTTCTTGATGCCATTTTCAGTAAATAGTTCGGTACCAAAGTGCGAGAGAAAGCAGAGGGGCTGACAACGAGAATTTTACCGCGTAAACGGGGACTCAGTCTTCCGACTGATACACACGAAATTTTAAGTTTAGTGGGACGTGTGTATTTTTGTGTATGGTAAGATGTGAAAAAATACCAACCAAACGGGGACCTGCTCAGATACGTTTAGTTCAAGGTTTTTATAACTAAGTAAGGTCGTGGCAATCCATTTTTGCAGCTATTACAAAACGGGGACGTCCCCGTTTCGAGGTGTGTCCCCGGATTGTTGCTGTGTATTCTCACCGATGTCAACGTTTTACACCTTTTACAAACGCACACACTCACACACACACACACACAGACACACACACACACACACACATATATATATATATATATATATATATATATATATATATATATATATATATATATATATATATATATCACGGCGTAAATTCAAAACGGTTTTCCAACGTTTCGAGCTAAACAAGCTCTTCGTCAGGGAATAAACAGCTTACATATACAAAACAGACACTAAACACAAAATATGAAGTATAAACTCCTGTATGAGAAATCACATTTTTACACAGAAAGTAAAATCTTTAACTTATGAACCTCCAACAGAGAAAAACAGTTTCTGAATAGACAATATTTGTTCTGATAACGTCAAAACTGAAAATAAATCAATGCAAGAATTGTCCACTTAAAGTTTATTTGATACCCATTTGTACATTGTATTATCGATTTATTTGTTAAATTGACTACAATGGGTTCTTACAGAAATTTCATGCATTTTTGATCGTAAAAAGATAGTCCCTTTCTCCAAGGGTGACTAATGTGATGTTCTTTGTATTATATTACAAACAATTTGTATATTACAACTATTGGTAACAAACTTAAGCCATTTACCTGTAAGCTTGCTAGGGATATTAAAGAAACAAAACTCATTTGGATGTGTTTTTTCTTAGAAACAGCATACTAGAGGTAAAAGCAGGGCCGGATTAAGACCTTTAGAGGCCCCAAGCACTGAACAGATTATGGTGCCCCCTCCCCTATGTAATTACAAAAAAACAATGCGTTCAAAGTGCGCAAAACATTTGACTATTAAGCACTTTTCTTGCCGTAACCGCTGTCAATATTGGTATCATTAGTTTTGTTCTTTTTATGGCTCATTCGATCAATATAAACTGTGCTATATTGGACAAGCTCAACATCGGAAACAATATCACTCAATCATCTTGATAACACTCCTGAAATCGAGCGCACCCTGAGTTAAGCTTGGTCACCAAGGTGCTTGACGCACCTACAAAATTAGCACTAAGCAGCTTTCAACTACAGTCGCGGTCGAAAATATACCATCTTAGACCGATAAATCTGTCTCGATAACGATATTTTTATTCTGATAGTCGTAATTGGGGCAGATTGGGGTGCATTTTGGGGAGGCAGGTCAAATTCGTCAACACAGTGTTTGAGGCGATTTTACACATGTATTGCTTTACTGTCACACTCATAGCACACAGGTATAAGAGTCAGTCTTTTTTCCCCATTCATCCATCATTAATTTGGCACTAAAATAACGATTTTACTCACCTTCTACGACCTGTATTTCCAAGTGCACTCCGCCCACAATTGCTGATTTACGACAAATCCTCCATTTTAGCTCTTTGATCATGCACATAGTCAATCAAATTTCGGTACCCCTGATCGAACTTGACAGTGGCTGTATACATCACGTGACTTGAGCTATCAAGAAAGTCGTGTGTTTCGCTAACGGTTGATTCTTATTATTCTTCATATTTACTGAGGTCTCTCTTTGTGATACGTTATAAAACTAGAAGTGGAAAATGTTTTTGTTGTTTTTTATCTGTGGACATTTTTTTTTTTTTTAAAACTTGATAAAGGCTACATACATTTTCTTTGACATCGAATCGAAAAGACAAAATGGGAACGCCACTGAAGTTTTAAAGATTTGACATTAGTGTTACTCTTACCAAAACTTTCATTCTTAAGTATTTTCAGCAATAATCGGCGAGGGACCAACCCTTAACAACAGCAACAACAACAACAGTAACAATAATAAAAGGAAGAACAAAACCAACATTAATGATAATAACAAGAAGAAGAAGAGCAACAATAGTAATAATAATATTAATGAAAAGAAGAACAACTGAAACAATAATGATGATGACGACGCCGATGACGATAATGATGGTCAAGATAATGATGATAAATAGATAATTGGTACTAGTATTACTCTAGCAAAATTTCTTTCGTTGCTCATATATGTTCAGTAATAGACAAGAATTAATCCTTAACAACAACAGCACCATCAATAATAATAATAATAATAATGATAATAATAATAATAATAAATTTATATAAAAAAAATTTTTTTTAAAAATAATAATAATAATTAATAATAATAATAAAAATAATAATAATAATAATAATAATAATAATAATGATCATGACGATGATTGCTATTTCTTTTGTTGGAATCAGCATCATCATCATCATCATCCTCAGCATCCTCATTATTATTATTATTATTATTATTATTATTATTATTAATATTATATTATTATTATTATTATTACTATTATTATTATTATTATTATTATTATTATTATTATTATTATTATTATTATTATTATGTAATAATAATAATTGTTGAACCTATTATATGTTTGGATGCTTTATAATGTATAAATCTTTCTAATATTTGTTTTAAAATTGCAACTGATAATGGAAACAGGGGAGTGCCATTGTTGTTCTGGAGAATATTGGCATTAGTATTACTGTTTCAAAAACTTCTTTCATTTCTCATAGGTGCCTGTACAGCAACAACAACATCATTAGTAATACTTATAATAACAATACCATTAACAAAAATGATGATAATGAAACAGAATTGCCATTATTATTACTTCTACAACAACGTCTCTCATTTCCTATTGTATTTTTTGCTACAATAGACAAGGGATCACTCGTTTGACAACAAAAACAGCATCAACGGTAATAATAATAATAATAATAATAACTAGAACAACTACAATGGCTCGCTATCATAGATCTCCGAGCTTTCCACTTAGTATTCCAAAATCCCTACCCCCGGGTACTCACCCCCAAACCTCTTACAGTGACCCTATATGATGTGTCTTCGTGCTATGATTGCGTATTTAGTTTGGTTGCACCCAGAAACCCCAGGGACAATAGCCGAGAATGACATCCCTCTGGCAAATGGTCAACATTAGGGATCACATAACTACAAGTCTTCATGAACTTCCATCCATTGGTGTGGGAGAAGATGTAACGGACAAACGCATAGACAGACGAAGTGTATCACAATATCCCTGATGCGTTTTAAAATCATATGGGGATAATAATAATAATAATAATAATAATAATAGCAATAACAATGATGATGATGATAGAGAAGTGGCATTAACACCACTCGTACAAAAACTTCTCTCATCTCCAATATATATTCTGCTATAATAGGTAAGGGATGAATCCTAAACAAAAACAACAACAGCAATAATAATACTAATACTAAAAATAACTACAACAGATATAAAGATGATGAGTGTTGCTTTTGATGTAATAATAATAATAATAATAATAATAATAATAATAATAATAATAATAATTATTATTATTATTATTATTATTATTATTATTATTATTATTATTATTATTATTATATAACCTGCTCAAAACTTTTAGTTGTTGTACACTAAATACATCTTTTTCTTTGATCACACGTTTTGGAAAGCTTGCAAATAAATATAGATGATGAATAATTCAATTTATTTTCCTTCTCCTCTGCCTTCACCTACTTTTTAGTCATTCTCTATTTTCAAAGGTTTTAAAAATATGAGGAGACAATACACAAACATACAGGTATGCAAATAGAAATGATCCTCACTTTCTTCACACTAAATTGTAACATTCTTGAGAAGGTTATCTTGTTTAAAAACTTATTTGGCTTCCAATATTCATTAGTGATATTTTCATTCTCTACAGTTGTTTAGAAATATTTAAAAAGATAGAACTATAGATTACAATATAGACAAGCAGAAAGGTGGATGGATAAAAACAAATTGGATAAATTAATTATCTCTCCCGTCTGTAATTTGTATCACATGTATCACATGTTTAGTCTTATAAATCTATTAGGCATTAATTTAAGAGAAACTCTATCTATATATCAATCAATCAATCAATCAATCAATCGATCGATCTATATATATATATATATATATATATATATATATATATATATATATATATCTGTCTGTCTGTTCATCTATCTATCTATTTATCTATCTGTTTGTCTGTCTGTCTGTTCATCTATCTGTCTATCTATCTATCTATCTATCTATCTGTCTGACTGTCTGTCGGTCGGTCTATCTATCTATCTATCTATCTATCTATCTATCTATCTATCTATCTATCTATCTTCCTTTATAAAATAGGATCGCACTTACTTTTTGAGCTCAGATGAAAATGAAACGAGTTTTTTAGGGGTAAAGGATGCATGCGTGTTTGAGGTGTTGATTATAGTTTAGAAGATTGTTATAAGTTTCTGTGGTTTTACTGGTTTGTCAAAAGTATGCTGGCAACTCTTCAGCTGTTACATATAATCATGGAGTAAAGAATATGATAGACAACGGTTTTGAAATTATGCAGTCTTCACTTCTTGGCAGAGTTATTCATAGATTGAGTGACTTCTCTTGACTGCTTCAGTCCATGTGGATTTTCTGAAGGGAAAAAAAAGTGTGGGGTGTGGTGAATATTCTGCACATTTTCCGCATTATTGCCAATTATCTGATGAATTGCATTTAAACAATGGGATCTTGTAAGCAGGGACGTCGTAAGGGGCTGGCGACATGGGCGACCGCCTTTAGCGCCAAGCCCCGGGGATGGGGGTGGGCTCGGGTGGTGGTGCGCCATTTCGTGGAGCATGTTCTTTTATTATGTACTGTACTTCAATAAATGTACCGCTTTTTCATTAAAATACCTACGTTTAGTTATTATTCTCATGACTATTAATACATTAAAAAAAATAAACAGTTTGTGTAGGTTTTTCCGGGGGGGGGGGGGATCAAAGGCGACGCTCGCCCGGGGCGCCGTTTGTCCAGCGCAAACTTGCGACGGCCCTGATTGTATTTGCTGGGGTACACTTACCAGCATACATGTAAAGCATAATATAGTGTTGTATGAATGGAATAAGGGAGATAACACAGTGTGTCAGGTACAATATTAGCCTCTGCGGTTGTCGTTCTATTACATCTAAACTTCCAGTTGATTCAGACCCAGTTTCCCGGGAATAAACAGCACGTACAATTTTAAAAATAAATTACTTCAGATGTTTGGTTCTACATTTTCATGTGAGCTGAGTATGAAAATCATTGACATCACAACTGTGAATTATCAGTCAGGATTACATTTCTAGCGATGGCTATGAAAATTGTTAAATATGGTTCCAAAATATGCACGTTTTAATGCAGAAATATGGGGATGGCCATTATTACAGAATGGATCATTTTGGAAGATATACGGTACCTGAATCATCATGTGCACACCTTCCAGCGATTACCTACAGCAATACTCATGAGTCATATTCCAGATCTTTTGTACATTTATTTTTACCTTGCTAGATATGTTCAATACCTGATGCCCTCATTCAATAACCATACAGTAGAGGAACAGTAACATGTCATCTAATAGATATAACAGCAAATTTAACATGTCATCTAATAGATATAACAGCAAATTTAACAGGTCATCTAATAGATATAACAGCAAATTTAACAGGTCATCTAATAGATATAACAGCAAATTTAACTGAATTTGAAGGTGAAATTTACCATTTCACAATAACCATGTCAGCTGAAGAAAATCCATCAACATGATAATTCAGTGCTCAATTTGTAAATGTAAGATAGGATTGAACTTAGTGCCACTGTTTAACAATCCCAGGAATAAGTCGCAAAATAATATAGGAATATCTGGAAATAATATATCCTTTTTGTAACAGAGATGTTAATTAATTTTCACAGTATGTCGGCGAGGTCTCAATTTAATTAATGGCTGATGTCCAACCCAAGTGTCAATGTACTGTCTGCAAATAATATATATATATATATATATATATATATATATATATATATATATATATATATATATATATATATATATATATATATAGAGATAGATAGATAGATAGATAGATAGATAGATAGATAGATAGATAGATAGATAGATAGATGGATGGATGGATGGATGGATGGATAGATAGATAGATAGATAGATAGATAGATAGATAGATAGATAGATAGATAGATAGATAGATAGATAGATAGATAGATAGATAGATAGATAGATAGATAGATAGATAGATAGATAGATAGATATGGAACCAATTACCTTGCCTGTACGTACCAAACAAAAAGAAAAATAAAAAATATATATTTTGTGTTGAAAAAATACCTCCCATATAGTATTTAAAAAAACATGGCAATAAATAAATAAATAAAACAAAATCGTACGACAAAACGTGACACATAATCTAATTTACGTACAACGCAATAATTGTATGGCTAACATACTATGCGTGACACAGAATCTAGTGTACGCAAAAATAAAAAGGCATGTAAACAAAATTAGTGTTTAAAAAAGTGAAGCACAAAGTTCGAACCCTGAGCATAGCAAAGGATCTGCAATAATAAATGTGGCATCCCCCCTGGGATTTGTAAGTGGTCAAGTTCCAATGTATACTACCCTCAGGGAAAGAAACGTTACCTACTGAGGTGGGCACTTTGCAAAAAATTTTGACAAAAGTTACATATAGTAATTTTTTTTTTTACACATATCTAAACAATTAGTAGAGAAATAAATATTGCTAGTTAAATAAATCAAAATCATTTAGCATCTCTGAAAGAGAATGAAGTCTTCAATACTCGATGAACCAAAGGGTGAAAATAACTAATTTGCCTGCTCTTTAATAATTTTATAGAGACGATTTGTCAGGATATCTGCATAGCATTCTTACTAGACAGGTTGCACACACGTGCTCATAACAGTAAAAAGAATATTATTGGCAAAAATGACTGGCATTAAATACACTATGTACCAAAGGTACACCTTGTTGTCCTTTAAGAACAAGAGTTGTTGCATAGCAACATCTTCTCTTCTGGAGACGACACCACAATCGGATACGGACGAAGTACAATACATAAATATCAGTCTGAATGAGCATGAAAACTTTGAGTTTTTGAAACATACTGAGTTTCTAGAATGTGACAGATGTGGAAAAACAGCCCACTAGAGCCTGAAAGAATTGAAACATGCACAGCATATGAATTTGTGCTAATGACAAAATACTGGGAAAAAGAAACCCACCCATAAGTATCACCGGTAAGCAACAAAATGATACACATGAAAAACTTAATAAAGTGACTACAGTGTACACAATGTCTTAGCAATGTCACAAATTACATTATGGAAGAAATGGAAAAGTTTTGTTTATGTTGATTTAACGCAGTTTTAACACATTAGCAGAGGAAATGGAAGATAAGTGCCTTTCCCAAGGACACACTGAGGCAACCGACCGAGGCTGTTCTGGGCGGGTATCGAACCCGCGACCCTTGGATTACGAGTCCGACGCTCTACCAACTGAGCAACCATGGTTCCCTAGCAATGAAAAGAGATAACATTCAACAATAGGACATTGACTCTCACTACATCGGAAAAAGCAGATACAGAGAGTGTCCCAGATAATATCTGTTCCTGTTTTAGCTCTTCTGTTTGCTTTTGCTTTGCTTTTAACTTTTTCGACTTGTTATAGCCTTTATCTCGTTTACAATAATGTCCACAGATGGGAAAATCGTTTGTTTTCCTCCGTATTTGCAGTTTCATAACATTTCACAGAGCGAGAACTCAGTAAACCTTAGTAAATCTTAAGGATAATCAGAATTTTAAAAAGTCTCAAGTCACATGATGTCAACATCCGTTGTCAGGCACCATCAGGTATTGACTCTCAGCTAGATGGAAGAGTCAAACCTGTAGGATTTTGAGTCATAAGCTGTAGATCTAAGAGAAGGTGGCTTTGAAATAAAATTCCAAGGTTAGAAAGTGAGTAATATCGCCATTTTATTGTCAAATTAGTTGCGGATGAATATTTAAAAAAATACTGACCGTTATGCCAGGGCGCTATGAATATGATTTTTAGTCATGCGTATGTGAAATCCCCCCAAACACTTTGTAGACCCGATTTGACTTACCTCCCAAAACTTAAGTAAATATACGTACCCACATCTGTCCCGATATAGTCCAACAGCACAACAACAACAAATAAATACCGTTATCGGGACAGATTTATAGGTTTACTTTTAAACCAACCACTATCAATATAAACTTGTAATACCATCAACAGGTATACATTTTCAGACTCATTAAAGGATGAAGAAACTGAATCAGTGAAAATGTTGGCATTGCAAACCTGATCCTTCTATGAATACTCCTTTTAGAATAACACCAATCTCCTACACGCAACACTTGACCTTCTTAAAGCTTGTCATTTTCAACGTTATAAAGAACCTATATTGAACAAAATCGGAGATATTTTATGTATGAGGCGGTGACAATTGCGTTCCAGATATTTATTTAACGAAAAGGAAAGGGGACAATGAACTGACCGATTTCTAACAAAATCATTCAATATGAAACTTTCGGTAAACGCATAAAAACAGAGCTATGAAAATATGGGCAGCCGCACATGCACATGGTAGGTCAAAACTTAATCTCGAACCCGGCTATATAAATTGTGTTTCTGCACTAGAATTGTTCCCTTCTTCATACAACATGAAATCATGCATTCTTGAGAGCATTTTAAATAACGAGTGAGAAACGTGGATATTAAGGATGGCTGTCGCTTCAGTAAACTATTTACATCATATCCATTTATAGCAAACCATACTGTTTTAGGGCTAAAGGAAACATTTGGTCTTCTTCTTTTCAATCAAAATTTGTTCATCAAAATAAAGGTATTGTGCAGAAGTAAGAAATCATGTTTTAGTAAAGGAAGGTGACCTTGACATTTAAGCTACGGAACCCAAAATTCAGCGGTCTTTATGTCCGTTCGGGCTGATTGGAAATATATCGAATTTCTTTTTAATTTGTCCACATATTTGCTACTGTGCAGAGATGATACATAAAAATTAAATTTATTTTTAATGACGACAACCTTGACAGTCTAAGAACTATTCCTTTAATGAAAAATCTTTTTTCTTTATCTAATGTGTGCATACGTACCAAAATCTATTCATAGCTCCCTACCAGAACTTTGTTTTCGTGTGCAAATGAAACGTAAAGGCAAAATCTAATTTTAGTAACAGTGATTATGACCTTTAAACCTCCAACCTCAGTTGCAGTTCATAATAAGTTCAGTTATCGTGAACACATATTAACATAATTCGATGTGCTTCGTGACACAAGTTCAGTTATATTGAACACATTTTAACATAATTCGATGTGTCAAGAAGCACATCGAATTATATTAAAATGTGTTCACTATAACTGAACCTATTATGAGCTGCAATCGCGGATCAGATATTTTAGTAACAATGATCATGATTTTCTTGGACAGCATTTAGGGGACAATCCATCGCGAAACTTGAATGCTGAAAATGTTGCTCTTTCCCTGTTTTTTTCTGATTCGGACTGGCCTGAACGGGTATCGAGCCTGCGATCCTAGGATTACGAACCCGATGTTCCACCAACTGAGTTACCGCGGCTTCTCACTCTAATCGGTCAATCAGCTGCCATTGCATCCTACTGTAGTCCCTAAAAAAATTCGTTAATAATTGTTCTCTGATTTCTCCTGGACATCTGATGACGAGACAAGACAAGAATGTTGCTTGTGTCTAGTAGAAAGTAGGAATAAAGTCAAAGCAGAAACCAAATGTTTGTTGAATTTATCTCGTTGAGTTTACGTAGGATGACATGGCGAATTTGGGTGATTTGGTCGGATCCGAAAAGGTAGTCTGTACAAAACATTCTAGTCATTTCATTCAAATTCAATTGTTTTCAGAAATTGCAATATATCTTTTGCTCATTTCTTTATATGTTGTGTCCACGTTAGTGTCCTAACATATGTACGATATCTTGATGTATTTGAAAATATCACTATTTTAATGGACACAATGAAACATGTAGAAAAATGAAGGAAATATATCAGGAGATTAATTAGTATAGTGATTTATTTAAGTAAATTAAACCGAAATCGATACGTTTCTTTTCTTGGTTTAAGGAACACACAAACGCTGTTTATACTCCATCATCTCCAAACCGGATGTTGTACTGCTCTGGTCACGTGAACGGCTAACTTGATTTAACTTCATTTAAATCTGTTAATTAGATCTGAAGAATCACAAGATAGAGAATGTCATTGATTTTAGAACGAATGTAGTTTTTGGCAAGAATGAATTTCAGAAAAAGAAATTCAGAACATGGAGAATAAAAAAGAAACCAAAAAAAAAACAAAAAAAACAGCATTGCCAATATATTTATTTAGCTCATAATATATGCATACAATATACATGTAGATATATCTTATTTGTATTAATTACATACAAAGAATACCTTTGATTCAACAAGGTTTTCCAAAATGGATAAGATTCATTGCATTCTATCGTCTCTAGAATGGAAACATGGATAGTGTACAAAAACGGCTGAAGTAAAACCCGAATTCACTTAAATAACTTTTACATCATCTCATTTGTAATTATTTAAATTTTTGTTTAAAAATCTCAACAACAGCCATCAACTTCTATCAACACCTAGGTCCCTGTATGTCTTACGAACTCACTTTGAAACAAACTTAGATAAGAAACCAAAAACAAAACAAGATAAATAAATGAACTCCATAATGTATTCCATAAAATCAAAGATATATGTAAAATCAAGAACCGTTTGTATTCGCTTATAAGTCGGATCCAACTGCAAACTGCATATACTCAGATCTGCCAATGCATAACGCGCCAGCATATCTAAGTCTATGCATTATGTTAGGAGTAATCAGTAGAACAAAGCAGCATAGATCCTAAACTGACTGTGCATGATGCGACGGCAGATCACGGTTTATATTGTTTGCAGTTGGACTCGACTTATAAGCGAGTACAGACGGTAAGTATGATTAATAATCACACATTGGGGGTCTTGCTGTTGTCAGGTTTTCATACAGAAAGTAAAATTGAATGATTTGCATTCACATAACAATCTATCAACTTAAAGTCGCAATAACAAATAGTTTGACTAATAAAATATCAAAGATTAAATAATAAAACTATAGTATTTCATAATCCAGCAGAATAATATTTTAAGTAAGTTTAGTTAAAATATAATATTTTGGACTGTATGATTGGATAATCATTAAATATTGCTGTTTCTTACCTATAGTAAGACTCAAGTGATTTTTCTTGGTTTAGAAATCTCATTCTCGCTTGCTTAGAAATGAATTTGGATCATAAGAATGCAATTTAACGGTAATTAATTAGGTTTGAAAGAAATAATATTTTGGAAATTTTGAAATTTTAGAAAGAGTGCAAAGACGTTTAAAATATTCCAATGAAGTATAACTTGTAAATCAGATTTGGATGCAGATGTAGAGCAGTAAAAAATAAAGAGACAAGATTCGTATATTACATTATGTTACAATACAGAAATAAAAAATATAACGTAATTAATGACACTCTCTCTCTCTCCCTCCCTCCCTCCCTCTCTCTCTCTCTCTCTATCTCTCTCTCTCTCTCTCTCTCTCTCTCTCTCTCTCTCTCTCTCTCTCTCTCTCTCTCTCTCTCTCTCTCACACACACACACCTATATATAGATATAGATAGATACAGTAGTATGATATTAATTACATTGTAAACGGTGAATCGGATATACAGGAGCATATACAATTATATTTCAGTGTTGAATTTAAATTTGGTTAAGTAATTGCTTTGCTAAAATAAGCTCTAGACCCTATCGAATCAAATTAGCCTAAATTTTATTCCAAAACTAATTACGTCTATTGTAGATAGATCTACATTGAGCTATAGGTTATACATATTATATATAGCAATCTTCTCCAATTTTCAAAGAATATCCATAATTTTTAGACTTCTTGTATATATGCTTCTTTGGATTCTTAGAATGTTTTTCTTTCAAAAGTGTACATCTTAATGAACTGCTAATTATTTTCCATATCATTTTATTATCTTTTATATTTGTAACTCGTCATTCTTTATAAATATTTTCACCATGTACTATTAATCAATTCTTCATCTAAAGAAAGGGTCCTCTCATATAATAATATTCAGCCCCCTTCATACCCTGGTACCCGGTCACTGGAATTCCCGACATTTGACCTGAAGGAAGCGGCTCGCCTCTAACACTCGTTCGTTTCGAATTCTTCAAACCGGAAGTGGTGCTGTCATGGTACCGTGAACGTTCAACCGTACGTTCTGAATTTCTTCGTAGATTCGGTCAGACACAGGACTCATTTTTATGGAACTTTCTCTGCTTATTTTACTTTCCAATTTCTTTGAAGTGGTCGAGCTTTTGCCAATTGCATCGTTGCCTTTGCTTTTTCCTTCCATCACCTTCAAGCAGAAAAGCAAAGATAGTACAGGCTATTTTAGGTAAATATTTCAGTCTCAACTTAAGAACAAATAGTAGAGATGCAAATCATTATTGTTCGATAAAGCTAATTGAATGCAAATACGTATATTTGTACACATTATACAAGGTAAAGTCAATCCAACAAGTGTAAATAGTAGAATCGGTCAGATGTGTTCTTCGTGCACATAACAAGTACCCGACTGAAATCTTAAAGTAATAATGCTCCAAATTATGCTATTACCTTCAGATTTACTTTTAGCGATGTAATTTACTTTCTTTTGTGCTAATTAACTTATTTTATCACATCTGTTTCTTTCAAAACTAACATATTACCTGCCACAAGTTTTACATTGCTAAAATTGCATACCAGTAATGACGGATATTTTCTGAACGATTATAAAACGATAAAATGTTATCAATATATTTTTTCCTCACAGCTTTCTTAACTTCATAGAGTAGCAACATTACGTTAAATTCTCCAAAGCAGATCAGAAGATGTCCTGTGCTCTATTCAGTCTACTTTCTCATTAACTTCGAATAAGGACAATCATTAAGTCATGGGAATAGCCCATTTGTTTAAAAGGGGGTACAAATAATTATTTACCTTTCCGTACACAGGATTGTCGTACGACGGCGGAAAATCAGATGCTGCACTCTCTCCATAGACAATGCTGAGGTCTTTCCTCAATTTGGAAGTCTTTTTCTCTTCTTTAGAACGAGTTGTCCCTCTTAGGTAAAAGAAAATGAAGGGCAAAATTGCAATAAGGGAAACTGATATATCAAATAGCTTCAATTATCCTTCATGCATCTGGTGATCAAAAGTAATTTCTATTAAACTGATTTATCGCCATATGTCAGTCAAACTGTCAACATATGTAAATACATGTGGACTGATGATCAATATTTTAGCCGGCATGATGTATATTATTGCGCAATCACTTGCAGACTACAGCCATGTCAGATCTGATACCAATCAGATTATTGTTCCGACATCTGGCTAATTTTACAATATATGATATACACAATCAAAACCCCGACCAGTTTTTTTAATTTTATTTTTATTTTTTAATTTTATATACAAATTCAAATTCAAGTTGGATTTTTAAATGACGTTTTAAATACCTACTTAAAATGGATACCAATTGGTACGGGAAATAATTTTCAAACGAGAAAAATTGTTATTTAAATTTATTTTTATTTGGTCAATTGTTATCTAAATTAATATTTATTTGGTCATGTGAATAACTTTATCGTGCACTTTACAATATTTCGATCAATGATAACAAATCTAACTATTGATTCAAGTCACGATCATAAGAGCTACTCTCTCTCTCTCTCTCTCTTATACACACACACACACTCACAGATTAACTGATCTCGCATATAAAGCAGGCATGCAATATTTGTCTAACTTTGTCATTTGCTATGTATTCCTTTCTCTTCTACGCGATGCTCAGATATGGTCTTGGTGCCTGATTCAGTTTAAAGAAAACATTCGGTTCACCACGGTTTTCTACCTTCAAATACTTTACAACCTATAATCGTGAATTTCTATAGGTAATCTTGGAAAATTTTGGAAAAACATGTTATCGTAAAATTTACGATGCAATTTGGTAATAAAACAAAATGCAAGCCTTTATATATTTATTTATCATCACATTCAGATGATCTCATGCGATAAACACTTAGTATGACATCTCTTTAAACGAACAGGCAAATCCAAGTGGTGGCTTCTGATGGATGGAATGCCAGCAATAACATAAATTTGACCCCTTTTATTTAATTGTTTCTTTCTTACTCTTTATTGTTCAAGGGGTCTGAAAATATTAGATACGGGTTTGTGTTTCAAATTATACACTTTGTTCGATTTTCTTCATGACTTAAATTCATACATTTACCTTCTACAAAGACAAATTATCGCAAAAATTAGAGCCGTTATTACCACCAGTCCGACAGGAATGCCTATCATAAGGGCAACTGAAACACAAGATGATAAAAAAGCAAGTCAATAAATAATATGGAAAAAATACAACCAGGAAAAAGGACTATTCAATTAACCAATAGTAAGATGGACGAATAAACACACAAAAATTGAACAAAAATTTGCATACATACATACATACTTACTTACATATTTACTTAAAGGAAATCTGCTTCAATTTACAATAATTATAACATCCACTGGAATGCAATAACTGGGCACCTAGTGGTGGCAGAATCTGCAGATGAACTTACTGTCCGTCTACAGCCCTCTACACCGTTCTACACACACACACACACACACACACATATATATATATATATATATATATATATATATATATATATATATATATATATATATATATATATATATATAAAAAATTTGCCTGTCCATTACTAAATAAAAAGTAATGATTACATTTACCTGTCAGTTACTCACTCATCCATACCTTTTTCATTGAGGATTAATTCTAAACCAGTTTGCTTCTTGAAGGTTATGACTTTATGTGACCTAGTTTTTCTGGTAATACTAGATCCTTTCGATGTCAAATATTTTTTAAGAATGTTACTTGTGTCTAAATTTAAAGGAGATGGAGATGGATATAAATTCTCGGTGATCCATAATGACATTTTGATAACATTAATTAAAGCATAGTATATACAAAACTGATTATTAACTTTATGTACATAATTTTTATTCAAGAATTGGAAAATGTTGTTACACTTATAAAATCACTGCATTCTACAATATTACTGCAGGGGCCCCGGTTGGCCGAGTGGTCTAAGGCGCTCGCCTTTACCGATCACTGCCATCTCACCTCTGTCCGCGTGGGTTCGAGTCTCGGGCTCGGCCAATGTGGATATGTAAGAAAGCTTGCCAGTAGCTTCCCGTGGGTCGGTGGTTCTTCCCGCAGTTTGCCTGGGTTCTTCCTCCACCAGATAAAACTGGCCGCCATGTATAGCCTATCATGTGCTGAATAATGGCGTTAAACCCACAACAACAACAATATTACTGCAATATGCTACTCGTTAAAATGTATCAATATACAAACGCTTCATCAGTGTAGGGTTAATAGAAAGTTTGATTAGATGTAATATTATTAATGATAGAGAGCCACTTGTTACAAACAAAATACCGACGTCACTGAAGCGTGGAAATTCAGTCACAACTATTTAATTTTGGTTATGGCTGAGTTATCCTCCTCGGGATGCATCCCGATACCAATTTTCAAGAGTGTAGGTGAACTATGGTCCAGGATATTGAGGGTGTAATGAATGGATAGTTGAACATACATAAGGCACTCAAGCGAGTAAATTAGATATATGTGAAATAGTTTGATATGTTGGAGTTATATTCCTTGGAAGGCACCCACAATACAATTTCGATGAGTGTGGTGAAATAGGGTCCAATATATTAAACGTGTAACGAACAAATAACTGAAAATACCAAAGTCGCTCAAGTGTGAAAATGTGGTTACAATGACCTATTTTTTAGGTATTCTTGAGATACTTATTCTGACATTCATCCATATACTAATTTTCATGAGTGTACATGAAAGAGGGTCCATGATATTGAGGGTGTAATGAACGGATATCTAAAATGGATAACGTAAAATACCACTCCTTGGGAGACATCCGTATACCAATTTTGATGGATGAAGGTAAAACAGGGCCCCGGATACTGAGGATGTAACGAACGGATATATGAAAATATAAAGTTAACGTCCTTCTAGCTTGAACATTAGGCCACACTAATCTGTGTGGCATGGTTGAGCTATTCACCTTGTGATGCATTCATATATTAATTTTCATGAAACTAGGTGATGTAGAGTCCAAGATATTGAGGTTGTAACGAACAGACAGCTGAAAATACAAAAGTCCATTAAGTTTGAAAACTAGGTCACAGTCACTGGTTTTCGTGTGACCTAGTTACTCTTTCTGAGACGCATTTATATAACAGATATCAGAAATGTAGGTGAAGTAGGGTCGAAAATACTCAGGTCGTAAAGAACGAACGAAAAAAACACGCAAACAAACGAATGCACGTACCTACGTAGGAACCAACGTACAAGCGATCATACGAACCAACTGGCAAAACACAATATCCTCTACCAACTTTGCTGGCGAGGGAAAAAATATACTCTGCATAAATACTGTGGTTCGTGCCATTCCTTTCTTTAAATTTAACTTCGAAGTTGTGAGAAAACAAATTATAAAAGTTTTCCAGGGATAAAAATGTGTTTTCAATACAAATAGCGTGTTTTCAATGCAAATAACGTGTTTTCGATGCAAATAACGTGTCTTCAATGCAAATAGCGTACCATGCCAACTTTGTTCCATAGATTGTGTCACTGAGTTGTTCTAAAGTTAAAATAGCTCTCTAATTTAAAAATACTCGATATGCGATAAACAGACTGTACAACATGTTTTAAATTTTTTTTTTAAATGAACGAGATACGTTATAAATTTGGAATCTGCAACATGTTATTGACCTCTTCCAAAATCAAAGTAACTTTGATTTCCATTTTAGTGGATCACATGACGCTTAATACGTAAGTGTTAATGGAAATTTATGTAAGTCTGTCATATTGCAAAATGACCGTATAAACAATTCCAAACTTGTCCATTATAACTTTCTTATTTGTATGTATGCACACACCTACTTAGGTAGGTGAGTGTTTATCTGTATATCTATCTCGAATAATATATACATGCTACTTTTCGATTGCAATAAATTGATTGATGATTTTTAAACAAAATTGCCTCGCCCCCCACCCCGATTCTATTAGCATCTTTGTATCAATACAAAAAGTTCTAAACTGTAATATTACATGTTTCTGTGTTAGAACATACAGACTTTAGTCGTCTAATAACATGTGATCCAGCATGCCTTAAGCTAACACATTCATAAATTGTGTGAATGTCCTACACGATCCTTGAAAAAGTATTGTTGAAGATGATAGAAAAATGAATAAAAGAAGCATTGTATGTATGTATGTATGTATGTATGTATGTATGTATGTATGTATGTATGTATGTATGTATCTATGTATCTATGTATCTATCTATGTATGTATGTATGTATGTATGTATGTATGTATGTATGTATGTATGTATGTATGTATGTATGTATCTATGTATGTATGTATGTATGTATGTATGTATGTATGTATGTATGTATGTATGTATGTATGTATGTATGTATCACAATTAGATTGTAATGAAAAACATTAAATAGCACTACATACATGAATACATTGATTTCAGAGTTTCCGTGTAAATTTAGATAACGAAACTTAATTTATCTTGGGTATTTTGTTGACTTCATTGGTGACTATTAGAGACCAGTGGAAAAAAACAAAACAAATTAAATCAAAACAGACAAAAAAGACAACAAATATTTGTTTCAATAGAGGAATGAAGGAGGAATGAATGAGTGCAAAAATTAAGGAAGAGAGAAAGAAAGGACAACATAAAGAAAGAAGGTGAAGAAAAAACAACTATTTTATAGAGAATAAAATACTGCATGGTGATCGATATATCTGTATCCTCATCGTTAGAGTGGGCTAGTTTGACAGTCACTCAATCAGGCGACATTACTGCAATAAACATTGTGAAGCCCCACAACATGTGTATGTATGTATGTATGTATGTATGTATGTATGTATGTATGTATGTATGTATGTATGTATGTATGTATGTATGTATGTATGTATGTATGTATGTATGTATGTATGTATGTATGTATGTATGTATGTATGTATGTGTAAAGAGACATAAAATTAGAAGATTTTTAATCTATCACGCCTGCGATTTCCTAAATACTGAAGACAAAAAAAACGATAATTAGAATTTTTCTTAATATCCAGTCTTGGCCTTTTGTTATGCTCTAATATTTAACATTTTGAATATAATCTCGCCGAGTCAATAGTAGGCCATATATCAAGATATTTTTATCAGTTGACACTATATGTATGATACGTATGTTAAAAAATAATCGTGAATACCGAATTAAAAATTACATACAGCGATTCATCAGGCAATTATAATATGGAAACCAGTAGAAAAATGTAAAGAATAGAATAATTCAAGCGAAAAAGCAAGAAAGATTGACATAAAAGGAATCTAAGAAATCTTGGATGTAGTATGTATGTATGTATGTATGTATGTATGTATGCATGCATGTATGAATGTTTTGTCTGTATGTATGGTTGTATGTTCATATATCTTGTCTACTGATAGGTCAGTAAACATATTTCGAGTACCAGGTTGATAAATACTCTGCATATACTACTATAGACTTTCTTGGGTCCATTTACAGGGTCAATGTAATTCTTATCAGATTTAAAATTTCACGATGTTTCTACATTTAGCTCAAAGAGACTTACAAGTCTATACATAAATCTGTCCGTCACGACTAACAAAGGTTTTCAACTTGTACACAGTAGAAGAAAGACAGTCTTGATGAATCCATCCAACCCGAAAAGCCTGATCGATACATGCTTGTTGGTAAGATATTTAACCATTTTTAGTGACTGATTTATTGAGTGAGTGGTGCTTGTATGTATGTATGTATGTATGTATGTATGTATGTATGTATGTATGTATGTATGTATGTATGTATGTATGTATGTATGTATGTATGTATGTATGTATGTATGTATGTATGTATGTATGTGTTTACAATCTGTACCGATTTCTTTTCCAAAGCATTGGGAATATTGTGATTGCCTCTGACCGTCCGTCCATCACTCTAACTCCTGAACAGATTTAGATTAAAATTCTCGAAACTTGCTTGAATAGTTTCCTCATGATGTAAACTTGTACGACACATATTTTGTTTCCATCTCAACCCCACCCACCCTCTTGGGCCCCAGGGAGGGGTCAAACATTTAAATACCAAAACAGTGCAATTACTGACAGAACAGAATAGTTTTTAATGGAATTTTTGTGCACGCAATTTGCAAACACGGACCTTTGATTTTTCAAGATTTTAAGATGCGCTGCTTCGTCAGCATTCTAGCTTCTGCTGACATGAGGACAAGCCTTTTACACTTTGGTCGGACCAGTGACGCCACACAACCACAAAAACAAGGTCCCCAAAACGCCGGATCAATAGTCAAAGCGACACGTGTTATTTTTTATATCACCGCGAAAACATGACCCTGCTATGGCATCTTCTTGACCTTTGAACCCTACCCAAGTACAACCCAGAGGAAAGATCTTTGGAGACAAGATCACTAGAGGCGTTAAATCTTTTAAGTACGACCACTGATGTCTTTACGCGTGCGTATATGACTGAAACGAGTTTTGACTCGACTCCTCGAGTCTGAATCTAACTGGATCCATCTGGCACGAGTTCTAGCTGGTTACTAACAGTTGTTTTGCAGCTCGCATCATGATTAATCTTACCTGAAATCAGTGCGGGAGTGGGGTGGGTGGATGGGGGTAACATCATAGAATTTTGGATAGTAATGCCCCGCCTTGGGTCCCAAAAGGTACACAGTCATGTACCACAGTAAGTTTAAATTCCTATTCATGTACTAGTCAGTATCTACTAGTATGTAGATAAGAATACTTGACTAACCTGGCCGACCTTAAAGTGTTGATTCTTATGCAAACAAATCCATTTCATGGCACTGAAGGCAGGTGCGCAATTCTTCAATCTTTCCCTCAGAGTTTAATTAGATCACAAATGAGCAATGATAAATCCGGTGCGATCAATTATGGACAGATAGATATGAGATAATCACCCATCATATACTTAGAACTAAAGATTATGACATCCTGGGCCCGACATGAGGTTAATACACTGTTGATTTGATGCTGCACAGCTATTTCTTATGTGCATGCTGCCTCACTTGTTAATATATTATTTTAATGCAAGTATTATCAAGATAGCTGTTGAAAAAGGTAACTTGTTTATATTAACAAACTACTATACCGCCTTTGATTCTCATTCGGATAGCAATTTTTATAAAGATAAAACGTGAGGAATAGTATGCGTTTTGCGAAATTTACGAAGAAAAACTACAAGCAAGATATAGTTGTAATTGACTCCACTGTACGTTCAAATTCTGTTACGCTCTCTGAACTAAAAAGACTTACATGGTGGGTCTTCATCCTTGCGCAGCTCCTGTCTCACGTGCTCTGCGTCCGAGGACTCTCCAGATGGAAAAGGTTGAGGGACAGAGGTTGTTTTGGGGCTTATAGGTTCATTTGAAATGTCTTGACGTTTGGTCCACTTCGTTGTTATTTGTAGGGGCTTAGTTGTTGATTTGGCTTCTTGTGGTATTTTGGTGGTTAATATGGCTGTTGTAGGACGCCTGGTTGTCGATGTAAAGACTTGTGGGCGTTTCGTTGTCGATGCTGTATATCTGTTTGAAGCGGATAGACTTGGACGCTGTGTTGTTTGTGTAGGAACTATTGGTGCTTTGGTGGTACGCTCTGAACGCTTAGCTGTTGATCCAGGTGATAAAGTAGGACGTCCTGTTGCTGGTTGTGATGGTGGTGGTGGCATGGATGGGGGGCAACCCGGGGGTGGAGGCATTGTCGGAAAAGGTCCTCTTGTACTTGCGGGTTTAAATGTAGATATGGTTGGTGTTCCTGTTGGAAAAAAGATTATATTAATTTTAAATCTACCAATTACCAGAATTAGAAGACAAATGTAAGAAAGGTAGTACATTTGGGATTTCTCGAAGTCCAAGGGACCCTAACAAATATAGTTCTAACTCAATAACGCTATGAAAATAATATTAACAGTAAAACTGCCCTTATCCATACACTATCGTTTAAACGATTTGGTCCGTTTTATACAGGTGAGCCGTTGACAATATGATTCATTGTAGCATTAGAAGTTCTAAACTATTTGGCCAGTCTGTAGAGATATCGTTTTATAGAGGGGAGCAGGGTTAAGAAAGACTCCCTGTATTATTTAAAAGATCCGAAGTAACATCGCTTTGTATACGAATATAGCATCGTATGCGATATCATTATGAGCGGACTTTCATCTTAAAATTTTCAAATTTAAAATGTATCATCGAATACTATGCTCAAAGTTTTTAAACTACAGAATAAATCTGAAAATACGGTACATTAACAATCACATCATGAAATTATGACTCGGCAAATTAGAGATAGCCACGTCTACTAATTAGCAAAGTATTTTCTATATAAAAAATACAAGATTTTCTTTTGCAAATATTACTATTTTATTAGAGGGTACATTTTATCATGGTAAATATTTAACGAAAATTGGGCAAAAATATTGAAGGCGATATAAGAATTTAACTTCATAGTTTACATGATTCATGATGTCATGAAGTTTAAAAATCGATTACACTTTGCATAAACGGCGGTAGTTAAGTGTTCATGCATAGTGTGTAATCGATTTCAAGCTTCATGACTTAATTAATCCCGTACAATATGCAGTTAAATTCTTATAATTACAAATAGTTATACAAATAATAACTAATCTCAAGAAATAAATAGCAGAACTATATCTGAGACATTGTTTACAAATATTGTCAAAGAACACAAGAAGGGCGTACGAATACATAAGTAGTTCCTTTCTGCTGTTATGAACTAATCACTTCTAGTTTTCTGCGTCACATGATGCGATTTTAACCAATCTAAACGCTTGTTAAAAAGGATTGGTAAACACAGTTTTTATGATAATAGTGTGAATGTGTACATGTTATATATTAAAATTGGCCTAGGCATCAGAGCATTAGAGAAACATGCCGCATTATAGTCAGCAAGCTTAGCTGCCCATATGATATTAACTTTAAAATAACACACCGACTGGCTTGAGAGTGGACAGCGGTAGATTGACATTTTGAATAAACAAAGATTGGCTAACAACTGAATGTACGAAGAAGAAACCTGTGGAATTGTCAATGGGATAATACGAGTATGAGAACTGATAATTTACGAGCTTAATTTGTAGTTTGATTACTTTCTAATTAGAACTTACACCGTCTGTACTCGCGTATAACTTGTGTCCAAATGCAAACAACATAGATCCTGATCTGCCGTCGCATAATGCGCCTGCAGATCAGGGTCTATGCTGTTTGTTCTACTGTTTAGTCCTTATAAACTGCATAGACCCAGATCTGCCGGTGCATTATTCGACGGCAGATCTGGGTCTATGCAGTTTGCAGTTGGTATCTACTTATACGCGAGTATAATACGGTAGCTAGCTATTTTTATAAAAGAATAGCATCAGACAAGTAACTGCATTCAATGGACAACTTTCATTGAAGCGGGACGACAGTGTGCGTACCAAACTCTGTGCTACGCTGTGAGTAGAAACTGTTAAGAGATAAAGAACAAACCTAAAAGAAAAAAATTAATCACTCATTCAGTGAAATACGCCTAAATTTTTTGCAATATTTGTTTTCGACTGTAAAAAAACCGAATCGTCATGGACGAGTGTTAACTTGAAAGAAATGGGCGTATAATAATGACCACTTTTAAAACTTAATAATTGGAACCAGTTGCGAATTGTTTAATTTATTAATTTTAATGATTTGCACAAAGCACACAAAATTGTATTTTTAAAAACTTCTTACGAGATCCCTTTCTAGACAAGAAAGAAAAAGCTTTCGATGAATTTTAATGTCAGTAAGAAAAAAAAAGGCGCCCAGAAGCAACGAAAATATTCTAAACTAATTGTGTTTTTCAAAACGCTCAATCAAAGACAGATTTATGAGTTTTAATCTCTCTCTCTCTCTCTCTCTCTCTCTCTCTCTCTCTCTCTCTCTCTCTCTCTCTCTCTCTCTCTCTCTCTCTCTCTCTCGTTTGTTAGTTACGGACAAATACCACTTGTTAGCGTACAGAAAAATCAGTCAGTCGATTTTCTTCCGTTTACCTTCATGTCCATCAAATACATATGACATCTTAAATGTAACGAAGAGAAGAGAACTCTCAGGATTGCAGATACAATTATGTTCGGGTCTGCCTCCCGAGAGCCGCTTATACAGAGTTCCCTGTCTGGAATATGACGAACTTTGCTGAAAATAGATATAGCAAAGGGGCGACAAACGTAAACCTTGGTACCAGACAAGATGCTATTACTCAGCACACTCCTAAATCTAGGAAAAAGCCATCTTATCCCGAGACAAAGCTCATACTTCTTTGTACGTTACATATATGATGTTGTCTGTATTTCACTAACATAAAGAAAAACTGAAGAAAATTGGCTGATTGTTGTTCTTTACGCTGACAAATGGTATGTGTCCGTAACTGAAAAACAAGAGAGAGAGAGAGAGTGAGACAAAGAGAGAGAGAGAGAGAGAGAGAGAGAGAGAGAGAGAATTGACATAGAGAAACGAGAAAGTCGGTTCATTATCTTATATCTTTTTGCTCTGAACGCAACAGTACTTTACAGTCAATATGTAAGTTCTACTGTATGAAAATCAGTAGCCAATTCAGTCGTAAGAAATAATTATCATTTTACCTTGGCAGACTCGTAAGGTAATTTGGCAGCTATTCCATACTCTAATCGTCAAACTCCGTGATATGTTGTCGTAGAAAACTGTATAGAAAACGCCATCGTTGCTACCATGGTTATCGCCTCTTCTATGGTTATTTCCATTACGTTTATGACGCCAATTATGGTCATCATCATGATGTTCATGACTTTTGTCTTGATCGAAGCATCGTTCGTTTCGACTAAGAATGTCTGCTCTATATTCCGGTCCCGTCTTGAGAGAACATAAGGGTCTGAACGGCCAAGAAGGACACGTAAAAGTTACACAACCATCTGAAATAATAATAATAATAATAGCGTTCGTAACAATAATAATTATTATTATGACCATCATCATCATTAACAACAATAACAACGGTAATGACAGAAAAAACAACAACAAAATCATATTCATGGTGAACATTCCCGCAATCCTTGGCATCGGTTATACATACGTCGCTTGCCTATACTTGCTCTCAGGATATGAAACTCACCACATTTCATACCAGCAGAAGGTGTTTGTGAACTAAGGACCGCTTGCATCCCCTTATTCCTTCAAGAGCGAAAACTTCTGTAAAAGAGAGCCAATAGAGAGATCTAATAGTACACTCACGCCATCTTGCGACAGAAAAGAGGGATGGACGAGTACCATAATTCGGATAATCGATTATCCTGATATGATTACTTGTGTCTTCTGACGAATCCAGATACTTGTAAACATTTTGCTTGATGCCAGCTTTCACAACTGGAAGCTTGGCAGTATTCACATTTTCTGTAGAATCGTATGCTTCACATCCTGTCCACTATTATTTTGTTACTTTGCTTAACAGTTACTATATTTGATAAATTAGATGTCCTTTGGTCCTTTACATCTGTTTTCTGATGCTTATTATCACTGCAGCTCATTTGTGACAGCGCAATGTACTTTTGCTGATTCAATTCAAATTGTTCGTCCAGTTTTTGTTGGCAATAGATCTGTTTGGCATCTGTCCTCCCTTTTAGGTGCATATGCAAGCTTGTCTTGTTTCTTTAAATTGCACCAGTTTTCATTTTTTTCTTTTCTAAAACCTTTGAGTTACTTCACTTTTACAGCTCCATCTACACGTCCATCTACAAGCGCAACGCTATCTTGCCTAACATATTACGGCAACCGTCCAGCAACATTATGTCCTTTAAGTCTTTGGATTTTTGTATGCACCTGTTTAGTTATTTAATACGTTTTCGTCATTTTTATTTAGATATTCATTATCCCCATGTTGATATGTTTTTAATTGGCTTTGTCTCTCTGTCTGTATTTCTCTCCGTCCGTCTGTCAATATGTGCGTAATTATATCTCTTCCTAAAATGCTGGGTGGAAGTTCATCAAACTGTATGCATAGATTGCCCATATGATAGCCATCTGCTATAGGATGTAACATTTTTTTTTTTTTTGGGGGGGGGGGGCTGTCCTGTGGTCTTTGGGTAGAGGTCAAAGGTTAAATATACAAAAATTGCAATCACAGTAACATTTGTAAATATTTTTTAAACAATGTTTGCAGATGCATTTGTAGCAGACAGACACATTAGATATGTAACACTGTTTTGTGTTACGACACCCGGGTCACGGACCAGGAAAGGTGGGATGACGTATAATTACATGCGCGGGGATTTGCTAAGGCGAGCCAGGGAAGTTTTTTTTTTTTCTTTTTTTGTTCTTGAAATCCATTAACTTTCGTATTCAAATGTCAAGTTGACTTCTACAATTTTTTGCAACAGAATATGACAGTAATCATAGGGTATCAATGTTGAGGGTATTGTGCCCAGGTCTACTGTTTATTCTCGGTCATAAGTCGAGTCCAACTGCGAACTGAAAAGACCTGGATCTGCCGTCGCATAATGTGCCGGCAGATCTGGGTCTATGCAGTTTGTTAGTAGTAATCAGTAGAACTAACAACATAGACCCTGATCTTCCGGTGCATTATGCGACGACAGATCAGGTTCTGTGTTGTTTTTGCAGTTCGACCTGACTTATAAGCGAGTATATACCTTATACCTGTATAAGTCATTCGTTTATTGCCGACCATTTTAAGATGGATACGATCTTTGATAGCTCCAATCTTTCGATGAACTTCAGTTTATCGTCTATCTTGCATGTTATTATAGAATGCTTTCTTTAAAATAATATAAAAAGCGAACCTTTTACTATTGCAAGACTTTTAATACAAATAACGTAGAGAAAATGTGATATATATATATATATATCTATATATATATATATATATATATATATATATATATATATATATATATATATATATATATATATATATATATATATAACCAGACCATAGAAAAAGCTAGTGCCAAAGGCTGGTTTGCCACTTGAAATATTAATTATAGAAAACATGTTGTAATATATCGTTTATACTTTATAGAATGTTATAGTACACAACCAAAACCTAATTTCAATTTTAAACTGCAACAGACAATTTGCATACAGATAATATTGTGTACTATACATACTTGTAATAGTCTCTCATAACTCTAGATGCCATTTTATTGTATAGTGATGTATATTTTATGTATGTACATAGCTGAGACTGTAATGAACTATCGTAATCGCATTCGTGTACTTTTATCACGATTCTGATTTCATGGCTTCGAAACATGGAAGTAATGCTACCTGGATGGTTGAAATTAATACGTTGGTTAGGTTGCGATAGAGTGAACAGTGCAAGCTGAATGACATTTTTGTAGGACTAATCCCCAATATATTAGACTTGGGTGTAATAAATAGATGATATCTACGTTATTTGAGTAGATATAAAGAAATATATCAGGAGTGAAGTGGAACATTTTATTTCACTCGTGACGAATGACATAGCAAAATGTTTCCACTACACGAGTGAAATATTTCCTTATATCTACTAAAATAAATCGTAGGTTTTCTTTTTCTTATATATTTGTTTAAAGTCATAAACCGTCGATTTGGATGGATTTTGTTTTCCATTCTGTGCCAGCGCGATTAACGGCTGCATTACTACATCGATAAAGAGAAGTTCCGAAATTGTACCAATAATTTTAGAACAGCGACCTTTTACAAATTTAGATTGTACATATAATGCTTTAAATTGTGTATGTTGTCAAATTAATGCCTGTTTTCATATGGAAATTAAGAGATTTTTATTTTCGTTAACACATTTCTTGAGCAGGTTGATACGGTAAACATTGTTGGGGTGAGTGTACTCTTGAAACATTAGAGAGCGGTCACATCCGACAGATGTCAGAGCGTAACATCTTAAAACAAAAGATTTTAATGATGGTGATCATACTTGTACGGAGTTTGGTTCATTATTTTGTTTATTTCTGCATTCAAACGTCAATTTTGTGTGGCCATGGCAACCTTGCAGTCTATTTCAGTAACAGACGCTGCACATTGTCACATAATTTCGGTTTGCAATCAACACTCATCAATGCCCAATTAATCCATTGTTTTCAAACGTGATTATGATTGTGATGAGAGTTAAAATCGCTACTTAAATATTATATTTAATCAAGAGGTTGTTTTTTTTTTCTTCTCCTAAACATGTGTAACTTTTGTCGTAGAGCGTAACAGGTATACGATACTGTATAGGTGACACATAATATCGAATAGCAACAGGTCATGTAAGTTAAGTTACTGACAATTGCATGATTCGTGTGGAACTAATTATAAAACAGTTAATACTTGAAGGCTACTTTTGTTGTTTGACGTTAGCTTTTAGGCATTTCATGATTGCGCCTCATCATTGATCACATAAATGTATACTAGAGGGTCTACAGGATTGACACATTTTAAGATCTGTTCATCTTGTGTGTGTGTGTGTGTGTGAGAGAGAGAGAGAGAGAGAGAGAGAGAGAGAGAGAGAGAGAGAGAGAGCAGAAGAAGAAAAATATGACATAGACCTAAATATAGAAATACAGGTTTGAATAACATTCGTAAGGGCAGATATATTTCCTACATGGGAAAAGAAAGTAGTTAAAAAAGTTATATAGCCACTGTGGCGAAATATCAACAGACAGTTTATGCTTTTCTTTACTCTAGATGCGGTTATATGTCGGAGTAGTATAGGGTGACACATTGGGTACAAAATTGACACTTGAGGTACAAGGGGAAATTAAAACAATCCTTGGTATGATGACACTCTGGGTACAAGCGGAATGGTAATGTTAAAAATGTCCATAGGTTTAACATTATGATGACCATCTGGATACAAGGGGAAATTAACATTATGACGACTCTCTGGGTACAAGGTGAAATTAACACCTACACTTACTAACCTAAACCCCGTTTGGACTGACAAATACCCAGTAATTTTCTGACCAGCACCCACACCTACTAACTAACGAAAAGGGCAGGAATATGCACACACTTTACACACAAACACATTTTATACTATCATACAAAGGGTAGAATGTAAAAGAAGGGGGATGAAATAGAAGCTAAACTCCTTATAAACAAAATTAATTCATCCTCCCTGTAACTTTCTTTCCATCCCCTTATAAACAAAACCAACAGCCCGTACCAACATTATAATCCCTATAACCCTGGCAGTGAAGCAACATGACAGAATATGGTAGAAATATACACACACTTTATACACAAACATACGTATATACTATCACACACGTAAGGATATGAATGCTCACACACTATACACACAAACATCCATGAAAAGGGTAGGAATATGCTCACACTATTCACATAAACATATTTATATACAATCATACATGGAGTTAAAGAAGAGATAACGGTAGGAGTGTTCACATATACACAAACATACTTATACGCTATCACACATGGATTGAAAGAAGAAAAAAAGTAGGAGTGCTTGCACACATACAAATTTAAACTAAATACCAATAGACTATCATACAAGGCAGAAGGGTGAAGTTTAAGCTTCAGTTTTGAAAGACATACAAAACATACAAACAGTTTACAATTGAAAATTCTGTTTTCGTTTTTTTTTTCGTCCTAGATTTAATTCGCGCTCTACACGGCTACCCACTGGCGCTTGATAAACATTGGCAGAAAGTGTGTTGATGTCAGTACTGTATGAGACACGTTTGGTTTTTCACTTTGTTACAAATTCATGGTTTTCCTTTTGCCAACCTAAATTTAATGCACTCATAGACCTGCTACCGAATGTCAGTTTGGTTCACTTTGTTACAAATAGTTTTGTCGCTCTAGATTTAATACACTGAGTGTAATGTTACCTATGACAATGCACTGTTAGTGAAGAGAGGCAAGAGTTAGTTTGCCACACTGTCAAACTAGGTCAGAATTTGGCGTTAAGCTAAGGTTTTGTACTGCATTGTTGTGATATTTTCTGTTTGAGTTTGAAAACGGCAAAACTAAACTATATTGAAGTTGTGCATTGTACATTGGGTGTCTGTGCTTGTCAAGAAAATATTTGTTGCCCGTAAAAATTCGGAGTGACTTTAGTCCCATGAAAATAAAATAAAATGATATTTAAGAATTTTTGGTGCAATAGTTGTATTTTTTACCTTGACAATAATTAAACGTATATTAATTAAAACAGAACCTTTTCTAGAAAGAGCTCATCAAAGATTTTTTCGCATAACCATTTTTTCCAGTTCCTACTGATTTCCTACGTGATTTGCAAGATATGCAGCATTCATATTTAAACGCTGACGAGGCCTCTTTTGTGCCAAACCTGTTAGCTCTCTCTATCTCTCTCTCTCTCTCTCTCTCAGTAGTGGAAGCAACTACCACTACCACAACAATAATGGGACTTGGACATGGAAAAGGTATCAGACAGTTAAAGTTGATATTCAAAGGTCCATGATCTTTTTCATAACCCGATGATCTTTTCAGGGCCACCCAGGTCTCTCAGAAAAGCAATATTCACCATTGCCAAATCAAACAAACCAACTCCCTCCATTATAAAATGTATGTGTGTGTGCTTGAATATCTTATCAATACTATTCAAAAAAAAAAAAAATTAAAAAAAATATAAAAAAATAAACACATATACACACTCACGTTTTTGGTATATTCTCTTGAATAATAAAAGTGAGATTTCAAACATATCGTACAATTCCATTGTCTTCTTCTTCCTTGTACTGTCTTGCTTTTTGAATTTCTTCAATAGATGGATTTTTCTGCTGGTTCGTCTAATCATATTGCTTTGAGTTTCTTTGCTGACATGGGTTCTTCTTCATTTTCTTATTCTGCTTCTGAAAGCTCCTCCGTTTTCTTTCTTTTTCAGTTTCTTGGGACACTCTGAAGACCAATGTTCGTTTCTTTGATAATGATAACAGGTATCTTTACTTTTGTCTCTGGACCTGCTATCTCCTGTCTTGGATGTTCCTTATCCTTGACTATAAGGACATACTGTAACCCAATATTGTTACAGACACAACAGGTATCTTCACTATTATCTCGAGAGGAGCAGTCTGGGGTTCCTCGAGAAGTCTTACTCTTATTGTATTGTTACGACTCTATGGTCTAAGAAAAATGTAACAGAAAGAAAGTGAAACCAACAAATCAAGTAAAAATCAACAAGCAATTTATTACTAGATAATTAAAATCAAAAATCAAAAAGTCACTTACAGTAATGTGTTTTGAAATCCTAATAATCCAATAAGAATGATTGTTCTAATCACAAGTCCTAAATATAGAATGTTCCGAATTCACGGCTGTGTCCTTGAATGTTATGATGTGCTAATGTTCTCCAAAGTCCTGATGTACTAGAAATCTTGATGTGCTGATGTCAAAATGAAGTATTCCAAAATCTCTGAATAAGTTCAGTTAAATTCCAAAATCATTAATTAAAAATCCAAAATCCAAAAGTTTATGAGCACTGTTATAATCCAATGAATATTTAAAATAATTCCTCTCTTAGAATTTGGAATGAATTTTCACAACTGTAATAGCTCTTTACAAGACTGATTATAATGTCAAAACTGAATAAATGTCCACCAAACATGGCATATATAAAGATTGGTCACATGACAGAATGTTCTAGAACATGTGTCATCTTAATGGAATTTTACTTGTAAACAAAAATTCAACCTTGACCTTCAAATTGAGAAAACATATTGATCAAAACAACCTAATTCAAGGACACTAGTTAAACATGTTTTTCCTGATAAACATAAAGATTTAAGCAAATATTAAAGTGAAGAAACATTTATAATTTCCAAAAATATTTATAATATTATATAAACATCATACATAACAGTATTTTCGAATGACTCTGCAAATCTTTAACTAGAAGTATGATCTTTTGAGGCTCTTCCATCTTCTTAGGTTGATTGTGCAACTGAGTGAGTGTATCCTCTTACGTAGGGGTACTATATATATATGTGTGTGTGTGTGTGTGTGTGTGTGTGTGTGTGTGTGTGTGTGTGTGTGTGTGTGTAGTCTGCTGTCTTGAAACGATCATGCCATTCCAAGGAGGAACCAGAAACAAAGCGACGACGACGTACTGTGTCAATTCATATCATGAGAAAGGTTTTGACAGATGTTCACCCTAAAACGATTTTGATGAGGAAATGATCGATCCATACCCAATACCATCGTCCTCCTCCCAAGACCGTCATAGCAAAGAAAAAAGACATTCGTTCACTAGAGCCTGAGGAATTTTTTTCACAATCAAACCACTCATAAAATGACTTCCAGAACATCTAGAACTACCGATTACGGTAACAACTTGATGTTTCGAAGGTTCATTTGTTTGAAGGTTCATAAGTCCGAAATATATTTGTACAAGAATTCTATTTTCTGAACATTTTAGCCCAAAGTTCCATTGTTGGGAAGGTACGCACATTCGAAGAATAGAGTTGTCAATAATTAGAAGGCTCATTGATCCGAGGGTTCATAACTTCAAAGGAAAAGGTTCGTTAGTTCGAAAGTATTTGACAACAAGGGGTTCATTGGTGTGAAGGTTTATTAGTCCGAAATATTTGAAAAAGGATTTAGAAGTCCGAAAGTTCTTTGGTCATAAAGTATTTGAAAATGAATTCATTGGTTCGAAGATTCAATATATCGAATATATTTGTACTGGTCCAAAGGGGTCATTTGTCTGAACATATTTGAAAGATGGTTTACTTGTCCAAAGGTGTAATTAGTCTGAATAGATCCAAATAGAGGTTAATTTGAGCAGTATTCATATTTTACATTTACCTCAAATATTACTTTCCAGCAAATGTTTTTAAAAAAAATTAAATCTGCATTCCGTCATGAAAAAGACGTAATGAAGCAAGGACACAAAATAGTGTACGACTGTAAAGAAACGAAAATCGAAGACATTTTAAACAATTGTAAGCAGTTATGGAGAAAAAATGGGGTTTCCAGTCAAACGCAAGCAATTTACATAAATGACCATTCTCTTTTATAATAAAATCACTTTATAATTTGTCCATATTAGCGAATGGCTCTCTAACATAAACTAGAAACGTTTCGATTGAACACGAAAGCCCCCACCCATATGTATTAAATGAAAGAAATAGTAGTTCAATCAAGGGAATGTTTCATGCAATCAATTGTTGTGACAGAGGTATATTACCAGAAATAAAGAGCTCACACGAATATCCTAAGCTGACCTTTGAACTCAGTCACTGATCTTAACCTTAGGCACATGGGCCTCCTTTTGGTACGCGACACATACTTTATCACAGATACACATTTGTGCAAAGTTTTATTGAAATCTCACAACCCATTCAAACGTTATAAAGCGAATGCTATAACCTCTGTTGATCTTTGAACTCTACCTGTTTTTTTGACTTTAGAGCGACCAGTCTGAGTGTGGTAATCGACACATTGTCTAATTAAGATACATATTTACGCCAGTTTCATCAAAATTTCTATGTTGACTTTTTAACCTCGTCCCTGACCTTGAGATTGGAATCATGGGCCTTGGTTTGGTACACAACACATCATCTAGTGAATATACACATTTGTGCAAAGTTTCACTGAAAAGTTATTGACCTGACACGAACGTTCCTATATTGAAATTTGAACCCCGTATGGGGCCTTGAACTAGGGTTTGGGTTTGGTACATGACACATTGTCTAGTAGAGATATACATATGCGCAAAGCTTCATCGAAATCACTGAAGCCATTGAAAGTTATGGACTGGACATGAAATGCGGGACGGAGAGTAGTACAGTGTGGCACTTGGGGGACAAAGAAAAATGGCACGGGGGAGGGGAACAAAAGAAATTAGCATTAAGGTCCCCATTTCGAAAATGTGGCACTTGGGGAACGATGGGAATTCCATGCTAAAATGTTTCTAGATTTAACATTAATATGGCTCTCTGGCGACAAGGGGAATTTAACATTAGTATCTTTAACATGACATTTTCAATTGTCTCTAGAAATGTTTAATTTTTTAAAATTTTTTTATTTTTTGTCCTGAGTACTAAAAAGGCCCTCTGGAGACAAGGGGTAATGTAATGTAAGACATTAAACGTTGTTTATGCTGTGGGAAAGATTACAGAAAAAAAATCATTGGTGGAGCATGAGGTTAGATGTATTTTGTTTAAGGCACCTTTTAGAGAAGAGGAATAAGATTTAAAATTCCAGATGCCTCCTCAACTGCTACTAATCATAATAGTCGCAACTATTTAGATCTGATTCTTGCAGGAAACAGGAAATACAAGAAAAGATACAATTTTTTTTCTTTTCATTTCTCCCGTAACCTTGCTGGTCGTAGGGGCGCCACTGATGACTTTGTGACACTCTCTCTCCATTTCGCCCTGTTCTCCACTGCTCTTTGGGACTTTGCAAAGTCCATACCTGTCCACTCTTTGATATTGTCTTCCCATCTCTTCTTCTGTCTGCCTCGTTTTCTCTTTCCTCTCACTGTGCCCTGCAGGATTGTCTTTGACAGGACAGTTGAGCGTGAGACGTGACCATACCATCTTAGTTTGCGTTTCTTTACAGTGCTGAGCAGGTATTCATAAGGTCCAATTACGCCTTGGATTTTAGTGCGCGCCTCCGCATTAGAGACGTGGTCTAAGTATGAGATTTTCAGGATCCTTCGATAACATCTCATCTCTAAGGCATGGATTCTTCTCTCTATTTCTGCTGTTAGGGTCCATGTCTCACATGCATATAGGAATATGGACATGACGAGGGAGCGCATAAGCTTGACACAATTTTATACCTAGCTAGTAAATTGTTTTCCACTGTTATAATTTGGTCAGAAAATATTCAAATTGCGTCATTACAATAATGTTGAGGCAATGAAAAGAGCTGGAGTTCGATTAAATAGCTTTGCAAACCAAGTGACTCAAATGTGCTGAAGTATCTTCACCAGAATTTACGTCAAAATTGCAACAAAGTATTATTAATATGTTTTTAAAAGACAAATAGACTGGACAAAATGTTTTAATCTCTTCCATGATGTGATCAAACTCACGAATATTCCACAGGTGGACATATGCTATCTCCCCTGGCTATTTTAAAACTTAAATATCTCGAAATGTTCTTATCAAATTATGATGGAATTTATAGTGTTTTTTTTTTTTTTTTAAAACCAGAAAACTGTTTCGAAAACACAACATTTCAAATGTGTCTCATATAATATGGTAAGTCAGATGTAAGAGAGTCAACATTTTTGTAAATCATTAAAAGTCTAATGTTTAATGTTGCTAAAAGTTTCCACATAATCATGCAAATGTGTTTCAGAATCTTCCGCGGATTTTGTCTTCAAAACTGGAATACAATTACCGTTAATCTGCGTTAAAAGACGATTAAACTTCACAAATATGTATAATCTTTTCTATCACATCATCAAAATTCATGAATATCAATTAGTTAGACGGATATTTTTCCTCCTTTTATATTTCAAGGACTTTGATGAAAGTTTCACTGTTGTTTATGTCAAGATATGCTCTTTACTTTTTATATTCAAGTGTAGACTTGAATAATTATTTTCATAAACTGTGTCCTATTAGTTATCGACTGAATACAGGTTAGAAGGTTTGGATTCAGAATGGACCCCTTCCCCACCATGTCCAAGTGTTTGATGTAAAGGTATGATTCCTATTGTAATTTCGACATTATTCTTCCACCTAGATTTAAAGTGAGAAAACTTGAATACAACTGTAAGGGTGATCTTAGAGTATAAGTTTTCACAATCGGCAATTTCCCTATCAATAGATTCAAGATCTTTCTTAGTTTTATTTATGATCACAATAAAGTAAACACCGCGCCTGTGCTGATGATGTTTGGATTTGATATTTACTCAAGATACCAAGAATGTTTCCATTCGTCAAGTTTACTTTCCTCTTCGTGTAACAATTGCAGGGTGATAAATAACACTCACGTCTCTAAATATTTGAAATGATATTTGAAGACGGTAAATGGCCTGTTTTTAATTTAATCGCAATTCACTGGAATATTATTTTAAATAATGTCGAACAATTTTTTTTTTCATCTTCATAGTCTATATTCTTGTTATATATGAACTTCATACATTTGGATGAGTAAATTTCTATTCGGAGAAATTCTGCGTTTCTTGTTCAATAGATGCCCACCTGTGTCTTGTGTGTCGTGACAATTGTATCCAAGGCTAAAACATGCATCCGGATTCCGATCAATATGTAAGAACACACACACACACGTGTCAAATGTGTCTAATGACATACGAATATGCTCCGTCAGATATTTTGCTGTCGTTTAACGCAATTCAAATTTTATGTAAATCATTGACAGTTCAATTTTCAATGCAGCTAACACTATTTAACCTTGCGAATGTCTCGCAGAATTTTCCACAGCTTTATACTTTAAGATTGTAAGAAAATTACAATAAATGGGTATTATTACTTCAAGATATTGCAATCGTTTATATGATACTATCAAAACTTATGAATATTAAATAGCTGATCAGACGGATGTTATCTGCCCTGAATATTTTAAAACTTAAAAGTAATCTCAAGAAGTCCTTAACGGATTGTGATGGAATTTTCACTGTTGTTTGTGTGAATATATCCTCATTATTGTTATGTTATTCTTGCACTATTTAATATTAAATATCTACTGGAAATAGGTTACATGGTTTCTGTTTAGAATGGTTGACCCCACGTACTTGATGCACAAGGTTTTGTTCATATTGTATTTTTTATATTTTTATGTATGGGCCCAATAAAAACTTTTGGATTCGACAATTAAACAGGATGCCTTGAATGTTACCAGTCGTCTTGTTTACTTTGTTCTTCACGTATGATAGTTTCATAAATTACACTCACGTCTCCGCATGTGAAGTGTGATAAATTATACTCACGTCTCCACAAAGTTTAAATGATATTTGAGGATGGTAAATGCACTTTTGTAAGCAAGATTAATCTGGTATTCCTCTAATGTAGGTGTTTACTCTTTATGTTTGATTTTATACAGGGATACCCACTGGGTGTCTGATGAAATGAGTCAGAATTCACCTAGAATGTGAGCAAAACAAATTTGCAATTTATTTTTTTTTGTTTTTGCGAAAACTGTTTTCTTAACAACAAACAAACAAACAAACAAACAAAAATTGAATGTTACTTTGATTTAAGGATAATGAATTTCCTTTCCCCATAAATGTTTTAACTTTTATTTTAGATTTATTCCCGAAATGTGCACCAGTTTGCATATCTTGCTCATGCAAAGGTCAGAACATAGACGTGCAAATATGTCTGCGTTTTTGAAGGACGTCAATGGCATTTCTTACATTCCGTAGAGTAACTGGTACAGCAGTGATGTTATTCAATCAATCACAGATAGTGCAGGTTTCTCTAAATTTGGTTTCGGTTTATTGTTTTTGGCAAATGGGTACACTTCTCATAGCCCAGGCATTAGAAGAGGTTAGATATAATTAATGATGCCACCGTTTTAGAACTCATCCTCCTTGTTCTTTCCATAATGATTTGGAGAAGTTCCATGGCAACAACTTTTTCATGAAGACGGTAGTTATGACAGGCATATTATGACGGGTTATTTTTACAGCTATACATTTTGTGATGCTTTTTATTTTTGAAAATGGACAATTGAACAATGAACTCAATAAAACCTGAATACAATTCAATTTTAGGTTCAAGTTTTCAATTCTTATACTAATTATTATGGCGTTCATTTTCCTCTTTAAAGTCAGCATTTATACATATTTAGCGAATTAGTTCAAAAGGATCTGATCATTTGATTACATTTTCATTAGAGGATAGCACTAGTGAATCTTTTCTTTTGGCAGTTATTATTGTTGATAAGGTTTAGGGCCTTGGTGGAACAAAGACCACATTAAAGTGTAATTTCGAAAAGTTTCTCTGGTATAGCTGGATCTTATTAGCTGCAAGCTCCATTTCAACAACGCTGTCAAAAAGTATGAGGATACTATCGCCCAGATTATTTCATTGAGCTGAAACACGTCATGTACTTCTTCTGTACAACTTAAGCCACTTATGTATTCACAAAATGGTTTTAGAATTTCCACAGTCATTAGATTTACACCATTTGCTTACTCATAAAATGTAATTAAATTTAATGTAAGGCACAGAAGAAAATCACAGCTATAAAACATTTAATGTTTGCAAGTCATTGGTAGTACCCTCGCACATGACCAGATTGGTCGCACGCGAGTATAATCTAATTTCATCATCAAGTCATTGGTTCACCATAGCCGAAATGAATTAGTTCAGCAAAACGTAGCCAAGAACATTTGTTCCACACTGAAAGGAACAAAGAAATATTTGTCAAAAGTCCTGAATTTTTATAATTTATTTTTCCTTACAGTCGTGCACTAATTTTTGTTCTTTCCTCAGTATGCCTTTTTATGACGGAATGCAGATTTAACAGAAAATCATTTATTGATAAGTAATACTTGAAGTAAATGTAAAATTACTTTTATACTACAACCAAAGTTTAATAATTTGTAACATTTCCTGTTGTAGTACTCCATATTAAAATAAGAATAATCAAGATAAAATAAAATTGTCTTGATTGATTGTTTACTAAATATGATAGAGGTCTTTATGGCTTTAAATCGTTTATCCAATGAATTCTATTAGGGACTCTTTTTCAAATGTGTTCGGATTTTTTAAACATTAGTACTACACAAATTAACCTCTCTTTTGGATATATTCAGATTAATTACAGTTTGGACCAATGAACCTTCTTTCAACTACGTTTACACTAATGATCCTTTGGACCAATACAAACAGATTGGAAATATTGAATCTTCGAACCAATGAATCCTTTTTCGAATGCCTTCGGACTTGTGAACCCTTTTTCAATTATTTTCAAACTAATGAACCTTCGGACCAATTAAACCCTTGTTGTCAAATACCTTCGGACTAACGAACCTTCAGACTTGTGAACCGATCAACCTTTTCCTCGAAGTTATGAACTCTTTTATCATTGAACCTTGGAACTATTTACTCCTTCTTCTTGAACATGCAAACCTTCCCAACAATGAAACTTTTGGGCTAAAATGTTCAGAGAATACAGTTCTTGTGCAAGAAATATTTCGGATTTATGTACCTTCGGAGGAAGGAATCTTCGGAACATCGATCAGTCACCGTAATCGGTAGTTCTAAATTTTCCGGAAGTAACTTTGTGAGTGGTTTGAATACGAAGAAATTCTGGAGGATCTAGGCAACGATCTTCTCATTTGGACGAAATTTGTAATGACGGTCAAGGGGAGGAGGAGGATGGTATTGGATATGGATCGATCATTTCCTCTTCAAAATCGTTAGGGTGAACTTCTGCCCACCAAACCTCTCTCATATCATAGCATGATGGGACACAGTACGTCGTCATCGCTCTGTTTCCGGTTTCTCCTTGGAATGGAATGATCGTTTCGTGACGGCAGGCTAATCAAGTTTGATTTGCCTAGAATAATTCTCTCTCTCTCTCTCTCTCTCTCTCTGTCCTCTCTCTCTCTCTCTCTCTCTCTCTCTCTCTCTCTCTCTCTCTCTCTCTCTCTCTCCTATGTTCCTATGTAAGAGGACACACTCAGTTTCACAATCAACCAGTGAAGATGAAAGAGCCACAAAGGATCACACTTCTGGTCAAAGATTTACAGAGAGTAATTGAAAAAAAGCACTTACAACAAGACTTCTGGAGAAACTAGAGACTACTCATCTTTAGATAATAGCCAAGACACCTGTTATGTCTGTCAGGAGAAAGGGCATTGGGCTACAGAATGTATACAACGTCACAGAAAAGGAACCTCCGCGAGAGGAGAAGGCAGGTTCAAAGACAAAGGTAAAAATACATGTTATCATTGTCAAGGAAAAGGGAATTGGTCTTCAGAGTGTTCAAAAAAGTGAAAAAAGAGAAAAAAAGGAGGAACTTTCAGAAGCAGAAGAATAATCGTGAGAAGAATCCATTCCAACTCAAAGCAAGACAAGCAGACGAAATAGCAGAACAACCCATTTCAGTGAAGAAATTCACAAAAGTAATTCATTAAAAAGAAGAAGGAAAAAATGGTCTTTTGTGATGCGTTTGAAATTTCATTATGATTCTTATTTAAGAAAAAATACCACAAAACGTAAGTGTATCTATGTCCTGATTTGTTTTTGTTGTCTTTAGTATTGATAACCTATTCACACACACACACACACACACACACACACACACACACACACACACACACACACACACACACACACACACACACACACACTTTATAAATGAGGGATTAATTTTGTTTGATTTGGCAATGGTGTATAGTATCTCTTCTCTAAGAGACCTGTGTGGCCCTAAAAAGGACCATTGGATTTGAAAAAAGATTATGATTAAACTGTCTTAAGAGAGAGAGAGAGAGAGAGAGAGAGAGAGAGAACAGGTTTGGCACACAAAGGTCTGTCTATAGGTCTGTCCAAAGTTTAATATTTAAAAGATGAAAGCCACACACCATGGAAATCATGTAGGAAATCAGTAGGAGTCGGAAAAAGGGTTGAGCGAGAAAGGTTTCTGTTTTAATTTTTTATAGTTTAAGTATTGTAAAGGTAAGAGTCACAACTGCTGCACCAAAAACTCTTACGTATCGTTTCATTTTCTTTATATGGGACATGATTTGCTCGAAATTTTTACGGACAAAAAATACTTCTTGACACGCACAGACAATCAATGTGCAATGCACAAAATGTAGTTTGGGTTTGCCGTTTTCAAACTCAAACAGAAAATGTCACAATCCTACAGTACAAAACATTAGCTTAGCACCACATTCTGACCAAGTTTGACAGTGTGGTATACTGATTCTCGCCTCTCTTCACCAACAGTGCATTACCATAGGTAACATTTCATTCAGTGTATTAAATCAATAGATACAAAAACCTTTGTATCAAAGTGAACCAAACTGACGTTGGATGGCATGTCAGTTAGTGTATTAAATCAAGGGTGGCAAAACGAAAACCGTAAATTTGTAACAAAGTGAAAAACCAAATTTGCCTCATATTATATTGACAGAAACACACTTTCTGCCAATGTTTATCAAGCGTCAATGGTTAGCCGTTTAGTGAGCAAATTAAATAATGGACGAAAAAAAAGAGAACATTATTACAATTTGTAAACTGTTTGTATGCTTTGTGTATCTTTAAAAACTGAAATTTAAACCCAACCCTTCTGTGTTGTGTGATAGTCGATCCGTATGTTTGTAAATACTCCTACTCTTTTCTCTTCTTTCACTCCATGAGCGATAGTGTATAAGTACGTTTGTGTATGTGTGAGCACTCCTACCCTTTTCTTTCCTTTCACACTATGTATGATAGTATATAAGTATGTTTGTGTGTTTAGTGTGTGCATCTTCCTACCCTTTTCATAGATGTTTGTGTATATAGTGTGTGAGCACCCCTACCCTTGTGTGTGATAGTATATAAGTATGTGTGTATGGTGTGTAAGCACTCCTATCCTTGTATGTGTGATAATATATAAGTATGTTTGTGTGCATAGTGTGTTTATATTCCAACCCTTTTTATTCATTACACTTCACTGCTAGGGTTATAGGGATTATAATGGTGGTAGGGGTGGTAGTTTTCTTTATAAGGGGATGGTAGGAAGAGATAGGACGGGGGAATCAGTTTGTTTATAAGTGGTATAACTTCTATTTCATCCCCTTTCTTTCACATCCTACCCTTTTGTGTAATAGTATAGAAGTGTTTGCGTGTATAGCGTGCATATATTTTTACCCTTTTCGTTGGTTAGTAAGTGTGGGTGCTGGTCAGAAGATGACTGGGTATTTGTCAGTCCAAACAGGGTTTTGCTTAGTAAGTGTAGTTGTTAATTTCCCCTTGTACCCAGACGGTCATACTAATGTTAATTTCCCCTTGTACCCAGATTACACCATGAAGTTAATTTCCCCTTGTACCTAGAGGGTCATCATAATGTTAATTTTCCCTTGTCACTAGAGGGTCATCATAATGTTAATTTCCCCTTGTACCTAGAGAGTCATCCTAATATTCGAACTATGGACATTTCTATCATTACCATTCCCCTTGTACCCAGAGTGTCATTATTTCAAGAGGACAGCCTAATCAGAAGATGACTGGGTATTTGTCAGTCCAAACAGGGTTTTGCTTAGTAAGTGTAGTTGTTAATTTCCCCTTGTACCCAGGCGGTCATACTAACGTTAATTTCCCCTTGTGCCCAGATTACACCATGAAGTTAATTTCCCCTTGTACCCAGAGGGTCATCATAATGTTAATTTCCCTTTCACTAGAGGGTCAACATAATGTTAATTTCCCCTGGTACCCAGAGGGTCATCATAATGTTAATCTCCCCTTGTATCCAGAGAGTCATCCTAATGTTCGACCTATGGACATTTTTATCATTACCAGTCCCCTTGTACCCCGAGTGTCATTATTTCAAGAAGACAGCCTAATGATAATTTCCTCTTGTATCCATAGTGTCACCCTATACTACTGTCTTGAAACTAAAGAAAGAAAGAAAGAAAGAAAGACAGAAAGAAAAGAAAGTTAATTCAGAATGTTCAATAAATGCCTATCATTTACTTGCTTACTCATTGACTTTATTTTTTATTCATTTACTTTTTTTCTAGTGCGTAATTGTTTACGATAGTGCATGGTATTGTTTACAGGGTTTTAGATTTCGTGATTCGTGTCGCCTTTAATGTACTATCTCAACACACACCTGAACAGCGGGAGATTTCTGTTTATGTATACTTTGACAGAAAATCAGCTGGTATTCATTCAGATATTAGCTAAAATAACAATTTATAATGTAATTAAGTTTTCAATCGTCTGAGTTTGAAAATGAACAAAAAGTGTGTACATATAGATACCAAAACGGTTTATTCAAAATAGAATGAACATTTGTATTGACAAGGTTTCAAGGACGATTATAGGCAAATTGCCAACTTGTTTTTCGGGTAATCTATCCAGGTAAATAATTCAAGAAACTGGTACATGCATACTGTAATTTGTTTTGTAAACGTGAGTCAATGGGTATCAGATCATATAGGCCATCAATCACATATTTCAAGAGCATATTAGGCCATCAATCACATATTTCAAGATCATATAGGCCATCAATCACATATTTCAAGATCATATAGGCCATCAATCACATATTTCAAGAGCATATTGGCCATCAATCACATATTTCAAGATCATATAGGCCATCAATCACATATTTCAAGATCATATAGGCCATCAATCACATATTTCAAGAGCATATTGGCCATCAATCACATATTTCAAGATCATATAGGCCATCAATCACATATTTCAAGATCATATAGGCCATCAATCACATATTTCAAGAGGCGCAAGTGCGTTCAGGTGTCTAGAAATCGGAAGTAAACCAGTATTTTCCCGCATTTTTTTTTTTTCATTTAACTCACCACCACCACCACTACCATCACCAACACCACGCCTCTCAAATCCTCGTCCTATCCGTCCAGACATCCTACCCACTCCATTCGGAGGGATTCAAAGATATGTGAGCATCCGCGGTGGCTCAGTGCTAAGCCTATCGGACTAGCCACCCGAAGACCGTGTATTCGAATCCTGCCATCAAAACAGCCCGAATCAGCTGCCATGGTGAGTCCGTGGGCAAGGTACTTTATTTGCCTCGGCACAATATAACCTTCATGTGTTGAAATACCGTAAACCCCACCTCACTCCACCCCCACCTCCACCCCTCCAAAGAAAACCAACAAAGAAAAAACAAACAAACAAGCAAAGAAATCAAACTCTAAAACATCTGTGACTGATATGTGCACCCACATAAATCCTTCCACATATATATTTTCAATTTTCGGAATGACCATTGTTTTTTTTAAATAAATTTCCCAAGCAGTCAGGGGGAAGAAAATCCGCATGTAAATAAAATAATAAATGGAAATTGGTAGAAGCAGCACCAAAACTGTACATAGCTATCATGTGAATGGTTTTGTTGTTGTTGTTGTTATTGATTAAGTATAAGCTAGACAGTGTCAATGGTGAAGGTGTTAGAGGTGCTCCGAGAAGCCAGACTGCAGGGATTCATCTTAGCTGTAATTACATAATACTCACACCTAACCAGTGATTACAGTGGTCAGCTGACCATTGTTACTTTTAACTTGTCAATGTTAGATTGACAGGCGGGCGGTGACTGTGATCCATCAATTACGGCAAAATGCCATAAATCATAAGTACCTCGGTCATTAAAATAACGACTTCGTCGTTGTTTTCCTTAAATGCTGGGTGGCCATCTTTAACTGGAGACAAAAGTAGGGAATTTTCGCAATTTTTATTTTCCTTATTTTTCACCTTGCCATCTATATAAATATCATACCATTTATGGACAATGAACAGGTCCAAATTAACAGATTTTTTTGTAATACAAATTTATGAAGTAATTTATTTTTGGGTTGGCTGACTCTGCATTTAGTCACAAAGGGTGTTCAGTTAGTACGTTATAGGATGGCATTGCCCTTTGAAGGACGATACTAGCAAAGTGTCAAACAAACTAGAATATTGTTAATACAATTTTGTAAAGGTACCTACACAAACAAACGGGATCTTTATCTCAAGAACATGAGGGTTGTTTATAGAACAAAGCACACCCAGATTTGTGTGTGTGTGTAAAATCACGCCACATTACAGATAATCAACCAAAACAATGATGTAAGTAACATTTTTACTTACCATCTGCACTGTGAGATAAGGTTATTTGGAGGAGAAAAAGTACCCATACTCCGGTCAACATCTCTGCAGTGCTCATGACTGCTGCTTGATAAAGTGATCGTCAGTGAGACAGGTAATCATGCACTCAACCCGGCAATTTTTGACGTCATACAAGGAAGTTCCTATATCATATATCAGCTAGTTGAATTGGTTCAGTAAGCAAGGGCAGGAACGTGAGTTTGGATCAACACGTATCTTGTTGCATATAATACACAGCATTACGCAGGAAAAATTCTTATTTAACTCTAGTCTCATACACACCCTCGGGAAAAGATCTATTTCATATTAAATATGCAAGTTGTTGCAGACTATCGACTTTTCTCTAACAGAATACCTAGTACAAGCCTACCACTAGTATCAATTCTGAAAAAAAACAGCACTGATGTAAATAGTGGGATAATCTGCATCTGGCCATAGCTCGAGGGAACCCAGTAGTTTCATATCGTAGATCCCGGGAGACCAACTGCCAGCCTACACTAAGGTAACCAGGCTAAAGGTGACCAGTCCGCCTAGGCCCAATTGGTCGGACAAAATCAGATATTTAAGTTCTGCTAATTACCCATGTTCGGCCAAATACTTGCCTACTTGGTTACTCTTTTTTGAGACTAAGATAGGTAGGCAAACTTTCCTCTGGTATCAGAGGTAGAGTGGTACACTCTGGTGACAAGAGTAAACCCGTTTTCCCACATCACTCCTTCCGTCTTAAAAATATACTAAGTAGGATTGTATTCAGGAACGAGCCAGTTGAGTGCCATGATTTCTAGTCCTCTCCCTGGATCAAACCAACCCAGTGGCTTTACACCTTTCACCATCCGGATACCCCATGCCGCGACAAATTATTCATTAACATAAGTAATAACAGAAACTTTTGAATTAAACCGACGTATGTGCACGCTGCTAACTGTTCTGAGCGCAAAGTCCAGCAAATAATCATTATGAAGCAATATAAATATTTGATTTAAAGTCTCAATGCTTCCAGTCGTATCCCATTACCATCAGCTAAAGCAGGTCTTATGAGAAATTTGTACATGCCTTTCACATCCTGTTTTACACTGGAAAACAAGTGGAAGTTAGATGTTAGAGGGTCTGACTGACTGATTTTGAATTTATGACGTGTTCGGCCATTCGGCCATGCACGTCTGTGTTAGAGGGTCACAACCGCAGAGGCTTATATTGTGCATTATCCCACCTCATATAAATTTCTTTGAATACCATTGGATAAGCTAGGACTCATGGAAACAATATAAATCCCGTATACCCTCTGCATCGGTTCGTATCCCGCGTACGTCCACCATATTAGATTTTGCCAAATGGAATTGTCTCCCTTCCACTGTTTACAATGACAACCAAACGCTTCAGAGATCTTACTGCGACAGAAATTGCGAACGAAAGGAAGAAAATCAACTCTGACAATACCACAAAATCAAATAATCGTAGTGCTAATGTCTTGAGGGAATATCATGCCTAAAGAAACAAGATATCGGCTTTTAAACATTTGACGATGCATGGAGACCTGACAGCGAAATGTTCAAAACAAGCTCCCTCGAGAACATAAGATGCAGTTTCAACATGTGTTTAAATAGCCCTCCACACAACAAAACTTTTGACATCATCGAAGGCGGTGCTTTCAATAACGTAAATAAAAAATTTAAAGGCTGTGGTTGCAGAACTTCAACGCATTGGGAAGAGGAACACTGAACACCAACCTGTTATCGCAAAAGAAGACCGTTAGAAACTAAACACGTCCTTGTACACGAATATCGACACTCAAAGTGGATTGGCGAATAAAGTACAATTTGATATCAGTTTATATTTCATGAGCAGAGGAGTGGAACACATGTTCAAGAGGACTAAAAGCACGCTTGAAAGTTTTCCAAGACTCATTAAAAAAGAGATTTGCGTAAAAGAAACTTTGACGAACTAACCATAAGTAGTCCAGGTTCAGACAAAGCGACCATCGCCGGTGTGTTGTCAGAATTCCCAGGGAGTAAATATTGTCTAGTGTCCTCATTTTTGAACACCACCTCAGTAAACTCCATCCTCAATGTGACGGACTTTGTCAACATCCATGTGAATCATTCCTGGAAGCAGATCCTGTGTTGATATTACAATAGCCCATTGGGTGAGAAAGTTCTGTCTCTGTTCATGTCTGTTATACTCGCGTATAAATCTCTACCAACTGCAAACTGCATAGACCCAGATCTGCCGTCGCATAATGCGCTGGCAGATCTGGGTCTATGCAGTTTGTAAGGACTAATCGGTAGAACAAACAACATAGACCCTGATCTGCCGGCGCATTATGCGACGGCAAATCAGGGTCTATGTTGTTTGCATTTGGAAGCGAATTATACGCGAGTAGACACGGTATATAACTAATAGTGTACACTGGACTACCTCCCTTACACCTTGAAATTCAGCAATATACCAAATGTTTTACCTATAAATATATAATTGCTGTCCTGAACGTACAACATTTATCTTGTCTATGCTGAATTAATCCAGTTATCGTTAATCTGAGTACTGGTATTAATCTTTGGACCAATCAATCTTTTACTAGTTCAAGCTTATAAGATTTTCTGATAAATATCTTTTGAAATCTACTTTCAGTCATATTTGCCTAAAGATGCCAGGCATAAAAGGATACGTTGTTTATAACAATGACTAAAAAAAAATAATAATTATAATTTTTCAAACAATGAAATTTCACATTCAAATAATTAAAACTGATTCTGTTTCAAGATTTGCCATAGCAAAGTACCGAAAACTGTCCAATCGTCATTTTTTATTATGCTAACAATTCAGAGTACTCTTCAGAGAATTCTCTATATTTGTACCCGATTTATATTTTTTCTTTTTTTCCTTTGTATAATAGTACAGATAAATACAAATCAATAAACTCACGTTCTCATCTCAACATAGACTTTCATTAAAAGATACAACTGTAGACATGTTGTTGCAGTTCACCACGCGAAATCTGTCCGTTTTATAACATTGGAACTAGAAGAAATTGTAATATTGATCCACGGGTTACGGCACCCATCGCCTTGCCTTAAATACGAATAAATAATATTAGCATACAGGGTTCGAATCTCCGTAGAGTACGAATTAAAATTCTCTAACTTGTATGATAATATTATTTATTCGTATTTAAAAATTCTGTTAATGTTATCAAGCATTCTCCTGTAGAATCCAGGAATAGCACTTTCCGCTCTGTTTGGTGTATATTTGTAATTCTGTATAATAACTTCTATATACCTTGATTTCTGTAGTTGGAATCCAGATGGACTGTGTACTTAGATGAGAATTAATTAATGGGTCTACATGCGGGTATGTCTGCTACGCACGAATGCCTATACCACCAGCTTTGTAGCATCATTTTTGGGTGATGTGTGCATGGTCGAGATGGTATAGGGGTTGGTACTTACAAGCAAGGCGATGGGTGCCGTAAGCCGCGGATCCGGGTTCGAATCTCCGTAGAGTACGAATTAAAACTTTCTAACCTGCATGATAATAGTATTTGTTCGTATATATATTGCGCCGTTATACATTTATGTGTCATTATATATATATATATATATATATATATATATATATATATATATATATATATATGTGTGTGTGTGTGTGTGTGTGTGTGTGTGTGTGTGTGTGTGTAACAGGATGAATCCGGGTTGGGATTGGATTTAGCGAAGACACTGAAAGCATGTTCGTGAATGAGATGTTTATTTATAATGTAATTGAACGATGAATGAATCTGATACCATACCCGTGCGCATGAAGTCCAACAATGGATTTAACACTATGCTTCGCACCGAGTTCAACAACTGATATAAAGAAATGATATTGTTCCTAAATGGAACTAATCAGAACATGTAACTTCAACGAGTAATCAAACGAGAATCAACGTATGGAACTTATGAACAAATATGATTGATATATTGATCTGTCACCATGGATGATCAATGTATAGAATTTATACACAAATATGAACCATGCATGATTCAATCACCAAGGGTGACCAATGTATAGAATTTATACAAAACAATATGAACAATGTATAGTTCATCCACAAGTAAGATGTATGTATAATTGATTTTTACTCTTATAGCGATACTGAATTATTGATTTCACCCATATAGCAATATTGAATAATATTGATTCAAAAATGGAACATATGTATCTCGTGGGGTCCAGTTGACCATCACGATGAATTTCTGGTTCCACAGCTCTCATCGAATGGTCAAGGAGCCACGACGCAAGGCCCGCCCCTCCCAGTCTACTGAAGGATCCCTCGAGACCCTCCTTATTCCCGAAGCTTTGGTCCCTCACTGCGAGTAAACCAATACCGTCCTCCGAGCCAACGTCACCATCGACCTCAGCATACAGTCGGAAACACCAGAGTTCTACGACTCCCGTCAAAACAGATACAAATATAATGACTGGGCCGTGTAGTACATAAAACACAATTTAAGTGCAAGCAGAATAATATACATTACGCATGCGCGCACATGAATTGGCTTCGTCACACTTTAAACTGTTTCATCAGAACTACTGTACGAGATTATTATTATAATAACCACGTTCATACATGAATCTGTATCCGACAAGAATAATCTCACTGGATTATAAGAACTCAAACATTAATCATCCTTTAATGCATGCAACGTATAATTGCTATCAAAGTCTGTTCAATTATTTTAAAAAAATGGGTAACTTCAAACAGATTATAGTCTATTTGATAACATGGCGTTATGTGACAAAGGTCTGACTCTCTGTAAAAATTAGAATAAATTCTGACACATTCAATATATAAACAATCCTATCACATAAAACGGAGAGCAAGAATGCAGTTTTATATTTCACATACCTCTACAGCTGAATATTGCTTCCGTAAAGTGGTTATTTGTGTGCATCTTTTCAGATACACGGTCAAAAAAACCTTGATTTGGTTGGGCAGAGCCCGATGTAAGTTCTGAAGTTTTTTCCCCAGAATCCCTAATACACGAATCCAACTACTTACTGACATATCAAAGAACTCTGAGTGTCTTTATGAAGCCTTCCGTAAAGTGGACAGCTTCCTGACAAAACTCGTTGTATTGTGATACACATAGATAATCTTGGGCTATACGTACCCTGGCTGTAGTCAAATCTACGACCAGAGAACTGGATTTTTCACTGCAGGCACTTTGTGCATGTAGCAATGGGTAAATAGAACTCAGAATTCTAAAATAACCACGGCTAAAAATACACCACCCTTTTGTAACGCTGTACGCGGAAACGAAACCCGAGTACATTTTCGTTAATATATTATGCGTAAACATTTTACTGCACAATTCTGTGACGATATATGTTCTGTAATAACGGATAATAAAAACTTTTATTATAAGTAGTTCAAAATTTGACCTCACAGTCGTAGCTAGACCCTAGTTAATTTTTCCAAAAATAAAATCTTAATTTCGAAACACACAACAAGTTCGCAGTAGAAACTTCTCAGAGGATTACAACGTGAACCTGTATGTCCCGTTTGACTACGATCAGCAAATAATTACTTATGCAATATTAATCGGTTATGCTAATGGACAATGTATCGATCAGCCTGTTGGCTTATGTTACAGCATTAGCTTAGCTGCCATTGCATAAGAGAGATATCTTGAATACAATATACAAATAACTTTGAGGGTTCTAGTGGGGTTTTCCAAGTTTGTAAGTACAACAAAATTTAAGTTATTATTTTTTATTTATTCTTCAATGAAATATAATCGTATTGTTTCCTTATTTCATAGAATTCAAGCGCAGATTATGTGAACGGTACTTGACTGACTCAATAAATGTGTCCATAGGATCAATGGGAACGGTACTTAACTGACTCAATAAATGTCTCCATAGGATCAATGGGAACGGTACTTGACTGACTCAATAAATGTCTCCATAGGATCAATGAGAATTGTACTTGACTTACTCAATAAATGTGTTCATAGGATCAATGGGAACTTGACTGACTCAATAAATGTGTTCATAGGATCAATGGGAACGGTACTTGACTGACTCAAAAAATGTCTCCATAGGATCAATGGGAACGGTACTTGACTGACTCAATAAATGTGTCCATAGGATCAATGGGAACGGTACTTAACTGACTCAATAAATGTCTCCATAGGATCAATGGGAACGGTACTTGACCGACTCAATAAATGTGTCCATAGGATCAATGGGAACTTGACTGACTCAATAAATGTCTCCATAGGATCAATGGGAACGGTACTTGACCGACTCAATAAATGTGTCCATAGGATCAATGGGAACTTGACTGACTCAATAAATGTGTCCAATGGGAAATACATACCTTAGACTGTTGAATCGATATATTGTCAAAGAAATTGAGTGTAGCATATTCTACAACAGACAGATAAACAGACACAATAAAGAACTTTACACAAACAAGGAACTTTATACCACATACAACAATTGAAAATTGATATCCTTTATTTTACCTTTTTTATTTTTTAGGCCTCCTTTTAAATTCCAGGACCGTGTGAGGATGGTGCGTGATGAGATCAATATCTCCAGTGCAACCATTCTTTTGGGAAATCAGCCAAGTAAAGGTTGCACGCTGGTATGTCACTTGAGCGAGAGCTACGGGTTTGGCACATGCTAGGGGAGTAAACTCTGGTCACCTTTTCGCTTGGCAGATAAGAGTGAATGGAAATTAGCGGACGAATGATATTTCAGAGCCAATAGTATAATGATGGGAAATACTTCAATGTTCAATGCTTGAATATGAAAAGACAAACAAAGACTAATGTATTTTATTTGTTCAGAAGTCATTATGCCCATGCAACTTGAGTCATGCCTCTGAGGACAATTGCTCACAACGGACACCTGTTTAAAGTGGACACAACGATTATGTCATATAGTAGTCATATATATATATATATATATATATATATATATATATATATATATATATATATATATATATATATATATATATATATATATATATATATATATCGATTTAAATTTTCATAAACATAAATAAGAAAAAATACCGATAGAGTTAATTCACGATTCTCTGATTAATGCAACAAGGTGGATACGAAAAAATATTACCAGCCACTTTAATCCATCTTCCTAGTAACAAAGAATTAAATAGGATTAATCGACAAAATTCTAATGGGATTATGACTAGAAGGAATTGCTATTTGTTTTGATTGTAGCATGAATGAGTATGGATTTCATGGTGGTAATAATCAAGATTTCTAAGAATTTGTAACGGTGGTGAACCCGACTGGGAATGGTCATAAGTAGAATAAAAAGACAATTTGAGCAAAAAGGGCAAACTGAGCGTAGATCGTTTGCCAGACATATTAACATTGTGAATAAAGGTGAAATGCAAGCTGCACATGAAAAGGAAACAATGCTTGAGATATTACACACACAATTTGGACATGGAAAAAGCAAGAGTACAAGATGGTTTTTTGACAGGATTGAATATTTAACACTGCACGTAAATAGATTTAGGTTGCTCAGAGGAAGTTCATATCTAGAGTTACCTGAATGGGTAAAAACATTTAAACTCATGTAAAACATATTTATTGTATGTTAAATAGTCCCAAACATGATGCACAGAGAACATCAAAATAAATTTGGATAGATACAGAGTTTGGTTTCAATTTAATACATATGTAAACAATGTAAAACAATTGGTAAGGAAGAGATAATAGTACTGACAGAAAATATATCAAAACGGTAAATATAACAAAGAGAGAAAGAGAAAGATATGTTGACATATTAAGTATATTTCCTTCTGGTAACCCTAACGAATACAAAGAAGGAAAGTACCATTCCGTTTGGAGTAAAAATTTATCAAAATTAGCACTACCAGTCACAATGGAAGAAAGAATATTCATAATTTGCCTGGTTATGACAAATATTGTTCATCAAGACACTCGTAAAAAAATGATTCTGATCAAGAAGTAAAAATAATACCAAACAATGACGAGAAATTTATATCATTTAGCAAAGATTTCAAAAATAATACCAAACAGCGGCGAGAATTTTATATCATTTAGCAAAGATTTCAAAAATAATACCAAACAGCGGCGAGAATTTTATATCATTTAGCAAAGATTTCATAGTTGATAAGCGTTACAAGACAATAATAAGGTACAGTGCTTCTCAGTTCGTTTGTTTTTTTATAGTTTGTTTGTCTGTTGTTTCTTTTTTTTAAACCTAAAGTAAATTATTTAAGCTTTTTTACCAAATAATGTGGAATTTGCCTTTCTTGTGCAAATACACTAATCGCATGTTTTTGTTTTTCCATATACACATGCATCTTTTTGCTGATATATCTTTCTCATATTTATATTTCCTTTACTGTTATACTAGTTGATCCTTCAGTATTATACTGATTTGATCCCACTGTTACTCTAGTTTGATCCCATTTTTATGCTAGTTTGATGCCACTGTTTGATCCTTCACTGTTGTAATAATTTGATCCCACTGTTACACTAGTTTGATCCCACTTTTATACTAGTTTGATGCCACTGTTATACTAGTTTGATCCTTCACTAGTATACTGATTTGATCCCACTGTTACACTAGTTTGATCCCACTTTTAGACTAATTTGATGCCACTGTTATACTTGTTCGATGTAACTGTTATACTAGTTTGATCCTTCACTAGTATACTAATTTGACCCCATGCTTATATTAGTTTGATCACACTGTGACACTAGTTTGATCCCACTTTTATACTAGTTTGATGCCACTGTTATACTAGTTTGATCCTTCACTAGTATACTAATTTGACCCCATGCTTATATTAGTTTGATCCCACTGTGACACTAGTTTGATCCCACTTTTATACTAGTTTGATGCCACTGTTATACTAGTTTAATCTCACTGTTATACTAGTTTGATCTCAGTGATTTTACACTCTTTAGAATTGTTCTTCTTACGTTTAAATTTAGTAAAACAATGTTTCCTGAAGGTATCCAACTGTTACAAGAATCATGACATACTTTATATTTCACCAATACATACCGTCTGTACTCGCTTATAAGACGATTCCAACTGCAAACTGCACAGATCCAGATCTGCCGTCGCATAATGCCACGGAAGATTTGGGTCTATGCAGTTTGTTAGTAGTAAGCAGTAGAACAAGCGACATAGATCCTGATCTACCGGCGCATTATGCCACGAAAGATCAGGGTCTGTGTGCTTTGCAATTGAATTTGACTTATAAGCGAGTATAGACGGTACTTTTACATTCCTCTGTTTTGTCTTCAGAATCGTCTCCACTTTATATTAGTCACCTTGTTTGTCATACAGTGACAACTCTTACTCATAAAATATACCATTAGTACCTTCTCCCTTCAAGTCTTCCAATTTGTATGTCATACAGTGACAACTCTTACTCGTAAAATATACCATCAGTACCTTCTCCCTTCAAGTCTTGCAATTTGTATGTCATACAGTGACAACTCTTACTCATAAAATATACCATCAGTACCTTCTCCCTTCAAGTCTTCCAATTTGTATGTCATACAGTGACAACTCTTACTCATAAAATATACCATCAGTACCTTCTCCCTTCAAGTCTTCCAATTTGTATGTCATACAGTGACAACTCTTACTCATAAAATATACCATCAGTACCTTCTCCCTTCAAGTCTTGCAATTTGTATGTCATACAGTGACAACTCTTACTCATAAAATATACCATAAGTACTTCTCCCTTCAAGTCTTCCAATTTGTAAACCACTGGATCACCTAAGATTGCTTGTCTGATTTTAAAACATTATTCAGTTAAATTTGGAAGGCAATCTTTTGCAACGATTGATTTTGTATTTTGAGATGCTTACTGTTTCACATAGTTAAATTTTGATGTTTATTTGTTGCCAGGTAACCAAAAAGGTTAATCAATAGCTTTTAACTGTTTTTCTCCTTCCTTGGTTCAACCGGAGGTATGCCTATTGATTTGTGATAGGTGTTGTCGTATCCATCAGTCAATTTAGGTGAAACATCTATTCATTTTCTCTCCTCGTTTTGTATAAAATATTTCCACAGTTTGGTCTTCTGGTTTTTATATTTCTACTAAAAACTTTCCATGACAGATGCATTTTTGTTTGATTAAGCTGAGTAGTATTCGATGTTTTCTTTCTTTCGACGGATCGACAGATCTTTTACTTTTTATTGTAAAATTTCTACCTTCATCAACCTCTGTATTATCAGGTTTTTGCAATTTAAAGATTTCTTTTAAAGTAATATGTGTCATCTCCCTTTTTAATTTTTTTTATTCAGTCCACGCATATTTGGAATGACGAATTCAGATTCTAAATAACGTGGTATAAAATTAAATGATTTGAAGAACATAACGGAATGAGGAATTCTAATTCAAAATTAAATACTATAATAATGACATATGTTGCAACATTACACTTATTTTACATGAAATAAAATGAAGTACAAGAAAATGGAATGATTTACACAAACCAGTCTGAATGGTCAACTGATATTTAAAATGAAACAATATGATGATAATCAGAGTTGTATAATGTAAAACATGATTTGAAGTATAATAAAATTACTTGCCATAAAAAGAAATCATTTCAACAAAGAAAATAAAATAATGTAAATAAATAAAATATCAAACAACTTGTTTACTGTTGAAGTGATCAGACGGGAAAGAACGTAAAATGGCACTAAGTGTATGAAAAGTAAACGGTTTAACAAAGTCTGTCTAGGAACAGTACTACAATTTAAGGTCAAACTACAAATCATAGCGAAAAACCAAACATACACAGGGTGGCGCTGTCATCCATGACGCATGGTGTCAGGACACCCAAACTTATATTCTACATGCACGTTTACAGCTTTCGGCCGAGATTTTTGCAGACGACACTCAGATAGCCAAGATCCAATACGAGTAATTATCGATACCAAGAGAAACCTATAAGTTAAGCGTTTCTTTTTCGTAAGATATAAACAAGAACTATATTTTCCAATCAGAATAAAGTGACTTAATCCACATTATAGAATGTGCATGTTTGTTTTGTTTGTTTGTTTGTTTGTTTTGTTTTGTTGTTTTTTTGTTTTTTTGTACCCTTGCGCTGCGCCAGATTTCAAGGCTTTAACATATTACATTTTTTAAAAATTCTTTTCTTATGTAGAACCACTGACTCACAACTCTTAGTGCAGTTGAAACACCCCACTCTCCTTTAATGTCGAAAATATTCTAATTTTTCTGCAATCTGTCTTAGTCCGATGAAATTTCACCAGAAAATCTGTCCAGTGAGACCTTACGGTTAGGACAGGCCCAGGAAATTGGATCTTTTTCCATCCATATTAATATCACACCGTAGGTGATTGGCCGTCTCCTATTAACATCCTCAGTTCATGATGTATCGATCCTGACTGATATTAACTACCGTATACCTCCGGCAATGAGTCAATGGTGTGCAATTAAAAGAAGACAATTTATGCAGGTGCCTGTAACTTGACAATTGGCGTCTTATTTATATCCATTTCAGTTCGTTCAAAAAGCCCTTGTTACTTCTTGTTATTTTTCTCCAGCCACAAATTAAAATTTTAATTTGTTTTATGAACAGTCCATGATTTGTGCTGACAGCGCCTACTGGTTCATAATTTGTCGGCCTCAAAGAATGAATAGAAAAGAAAACTCATTGGATCAACTGGACACTGGATTCTTTAATTTCAAATGATGTGGATTTTAAAAGCGCATAAATGCATCACCGTTTAAACAGGTAACATTTTATGCCATACTATTGTTACTTACTCCTTTCTAGGTATTTACGTAAGCATTAGTTCGGTAACACTGGTCTACAGCCAAAATGCTTCCGCAATAAATGTTGTCAAACTTTACTAATTCTGGGTCACTGAGAACGAAAATGATGCTTAAAATTGTTGATTGGCTCAAGTTTTAAAGATATTATACTGGGTCAGTATATACGACCCTTGACTTGGGAATGACAGACCATAAATGAGTAATAAAGGGAAGGGATCTCAATTTAAACCAGAAATGACTAAAATACATATTTGACTGGATCTATGAATAAATCTATCACTGGGTTTGGACAGAACTTGCTTTTTAGGCAAAACAATGAATGATGCAATCTGAAGCTGGTATTGCGTCATACATGATATGAATTGCATCATGATATTCCTAGAAGTCATGGGTGATGCAATCATAACTAAGCTTACATCACTCTGCTGAAGAAATTGCCCTATATCAGCTCTACAAATCATACAGTGTCGTGCTCTCTTATTTGTCAGTGTTTGATTTTGCAAAGGGACACATTTCTGTTTAGCCAAAGTGAGCAGAGATGCCTCGTACTTGTGTGAACAATGCAGATAACTTCTGCTATGTTTGTGGTGCAGTGACTTTTGCATCACAAAAGCGCAGTATAACCACTATGCTTAAGAAAGCCTATCACCTTTATTTTGGCTGCAAAATTGGAGATCAGGACAAGAAGTGGGCCCCAAACATATGCTGCAACACTTGTGCAACAAATCTTCGCCAGTGGTTGAACAGGAAAAGGAAATCTATGCCTTTTGCAGTGCCAATGATTTGGAGAGAGCCAACAGATCATATCAGCAATTGTTACTTCTGCATAGTGCCTCCAGTTGGGAAAGGTGTGTTAAAAAAGAAAAAGTGGACGGTGCATTATCCAAACATTCCATCAGCTATACGCCCGGTACCCGACGGAGAAGGACTGCCGGTTCCTGATGCACCAGAATAATTCTCACTTGAATCAGACGAGGAAGAGGAAGAGGATGAAACTTCTACTCCTGAACCATCAATGTCACATGACCCATATTTTCTCCCATCCTCCTCCTCTGAACCACACCTCATAACACAAGGTGAACTGAATGACCTTGTCAGGGATTTGGAACTACCCAAGAATAAGGCAGAGCTGTTGGGCTCCAGACTACAGCAGTGGAATTTCCTGGCACAGGTGATGTTAGGGTTTCCATGTTCCGTGACCGTCAAAAGGATCTTGTCGCATTCTTCTTCATGGAAGGTGATCTTGTAGCCTGCAACAACATCGATGGTGTGATGGCAGCCCTCAACATCGTTCATGCTCCAGATGAGTTGAGACTGTTCATTGATTCATCGAAGACGAGTCTTAAAGCTGTTTTGCTGCATAATGGCAGTGTTTTGCCATCAATTCCAGTTGGTCATGCAGTCCATATGAAGGAAAGCTATGAAAACATGAAACAACTTTTGAGGTGCATAAACTATGACTAACACCAGTGGCAGCTTTGTGGCGATTTCAAGGTTCTTGCTCTCTTGCTTGGTCTGCAGACTGGATACACAAAGTACTGCTGTTTTCTCTGCGAATGGGATAGTCGTGCGAGAGATTCCCACTACATCAAGAGAGATTGGCCACACCGACAGTCATTGGAACCTGGGATGAAAAGTGTTCAGCATCCACCACTTGTTGAATCAGGAAGATTTTGTTACCACCCTTGCACATCAAGCTGGGTCTGATGAAGAACTTTGTCAAGGCCATGGACAAAACACAAGCAGCTTTCAAGTACCTCCGTGGACAATTTCCAAGGTTAAGTGAAGCTAAGATAAAAGAAGGTGTCTTTGTTGGTCCTCAGATTCGTGAACTTCATCGAGATGATGCATTTCACCGTGCACTGCGTGGCAAGGAAAAGACGGCATGGAAAGCCTTCCAGTTAGTGGCAACACATTTTCTCGGAAACGACAAGGCAGACAACTACATGGAGTATGTGGAAACCTCCTCAAGGCATACAAAAGCCTTGGTTGCAACATGTCACAAAAGATACATTTTTTGCACTCTCATCTAGATTTTTTCCACCGAACTGCGGATCAGTGAGCGACGAGCACGGCGAGCGATTTCACCAGGAGAAACGCTATCAGTTCAAATGGAGTACATCAATGCTTGCAGACTATTGCTGGACAGTGACAAGCGATGCTCCATTTAATGAATACAAGAGACAAGCCAAGAAGCGCCGAGTAGACACTGAATAAGGTCTAAACTATGTACTTATATATATATAATAGCTTTTTTACTTTTGTTTCAATATATTTTTTATTTATATAACCCTTTTGCTGTTTTTAAAGTGTTACATAAACAGGACAGGTGAAATATTATCATGTAAAGCAACCATAAACACATGAAAAGACCTAAGGTTTACAATTTATGATTACAACTCTACTATGTACACAATATACATAGACGTAAAATGTAAAAACTTAAATATCTTGGAAACAGTAGCCAAACAGTTGTTTTAATTAACATATTTGAATTCAGCACATCAAAATTCCTAATAAATAGCAGATTTTATCTCTGAATCAGACGACTTCGAAAAAATTGTAGACCTGTGTATAATTAGTCACTAACATAGACATACCTGAGCTTACATATTTGTTAATGCTTCTCAGTTCAGGTGACAATCCTTAAAAAAAACCCCACCTGGTATAGATGTTAATGACGCTGATTTCAACAGCTTTGACACATGAATGATATATATATATATATATATATATATATATATATATATATATATATATATATATATATATATATATATATTAATAGAGGAATGCATTTCATTTACATTATTTGCGTAGGAACCTTATATATTATTTTGGTATACTTGTTTACTAAAGATGTTTTAGCAGGCATATTGTAAAATACAGAGTGGAGTCTATATGCAGGAAAAGGACAGGGTTATGGTTCATTAGGTTTAAGTTTTTAAATCATGCATTTCTCAATGAAAGTTTTAATTCGGGGATAAGAGTAATATCAACCAATTTCAAGTATGAAAAATTAAATTCCGAAGAAGTAAGCCTGGACAGCATGTAAATGCTCATTGAGGCAGCACTAAACAATTTTCTGCTCCGAACGCGGTCGAGGTTGTGCCCTGTCATCTTTGAAACCACCCGCTATAAAAAAAAAAAAAAAAAAAAAAAAAAAAGCAAGCAACCAAAACAAAAGAACAAAAACATAACCATCAATATGTAAACATATACAAGCTCGTCAGAGAATGGAAAAAACGAATCAGTAAAATGACTGGCATGGCAAAATTGATCCTTCTATGATTAGCTCCCTTACACCCCCCCCCCCCCCCCCCGGTCTTGAAGCAACGCTTGAAAATCACACAAAACTCCCGATTTTCAACCACATGAAGAACTTATACTTACCTCATTAACCCCGGGGTATTCTTTTCATTTTCGCCTGAAATGGGGGTAGGAAACGCATTTTTGGGGTTACTTCTGAATGCAACAAAACACATCTGCTTAAGAAAGTTTTTCGTTTAACCGGATGCTTTTAGGTGTATCAGAAACATTGTTTTTGATTGGCTATTACGCTCGCACATGTGCAGAAGAGTAAAAGTTGGATTTCTTTTTTTTTCGCATTGGCCCCCCGATTTTTGTGTCCTGGCCCCTTTTTACTCCAAATCTCAAACTTATCCTACTTTTTGCAAAGGTTCATCTGTCTGTGTGCAGTTCGGACCGGTCTGCTTTAGATATAAGACCAAAAAGACAAAAATCCGGACACTAACTCCGGTTCCGAAACTGGCAATTTTCGACCTAAAAAAAATCGGGTCTAAAAAAATGCATTTTGTTCGCTGTATTTTTTAATGCGAGAAGAAAGTCAACATCATTTGGTATCTTTGTAGAGCTACATCTGTCTACTTTCCTGCAATACCATCCACTTTAGTGTATCTTAAATGATGTTGATGTTACAGAGCTCGGAGGTCGAGTACATCCTCATGACGCGTAAACGTGGCGCTAGGGGTTAATGAATTAACAAAATCGGAGATATTTCATATATAAGGTGTTACAATTTTGCGTTCCAGATATTACTTTAATGAATAGGAAAGCGGAAAATGAACGGACCGATTTCGCACAAAATTACCCATTATAAAAATGTTGCTAAACAAATGCAAACATGCAGAAGAAAATGAGCAGTCGGTCATGAATATTGTAGGCGAAAACTTAATATCGAATCAGGCTAGCACAAATGTGCTGTTGTACTAGAATCGTCCCCTGGTACATACAACATGAAAGCTTGCATTCTTGACACCACTACGGATAAATATGGGGATAAAGTATGGGTGTCTCTTGAACCAAAATTGTTTGCCATGGCCAATCATAGGAAACGGTTTAATGCTACCTTAAGTGATGATGGAAATCAGGAAGTTTTTGCAAGTTTGTGCGCACTATAATCGCAACAGTAGGTCACCTGATGAAAGATTAATTTAATCCTTAATATGCAAAGGTGTAGGAAAGGAAAATTCTATCCGAAGGTTAGAATGTTGCAACAGACATGAGGCCTCCTTTATTGGTTCCATCCTTTGTTGGGGATGCGCACTTAGTCGAGATGGTATGGGGGTTGGTTAATGCAGGCAATACAATGGTTGCCATAACTCGCACACTAGGGTTCGATTCTCAGTAGAGACAACTTATAACTCTCTAACATGGGTTGTGTTTTGGAGCTGTAAACTTGCCAGACGGAAATGTTATATTGCATATAGGATTTTTCAAAATATAACAACAAATGAAAACAGAGAAACATGATCCATGCTAGAAAAAACTATATACAGACAATCAATAAATATATAAATAAATATAAAATGCTTCAGAGAGATAGACTGCGCAAAATGAGTTTAATAATTCACTGCAATATTGGATTTTAATGAACAGACTTACTGGAAACGATAATAGATTAAATACTGGGTCACTTGAACAATTTTATGACATTATTAAGGAAATGAATGAAAATGTTGATAATCATGATGATTTTGCAAATGATGTTTTGTCTGAAAATGAAACAAATTTTGACCATAATATACTAAACAGCGTCATAACGACCAATAACTCTTTTGAGTTTTCTCGGAAAATTATTATCATCAGTTATAAATGACAGGTTGCATATGTTTACACAGAGTAAAAATTGTCTGAATGAAAATTGGGCTGGTTTTCGAAAAAAAGTCTTCTTTGTGATAATAATTTTGCTATTTATGCACATAACGAAATAACAAATTCTAGCAGAAACAAACTGATGTGTGCATTTTTTAATTTAATAATGCTTCGAAACCGTTTGGGTGTCAGGATTATGGATAATACTTATACAAGTTGGTATTCGTCGCAAGGATGTTAATACTATATGCAATATGCATCAAGATATCAAATCATGTTTAAGACTTAATATTGATAATTCAAGTTTTGTTTTGTTTCTTTTTTTACGTGCCAATGTAGTACGACAAGGAGAAAATCTTTCCCCTCTCCTTTTTTCGTCATTATTGAATTAAACACTTTTTTAATTCATATAATTAAAAATGATTTGACTTGAAAACGTATTATGAAGATATATCACAATTTATATAATTAAAGTCTACAATTGTATCATTCTGGAAACGTATGTAAACAGGAAAAGAGATTAAATTATTGTGTATTTTGTATAAGTTGTTACTTACTGATTTTCATATAGGTTTATATGAACATAAACGGATATCATTTTTACAAGGTATATTTGATGAAGTCGGTTAAAGTCTGGGCAGGATTGGAACCCACACCCTTCTGGTCGCGAGTCCAGCGCTCTGACCGATGAGCCACATCGGATCAAGAGTCCATCACTGCACTCTAACCAATGAACCACATCGGATCAAGAGTCCATCACTGCACTCTAACCAATGAACCACATCGGCTCAAGAGTCTATCACTGGGCGTTGAAAAAAGGAGGAATTAGAAGTCGTAACAAGTTGGAATTTTGGCAGTTGGTCGGGCATCCAGTTAAGAATAGGGTTGTCTGGGTTCTAACATTGATCCGGCCGTGAATATATTCTATTCTGACATAAATATCTTGAAAAAATAATATGTGAAAATATAGCTGTAAAATTAAAATTGCCCTGTAGAAATTACAACACCAGTAATCTTCTATTGTAACCAAAAAACAAAGATTGGCAGCCAGATCCATTTAGTTACATCGTTCAAGCATCCAGTTCTAATGTCAAACAAAATTATGTTTATGTCGAAATCTAATACTTTATTGAAGCCACAGCTTATTCTCTCAGGGAATTTGCAATAATCAGTTTACCTAACCGCGTGGAATAAATAAAGGCTAAATAACACTGTTGTGTATTCCGTGCATTCCTTTAAGTAGCTGGAGTCACAAAATGTATAATTCCTTCCTTCACTGATTTGTAGAGTACACGGTTCTGTCACTCTATTTATATCCTTCAAATATGGATTCTCACCTATATTGTATCGTAGATAATCTTCCTTGATAAAAATATTGCCGGTTATTTCATTAAAACTCATCTAGATACAAGATACCAAAACAAAAAACTTCATTTATCATCGGTAGTTTATTTAACATGAAACACTCTTTATATACAAGCTTTTTTACGGACCCGACATAACAACGATTACGACATATACAAAGAGTATATCTTGACAATACCAACAATACAGAGGAAATATAATACAATGCCAACAGTAACAACAGCTTAAAGACAAAGAATAATACATAAAGCATGCAAATATACATATTTTTCAAACATAAATTAAACGTTTGTACATATATGTATATGTTAGCAGTAATGTGTGCCCCCATTACTACTTAACAAACATCACAGAATCCCCATGACAATTTTATAATATCAGGAAATGAGGATGCTAAAAATAAAATTTTTAAATAAATCAATAAGTAAAAAAAAATGTAAGAAAAATAAATAAAATTAAAGAAACCCAGAGATGACAGCCACTGACAGCTAATAAAAGGACATAAAGCACATTTACACTTAGGCACTGACGAGGTTCGAATCAATCCGTTGAATTCTTTGAAATCAGAGATTGATTTTAACTTATTGAGCAGGCTGTTCCAGACTCTGGGATCGTCAAATTTAAAAGAAAGCTCACCGTACCTTGTGGTCATTACCCTTGGTATTATGGACAAATTATGGCGTCTGAAATTATAATTTCATACTTTTAATGTAACCAGATTATGAAAAATATGATGTGTGAAGTATACTCCGATTGTCATGTAAGAAATGATGTGTTTTCTTGTGAAGTATACTTCGATTGTCACGTAAGAAATGATGTGTTTTCTTGTGATGTATACTTCGATTGCCAGGTAAGAAATGATGTGTTTTCTTGTGATGTATACTTCGATTATCATGTACTTTAATATACTAACATGTAAAGTGAGAAGGTTGTTTTTTTAATAGAGAAACATACTCGCTATTAAATCAATAGAAACCAATTTTAGTGCCCTTTATCTGTAATGTTTCCATTTTGTCAGGATTTGGTTTGCAAAAGAAATTCCAAAGAAGGGATTGTTTTTTAAACGTTTGACCGAAGACGGTATTTGTAGATCATTAACTTAATATTAGTGGACAAATATCCTTGTACTCGAAATAAGTGTCTGTATATATATATATATATATATATATATATATATATATATATATATATATATATATATATATTATTGTACATATGAGATAAATATCAATTACCATGTGAATTATATTTTCTCAATAGAGCCTATTAACATCCTCCATGCGCATATCCAAGGTCCAACAAACGATGGCAAATCCTGCGAGAACTTGCGAGATTTCGCTTGAAGGGGAAAACCTATCTAATTTATTCAAGGTCAATGGGATATTATTAGCAAAAAGCAATCATACTCAGCAATGTCTTCAGCTATTATTGTATATTTTAATACTTATATTTCCTGAAAGAAACTAATACAAAAAAGACAGGGACCCACAACATATTATTAACAGCAAGTTTTTATATTACGGATGTTATCTTTAAGCCCGGCAGTATTTTATTATGTTACCTGAGAATAATTGAAGATTTAAATAATCATTTATGTTGGATGCTTAGGTGTATAAAGTATACATGATCATAAAAAATCAGATGTAGCAAATAATAAAATGAAGTTTTTATTTGTATCGATTCCTCATTTTAAGGAAGATTAGTGGCTTGTCAACAATGTGCATAGTTTATTGTGTGCCCCAAGAAGGCTTGCTCAGAAGTTAATTGATATATCGATTGATTAAATAATACCATCACAATACCTATTGAAACGTATTTCACTTCCTCGTTTCGTAGAAGTTAAATGCACTTAATACTAAGTGAATATTTCATCTTTTGATCTAACCGTCCTTTTTTGTCATTAATTCTGTCATGTCTTTCTCTCCATTTGTGCATTCGTATATTTGGCAAACAGACAATATGTCTCTTTTTTGTACATTTTATTCGTTCATTCATTCATTCAATCGTTCTTTAATCCACCCCTAACCCTTTTCGCAATCTGTCCATTTGTTTGTTCAGTCATGTATTTATACCTGTTTGTAAGTTTATAGGAACTAAAAGGCCAAATGGTGAAATCGCAATTGTTTTTTTGTATCATTAGTAAAGACAGTGTATATTAAAAGTTACTTTAATATACTGATATACAAAATTAATAGTAAAAAATCATGCGTCGTATTAATCGTAACGTGGACAGTAATACAAGTTCTACTTTAGTCGTGGAAAGAAAAGAACTGCTAAATATTTGTTTAGATTTATATTAAAATATTCACCAGGAACGCAGGATCGAAAACTGTTGTTCTTTTCTTCATTTAAGTTTTGCGTAAAAGGCTTATCAACACAACAACAAAAAATCATGTCCAAAATGTACTGTAGGGGGTGAGGGTGGCATAGACGTTCATCTCTCCACTTCTTTTCTCTTGACGATTTCCCAGATAGAATTTTGGCAAAAATACCAACTGACAATAAATACTTGCTACAAATCCTTGAAATTTTAGAACGTCATGCGGTCTTGTAGGCTAAGAAACTACTCGACAGATTAATTTAACATTTTCTTTCTTATTGCATTTTATTTTATATATTACTTTTCTTTTACACAAAGACTAAAATAACCTTAAATCACTTCATGAAAAACAATGTCATATCATTCTTATTTTCATATCATCATGTATGTTTTCTCAACAAAATAATACATTAACATTCACATTCTGCATGAAAATAAGCTAATTATGCCTATTTTGTTCTTGCTTACACAATATGCCTTGTGACAGTATTGTGTGTGCAATGACCTTAATTATGGGGAAATTAGAAGTCTTGGAACACAGGAGTAAAGTGAACTTTAATTTAAAACTGTCGCATTAAGTGAAAGAAAAAATAATGCAAAACTGTTTCTTTTCATTCATTTGTAATAAAATGAAGGAAAACAATGATGACAAAAGCAGATTCGATTTCTTCCATATATACTAGTGTTAGAAGAATAAGCAAACTTTTACACTTTGACCTTTGACCTCTGTGAACCTGATCTTTTCCATTCCTGTTCAAACTGTAACATTTATTAGTGACATCTCAGGAATAATTGTGGCAAGTTTCATGTTCCTGTCTTTTAGCGTAACAGTGGTTACTATTGTTGCAATGTGCATTATAAAAATAGCTCACTTTTCATCATGGAGGGGGGGGGGGGGCTGGGCTTGTGTGGGACTTTGCTACTAATGAATACTGTTTTGTGAAAAAATACATGAACATTATTCAAAAGGACTGCTTAGATTCTTGCAACTTAAATGTTTAGGCTACACAACCAAAATTAAATCATACAATAATAATACCTATGTGGTCTTTATGGTGGCACTCTACATATATTACGTACTTCTACAAGAGTGATAGGTGTATGATGAAGTTGTTTGCATTTTCAACATGCATAATGGAGAGAATATTGGCATACCTCTATCCTACTTTCATGTACTGTGGCTGAAATTTCGTTACATATTGTACTTGGGGAAATTGTACGTGATCTAAACACACAGATGACCAAAATGGCCGCTCCCACGTGCTCAAAAAATCAGCCTGAGTCAGTCCAAAGTACACTAACTTTAGCAGTTATTAAAGAATGGAAAACAAATTTTTCCAGAGTAGGCAATACAAACTTCTGAAAGTGCAATCAATGAATTACAAAATATATAAAAAGTCAAAAAAAGTAATTGGGTCGTTTTCTTACAATTTATCTTTGAAGTCCAGGAAGTGAAAATGACCAAGCGAAGCAAGCAGTTTTTTTATAGGTGCACATCTGAAGTAAGGCCAAGCTGTATACTCGATAACCCAAATTACACCCATCAATCATACACCAAAATAAATAGAATTACAAGTTCTTTTAACAATTCTTAAGATATACAAGGTATTTTTGAAGTAGTCAGGATAGCCAGCGAGGAAAGCCTGGAAAATTATTTTTCTTTAAAAATCTAACCCTATGCAAAATAAGAAATTGTAGAACGAGTAAGCAAGGCCCTCTCTGCTATGCTATAACTGCAAACTCTTTCATATTAAGGTGAAGTAAAGAAGGACAAATGAACACAGAAATGCGAGTCTTAGCCTTTATCTATCACTCAGTTTTGGAAAACAGTTTTAATCTGCTCAGGTACCAGAAGGTATGATAGTACTGTCATATTGCACATGAATCTACCATAAAGTTTCCTATTCAACAGTAATGAGAAATATCTTATTTGTTACAGCTGATCAATTTATGCAGAGTATTTAAATTAGAAGACATGTCTTTCCATACAATAACTTCGAAAATAAACGTTTATCAATATATATATATATATATATATATATATATATATATATATATATATATATAAATAAATAAATAAAGAATACAAATCATATGGCGAATAACAGTCCTTTCAAGTGCACTGGATCCAGCAAGGGATCGCGTGTGTCGGGGATTGATGAAAATAAATGCAATAAACGGACAACTAACAGTGCAAAACTAGTTTTTTTTTAACTAGTGTGAGCGCTTTCGACTCTAACCGAGTCTTTATCAAAGGCAATCACAAAACATAGATAAGACTAACAATAAGCACAAACAATCGTTAAAATTACAAAACTTAACATAACTATTTCTAATGGGATTAATGAAAATGAAAATGCTTGAAGTTTCGTCTGATTGGCTTCAGTTTGACTGATGATGTTGTGAACTAGCTGGTATTGACCTACAAAGGGAGGATCCATAGCGCCATCTGCTTTTTAAAATAAATTGGTGTAGTCACAAATTATATCCCGGGTATTTCATTCTTTCTGTAATGTGAGTAATGACCACAGCAATAATAACATCAGAAATAACTACAAAAAACAGAGATATATATATATATATATATATATATATATATATATATATATATATATATATATATATATATCTGTTTTTCACATAAAAATTGGTAAAGATACTGTTACAAAAAAAGTCAGACGAAATAATCTACACCAAAAAACATAAAATATATAAAACAAGAGCCGAGAGAAACCCTAAACTATGTACAAAAAGAGAACATTTCGATGAAAAACAGAATCAAAATGTGCAAACTACATGTATATTATGTGCTAGTGTCTGAATAGCAAAGATTTTACAAAAATAATCGAAATGGGGTGATCGGCGCACATACGTGTTGCCCATGTAGAGAACAAAATTGCTTAGCTTTAACTCCATGTTAAAGACATATAATGGAAACCATGCGTAGCGGAAAACAACGCCATATAAGACCAGAAACTACAACATGTACTAATAATGATATCCCAAGTGATGCGCGGAGAAGGTCGTAAAGGAAATTTGTCATGAGAATAATTTTAACTTATGTCTCTCAATACGTCATTAACACTGAGTAAAGTCACACATTTTACAGATAAGTGCATCCCCAATTTACAAAAAATTCTCTAAATTGAACTACGATTGAAAGAAAACCATAAATACCGCCATTTGGCAACACAAACAGTAGGGTAACAAGTGTACTTTACATGCGCGACATGTGGCACATAGCTTAAAATATAGAACTTTTCACGGCGAATTACGGCATCTGAAAATATGAGTATTGATACTAATTTACCTGCATAAAAAGACCACTTGCTCATAAAGTTTTAATCTGCAAGTCCAAAAGATGGTCTTTGTAAACAGATTTAACTATTATTTTCCTCTTTTTTCTTTTTTTTTTCTTTTGTTTTTCTCCGCTGATCTAGGAACTTTATGTTCATATTGCACGTGTAAATGATACGCGATAACAAATTACCGTAGTTTGCACATGCATCACGTTTATCAAAGTGCCAGCGGCACAGACCAAGTTCTACCACTGCATAATGCGCCGTCAGCTCAGAATCTATGCTGCGTGGCCGAAAATCATTATTAGAACGAATAGGATTGACCTTGATTTGCTAGAGCAGAATGTGTCTTCAGCTCTTGATCCATCTTGTTTCGCAGTTCGGTGGTCGTTATACATGAACAATCAGAAATACTGATGTGAACGTCTTTGAGGATCCAAGTTTTGCTTTAGTCAAGCAAAGCTGCTTCTGTTAACGGTCGAGTTGACATGTGTAGACGGTGCAGGTCTCGCAGAATTGCTTCTTTTTAAATGCATTGTGACCAAATCTGGGATAGGAGCTGAAACATAAGCCATAGTTCTGATTTCGTCGAACGATCATCTTTCCCCATAATAAATGAGAAGATAGTAGAAATACTAGTACGGGACAATTAGAAGTATTCATACTTAATTAACTAGTAAGAAAACAGCCAAGTAAATTGGAATAAACAAAAAAAAAAATATTTTTGGACAATGAACAATAATAAGAAATAAAGGTATATGCCATGGAATGCAGATTAGTTTCCTCTCGTATTGCGATACATCTCCAGATGGTCACGCACAATGTCAGAATGTCAGTCAGTGTCGTCTCGAGAACTCAGTAAATTTTGCACGTCTTAGCCTATGCTCATTTGATATTAAACTATTTCAAACCTTAAGTGCAGGTTATATATATATATATATATATATATATATATATATATATGTATATATATATATATATATATATATATATATATATATCTATAATGTAATAATTATATATAACATTACCCATTTATTAACGAGTATATGGTAGTAGTATGAACGGCTTGTTTAAATCCTGCTCCAAGGGGATAAAACATATATTATACAATGATGCGATTTTGTAACGCCAGCCATTCTCAAGTATTGAAATTACACATGCTGCTTGAGTACCTGTTTTGTAGGTATTTGGTATAAAATGTATGTCCTTAGTAATTTCATCCTATAAGAAAAACGATAAAACAAGACTTGCTGTGTGCAAACATTTGCCGGCGAACTCGGTAATGACTTTTAACCATTGGCTTCTCTTTCAGACTCGACCGATTCCCTTTTTCCGCTGTAACCATTTTGCAAACAGCGAAACATGTATCATCAATATATAAATGCACGTTCTGATTACCTGTATTATAAAAATAGACAGTTAACCCTAACAAATGAAACGCAGATCATTTGGACATACACAGGAAATTGTACACTTAATGACGTTTATCATGACAATAACAGATACTTGAGTCACAATGTGCAGTAAAACCACCTAAATGTTGACCAAGAAGAAGATAGTAGTAGTTGTAGTATTAGTAGTAGTAGAATTGGTGGTGATGATGGTAGCAGGAACGGCACGAGTAATATTAGTTGTGATAGTAGTAGAAGCAGTAGTAGTAATAATAGCAGTAGCAGCAGCAGCAGTTGTTGTGGTAGCGGCAGCAGAAGCATTAGTACTAATAGTAGTAACATTAGTCGTGATAGTAGTAGAAGCTGCAGTAGTAGTAGAATTAGTAGCAATAGTAGTGGTAGTAACAGCCGGAGCCGTTGTGGTGGTAGCAGTAGCAAAAGTATTAGCACTAATAGTAGTAACAGTAATCTGATAGTAGTAACGGCCGGATTAAGACCTTTAGAGGCCCAAAGCACTGAAAGGATTATGGTGCCCACCCCTCTCATGTAATTAAAAATAACAACAATATTAAACCGATATTTTTTTCTTTTTTTTTTTCTTTTTTTTTTTTTTGTGTGCCCCTGCGTTGCTGGTGCTATAAGCACGTGCTTAATCTGACTCTTGGGTAATCCAGCACTGATAGTAGTAGTAGTAGCAGCAGCAGTAATAGTGGTGGTAGCAGTAGCAGAAGTAGTAGTACTTATAGTTGTCGTGAAAGCAGCAGCAGCAGTAGTAGTGGTTGTAGCAGAAGCTAGTACAAAATAGTAGTAACAGTAGTCACGATAGTAGTAAAACTAGTATTAGTGGTGACAGCAGTGTCAGTAGTAGTGGTGGTAACAGTAGCGGAAGTAATAGTACTTATAGTTGTATTGAAAGCAGCAGCAGTTGTAGTAGTAGCAGAAGCAACAGTAGTGGTGGTGGTAGCAGAAGTAGCTGTACTTAGAGTTGTAGTAAAAATAGCAGTAGTAGACTCTAGTAAAGAAAGATAACGTCGTTTTGTGTCACCCAGACACTTTGTGTTACCTGGTAATACTAGCTGTTGCAATCTAGGTATGTTTTTGCCGAGACCTATGAACCGGCGACCACTGCTATTGCAGCCAACGGATTGAGGCGTCACGCAATAGTCAGGCGCACTGGAAATTTGTCGGCCATTCAGGCTTGGTGTCCGTCACCATATATCATATACATATTCAAATCGTCATAACTTCAACATTTTCAACCATTTTTTTTCATGACATTTCACTACACACAAAACAGTTACCACTATTTTACAAGGGGTAAGTCTCAACATATAATACTCTGATTATCTCTGCTCTGGCGATAATAATAATGCTAGTCGTTACAGTCGCAACCGCTAGTGTAACCCTCAAATGGGTAACACTAAGCAGGGATAGTGTTGAATCAATGTGCATGTTGTTGTTGGTGGTGGTTTAACGCCATTTTTCAGCACATAAATGGCAGACAGTAATATTTGGTGGAGGAAGAACACGGGAAAAATTCGGGAAGAACCACCGACCCACGGGAAGCTACTGGCAAGCTTTCTCACAAATCTACGTTAGCCGAGCCCGTGACTCGAACCCACGCAGACAGAGGTGAGATGTGTGAGTGATCTGTAAATGAGAGCGCCTTAGACCACTCGACCAACCGGGGCCCCCGCCTCCTAATGTAAACTCTATATAGGTAAAGATTGAAAATGGTAGATATTATTATCAACGTATTTTTGGGACAAAATAGAAGAAAAGAATGTATAATGGTTAGATCTAAGAGTTTGTTTTTCAAAGGGATGGGGGGTCAAGTTTTATTAGGGGTGCTTTATTTTTTTCTAAACATGAACACATTTCTGTGTTATAAAAAATAAAGCAACACTATATTTACTTTTAAGAAAACGGAGCCAGCCAGATGAACCTTGAGAATCCCATTTTAATCTGCCCCTCAGTCTCGTAATCCAAGGGTCGCTGGTTCCACACCCGCCCATGCAAGTCTTGGTCGGCTGCCTCGGCCTGTCCTTGGGAAAGGCACGTGGCTCCATTTTCTTCGGCATTATATAGCCAATAATGTGTTAAAGGTGCCGTTAAAACCAACAACAATTAAACAAATGTGTATGTTGCAATGCTTTACGTGTACTTTAAAGGTGTTGTTCGGAAAAAGCAACAAATCCAATCTGTTGGCTTTCTTGGTTCATCTGAACTCTAGACATAAATTCTTTTTTTTTAACAGAACCAGAATAACTAACACAACTGGAAAGAAATACAGAAGTGAACCATAATTCAGGTCAAAGCCCCGAAATACATACGCCAGTTTCTGCGTCTGTCGTCATGTTCCTGTTTGTTCACGCATAAAGATCTATTATATGCAAGAAACAGGAAGTCATACCCATCAAACGACTTTAAGTCTTGAATTTGGACAATGTCAACGCTTTGCGTTAACTGATGAACACTAGGCAGTACAATCGCAACGCTCAGTGTTATCCATTCATGACTGCAACGCCTGATGTTCACAGGTGACACTAAGCGTTGCATTTGCAACTGCTGATGTAACCAGGTGACACTAAGCAGCAGGATGACACTATTAAGCGGTGCTACATGATACGTATAAATAGAAGGTCTTAGATGATAGCAACGCTTAGTATTATCGATTCATGACCACAACGCCTAGTGTTCGCCGGTAACACTAAGCATTGCAATTCCAACTTGAAGTGTAACTAATCGCATTAAGCGGGCCGCAGCAGGGTGACACTAAGCGATGCTACATGGCACGTATAAACAGAAGATCAAGAACGATCCAGGAAATGTTATTGCAGGGTTGTAAAATCTCAGTAACAAAAGTCACGTGATAAATGTTTTTATGTGTATATTTGTGACAATGTATGATTTTTTATATATCGTCTCAAGGAAGACTTACTAAGGTAATCATCAGTATCATCTGATGAACTGTCATCACCTTCTCGCAGCAGAGTAAAGGGAGAAGGAACATTATCGGAACTTTTGAAGGATCGTCTTTGCGGTAGTTGAGGGATAGGCATGGGGTCATGTGCTGTAAAATTAAATAATATTAAGCATAACATATTTTATGCCCATTGGACAAAGGAATCATTTTTGTTTAATGAAAAATTCTGATGATAGATATGTGTAGAACAATTGGCAGGACATTTCGAGCACACGCGCACACATACACACACACACGCACACACATGCGCGCGCGAGTTCAAAGTTTCAATAAAATACGGAATAGATCTCTACCGGTCGTATTTGGTACATATATTTGAATTTGTGTACTGTGATTGTGTTAAAACTACATTGCCTGACTGATAATGGCAAACTGTGATAATGTGCTGACATGACTTTGCAAATACAAACCGGGACCATCGGGAAAGACTTTGAATCGTCTTGTTCTGACTCGTCACAAATCCTGGGGCACAAGTGTTCACACAGCAAACTGTGTATGCTTCTTTCATTATTGTCTCGAACAATAAACCTCTTATACTCAAAAGGAATAAAAATAGACCCAAGCAAAAGACATAATAGCTTTAAAAACTGAGAGCATGTTTGCAGTCTGGGACCAATACACTTACCATCTATACTCGCGTATAAACCGATACCAACTGCAAAATGCGCCGGCAGATCTGGATCTATGTAGTTTGTAAGGACTAATCAGTAGAACAAACAACATAGACCCTGATCTGCCGGCGCATTATGTGACGGCAGATCAGGGTCTATGTTGTTTGCATTTTGACCCCGTTTATACGCGAATATAGGGCCTCGTTTTCAAAACCGCCAGACCACTGAAAGTGGTTAATAATATTAATAATCTAGAATACTGGGGTTTCCTAAACAAAACTAGTTTAATCATGTCCATTCATATGCATACAAATAGGCCTAACAAAACCATTTGCTTAGGTAAACCGGTTTCTGAGTAACTGTGTTAACAAGATTTTCATCAAAAGAGTCTACAAGTGCCAAAGACTGCAGAACATTAAGACAAATGTAGAAATGGCGTTAAAATCTCACAGGGTCATGTGTGTATGAATATAAACAGGTCTGTTAAATTGCGTTTATCTAGATCATACAGATTCTGATTAACTGTTAAGAAAGTTGGCACTTAGAAAAACATAACTCCAAAAGTGCAAAGCCAGAAGTATCGAAAATGTAAAAAATGGAATAAAAATCTAATCAGATGACTTTTATACTCTGTAACGTACACATATACATTCTTGCAAAATGTAAGTTGCCTAGATCTCGGTTTACAAGTTATAGTACTAACATGACTTTCATTTATAAAGAAAAGTCCAGGGTAAAAAGTAGTATAGACTAATAAAAATACAATAATTTTCTAAATGGCGTGAAAATGTCAACAGGTCTTCTACAGGTACGCTTGACACTGTTTATCAAATTTCGTTTACATAGATCATGAGGTCGTGTAATTTCTTAGAAATCATTCTAACAGGTCTTTTTTGAAAAAGTCTTAAGTCCAAATGTGTGCACAAAAAAAAAGAAAGAAAAAAAACCATTAAATAAAATTGCTAAAATGTTTACCGTCTATACTCGCGTATAATTTCGGTCCAAATGCAAACAACATAGACCCTGATCTGTTGTCGCATAATGCGCCGGCAGATCAGGGTCTATATCGTTTGTGCTACTGATTAGTCCTTACAAACTGCATAGACCCAGATCTGCCAGCCCATTATGCGACGGCAGATCTGGGTCTAAGCAGTTGCAGTTGGTATCGGATTATACGCGAGTACTGTCGGTAGTAATATATTTCACACGCATTATGATTTGTTGCAAGATGTTAGAAGCGTTTGAATTATAAGCACGTTTCATTCACTTTGTTACCAAACGTACCTAAAAACTGAACATATGTGATCTTGCATACGCTTAGCTAAAAAATGGTTTGTTGACACTTTTCATAATATATTTAGCTCCAAACAAGTAGCTCAAGAGTTTAATTATTTGATTTATAAACAATACTTTTTACTGTGTACATATAGACACAAACATGCTTGTCAAATTTCATTGGTCTAGATTGGAGTTTCCTAGATCTATATATTTCTCTGTAGTTGTACTAAAAAAACATTTCTTCGAAAAAGTCGAAGCCCAAAAAATGTGTAAAAACATGGATCCAACTAAACTACAAACAATCGCAAAAATGGCATCAAAATATAACAAGGCCATTCGCATGTTAATATAAAAATGCACTAAATTCGGGTCGGAACAGATATAGATGGGCAGCAGCAAAACAATATGCCCCCCCCCCCCCTCTGCTATTGCTGTGATGGCATAACAACAGACCAAACTAGACAGTCTAGGTGAATGTCATGGATAAAACAATTATTTTAAATAGTTATAAGCTAAAATACTCCCCCCCCCCAAAAAAAAAAAAAAAAAAAAAAAATTAAAATTGAAAATATAAATTAATTAATCGATTGTATTAAAAATTTAAGTTCGAGCCAGGAAGCATGAAGTTATCTGAAGGTAACGAAAAATTGCAGTCATCACGGTGATTAATCTCCGTTTACAACACATGATAAAAATTGAAAGCTGATTGGTATAAGTTTGCATACAGACAGACAGAGAGACATGCATACATGCATAGGCCGGTATGTCCTATTACCGTGTTACTACTTAGAAAATAGACCCAAAAGGATGTCTACCAACATTATCCAAAATCTCACTTGAACAATGGACAATTTCATAACTGCATGAAATCGAACGTGTTCTTGATGTAGGGAAAGATATCGTCACTAAGTCTGTTTTTACGATGTCAGCGGTTCCCAGAAATGCTCAAATGCCGCGGTAATAGGCAGGACGCGATAATAGGACATCGTAGTATACATAGGGTAATTTCCTTGACTATATTTCAGGAATTTTTCAATTACAAAAAATGATTTAAAATTTGACAAAGTCGAAGTGGATTTGTCTTTGCTTGATTAATATATCATATATTGCTGATTCATTTATTTTCGTGGATATAAATTTGTCTGACTTTGCAAAAGTAGCATTTTCATCGTTATTGACATTTATTCGTATGCCTTTGATGGATGAGGTGGTCATATGTGTGAGGAGATCATAATAGTAGTATAGTAAAATGATATGGCGACCCTGGGAATTTAACATTAGGCCAAAACCTTTAGGATTTATAGCGGCAAGGGGAAATGTAATGCTAAAGATTTTCATAGGTTTAATATGATCGGTGGCTATAGGGACAATGGGAATTTAATATTAGGCCGCCATTTTTAGGATAGGGACAAAGGAAAATGTAATGTTAAAAATGTCCATCGATTTAACATGATGGGTGGTTATAGGGACAGTGAGAATTAAAAGTAGGCCGCGTGGGACTGTACGGCGACAGTTGGAATTTAACATAGACCGTGTGGGACTGTATAACGAGAATGGAAATTTAACATTAGGCCGTTATCAAATGGGACTGTATCGGGTCTAATGGGAATTTAACATTAGTCCACATTTACTATCCAACACACCATATTTACTATTGAGAACATTAAATCTAGGACGGATAAAACGAAAAAGAGTACTACCAATTCTAAACCCCGCTTGACTCCATACTGTCAGTGTCGGATATGTTTTAACACACTTCTTAAATTGCAAAAGTAAGCTAATTCATGTCGTTAAGTGTGCGTTTGTTCTTCACTCCATCCTGTTTAATGTCTATAGATGGATGCTGTGTTTGTGTATGTATGTAAGCACTTCTAGTCTTTTCTCTTCTTTAAGTCTATGCTTGTCTATGTGGAAGCACTCCTACCCATTGGATAGTAGATGAGTGGGTTTTGGTTACTCCAAATGGAGTGTTGGATAGTAAATGTCGGGGTAATGGATAGTACATGACTTATTGTTGGTCACTCCAAACGGTGTGCTGGATAGTGAATGTGCGGGTAATGGATGATACGTGACTGGGTGTTGGTCGCTCCAAACGGCGTGTTGGATTGTAAATGTGGGGTGTTGGATAGTAAATGTGGGGGTAATGGATAGTATATGACTGGGTATTGGTCAGTCAAAATGTATGTTAAACATATGGACGTTTATAACATAACGTTTTCCCTTGTCGCTATACAGCCTGATACAGGCCCTCAATGTTACACCAATGGACTAAAGGCATAATGTCAAATTCCCATTTGTCGCCAATGTTATTCGAATGGACTGAAGGCATCATGTTAAATCCCCGTTTGTAGCTATAGAGACCCACGATGTTAAACCTATGGACTAATGATAAATGTATGGTTTCAAATAAATACGAAATCCACGAAAATTGGTACTCCACAAATAGTAATGAATCTACAATATATATGATGTGTATATGTACACAATACAAGTGTCTGTGATACAGTTATATAATACGTGTCTGTGATACATTTATATAATGTACAATTATTTTACTTTGTCTTCTATCGTGTAACTCCTGATTCTTCTCCCGAGAACATTCCTCAGAAATGATTCTCATATCTGCAGTATGTGAAAAAAATCAGGAAAAAAATTGGTTTTCTCACAGATAGAAAATGTGTTTCCACAAATATTGCTACGTTGTGTCTTCTCTCTTTATTTTTTTACTCCTTTTTTTTTCTTGCTTTTTCTACTTTAATGGATACAATTTACAGAACTCTAATTCCAAAACTTACACATGTCACTGTCCGAAAACCACTTTACAATCTATAAGTGCATGTGTGATACCACTGCTTTTCTTACTCTGAGTTTGTATATCATCTAAACAAAAGATCTACTCAATGAAAGAGGTTGGGAAAAAGCAACCGTAGATTACACACTTTAAAACCGATTTTACGAATTTCCAGGTTACAGCTAGTACTTTATCTTTTACCCAAGTAGGCCACTTCTTCTTCACAGACATTTTCGGTCTCATTGCCAAGGACGAGTTCGTCTTTCTGTTTGTCCGCATACAATGGGACGCCTTCATCTGCGAAAGTGTAGGAGGAATTAAAAAAAACAAAACAACAACAACAAAACAAACTGCATCAATACTAATATTTGTGAGCTCGCGGAGATTTATAAAATGAGCAGAGTATTCCAATACATTAACAAGAGGAGTTAATATATGCTATATAGAAATGAGTAGGTAACAAGGCGTTCTAATTGAAATAACCTCTTCTGTACTATTAAATTATATCCGATCTGAATATAATTCGCTGTTTGTGTTTATGTGTGTGTATGTGTGTCTGTGAGTCTGAGAGACAGACATACATACATACGACAGAGACAGACAGACAGAGAGACAGAAAAGGAAGAGGGGGAGACTGTGTTTAGTTAAAGGAAATAATTAAATATCGATATAAAGACCTTATATACGGTTTGATTTTAAATGGCGTATAACTTACTCGTATCCTTCAGTTGGTGTGATTGTCTTTTCATATTGTGTGGCGCTGGTGGTGGATTTGTATTGCAAAATACTTCAGGATCTCTGTAGTATACAGACCCTGTAAATATAAATACTTCTGAATATCTGTAGTATACAGACCCTGTAAATATAAATACTACAGGATCTCTATAGTATACAGACCCTGTAAATATATACATACTACAGGATCTCTGTAGTATACAGACCCTGTAAATATAAATACTTCCGGATCTCTGTAGTAGTATAATTGGCATATACAGTTTATTAGACCTGTTTACTTTTGCATACACATTACGATTACCTTATATATTCGCGTATAAGTTGGATCCAACTGCAAACTGCATAGAACCAGATTTGCCGTCGCATAAAGCTCTGGCAGATCTGGGTCTATGCAATAAGCTAGGATTAATCATTAGAACAAACAATATCAACGCCGTCTTGAATTAAGTTCACGAATGTAATTCTTTGTCATATTCTACAATTCTAGGTGGTTTTATTGTTTTAAGGATGGTTGCGCATCCGTTGAAGATGACTCACGTTCTAAAGACCTTTGTCTGCGATTGGTGAGCGGGAAGTGACTGCTGTGAAGGGGAAATTGATAAAGATGTTTGATACACAGTGAAAGATATTTCTATTATCACGGGCATTAATTCGTCAGCTACTTTTAATATATCGAATAATCATTTTAAGCTCAGAAAGGTTTGTGCAAGATGGGTCCCCCATTTGTTGACGGCTGTTCAAAACAGACTCGGGTTGAAATTGACACACAGCTACTATCCAAAGATGAAAAGAGTGACTAGAGACATCTGAATGAGATTGTCACAGGTGATGAAACATAGATTTATTTTTTAGAACCCGATTCAAGAGAAAATAGTAAAGTTTGTATAGGGGATAACGACCAGAGACCACACATTGTACGACGTAGGTCTGACCGTCAAGAGAGTTATATATGTATTATTTTTTTATGTAAAACGCCCGGTAGTCCAGGTAGCTGTGCCTGGCTCTGTGTTGCCAAAATTTTTGAAACACGATCGAACCATCCGTCCGCGCACCGGTACCAGAGGTATTTATCTACTACATGTCAACGGATCGGAGCATAAATCAGCCATTGTGACAGACTTCTTGAAGGAGCACAGCATTTAAACTTTGCCACATCCTCCACACAGTCGTGATTTAGCTCCAAGTGATTTTTGGCTGAATCCCGTTATCAAAGATTCGCTGAGGGGCAGACGATTTGAAAGTCACCATGCGGTTGGATGTGCAGTTTTTCAGTGTATGAACAACATACCAAAAAAGTTAAATAAAATATCATTTAATAATTGGATAATCAGACTGAGAAAATCTTTAAAGGTGCATGGGGATTACTTTGAGGGATACACTGACGTACTGTTCACTAATAAAGAACTTTGTTGTACAGCGCACTAATATTAAGAACCTTTTTACTGCCCCTCGTATGTTTAAGTGTTAGACCATTTGGCGATTTTAGTTTTGATAGAACGATATTGTGGTTGCCACCAATTTGTAACCGAGCCATATCTTCGGTGATAAAGGTGACAGTTGGGTGTTCCTAGAAAAGCGTGTTGCTGACTGCTAAATCATTCCAACGTCAAATATTTGAATCATTTTATTAAATACGTTCTGTATATGATTGAAGTAAAAATAAAATTTTACAAAGATGAAATTATTCGAGGAGTTAAGAGAAAAAGGTGCTCTTAAACGAAACATTTTCATTCGAAAATGCGAACTTATTTTGGGGTCACACAAGGTCCGAGCAGATCTCGACTGGTTGGAAACCGAGTTTTACAGCCACTATGCAAAGGAGATAAATCTAAGGAATCTCAATCGGACAGCTACGATAGACCTTGAATGAGCAGCGAAAACTTGAACCGTTACGCTGGTGACGGATCCAAAGGGGTGGGGGGGGGGAGTAAGGCTCGGAATGTTGGTTCTAATCACTTTTTCTACCTAAAGAAGTACACTTTTCAGTGATGAAAGTGTAGAAAGTTAGCCATTTTAAATCAATCATAGCACCCTCTTCTTAACAATCCAACCTTCGTGGAAACCCTGGATCCGTCCCTGAACGCATTACCAATAAATTGTTTTCTCTTTTTGCTTAAATTCGATTGGCTTAGTCTATTTGTGATAGTACAACAATAGACAGTGCTCACCAGAGCTTGAGGGGGGGGGGGGGGGAAGATAAGGAAGAAAAGAAACAAAATCAAATTAAAGTTTCTGTTTAAAATCAATTACCAAATGAACTGGAAATCTGTCCCCTCCCATAAGATAAGTTTTGTGCGTCTGTCTCTGTATCAGAAAGTGATCGCGAAGTTCGAGCAGCACCGTCATCATCGGATTTGGTTTCTTTAGTAAGACCGGAGTTCATACCTAGTGATTAACAAAATATGTCATCTGGAATTTGTACGTCAAATATAATAGAAAACAAATGAATATTTAAACAGTAGTAAAAACAAAAAAGTATTTAAAAGCTGAAAAAAAATATTTTTGACCAATTTTTGTTTTTACGATGGAATAATTATTTGTAACGATACACTGGAGCTAATGCTAATGGCACTCATTTTATTACAACTCTACTCGACCCCGAAACCCTCTCCCTTCCTGATCATTCAGGAGTCATACCCCAACTTCAATTATATACCTTATGTGTCCTCCTGCTACAAATATATGTGTAATCTTTGGTCAAAGAACATTCAAAATTCTCACTGAAATTGAAATTTTTGTATATTTGACCTTTACTGCGTCACAGGGACACCAGATGAAGGGCCCACAGATCATACTGCTTTTAATGATGGTCACCACATGGACAACATAACCACAAAGTTTCGTGAATTTCCACCCGGCGGTTTAGGAGCAGATGAGTTACGGACAGACGGACGGACAGAGAGAGGTGATAAAATTATCCCCGACACTTTTTAAAAGCCAAAGAGGGTCTCTTTAGTGTTTTGTGATTTCAACATAAAACAAGAAGATCATTTAGAGCTGAATATCAAACTCAGATGTGAAAACCCAGGTAAAAGACAAATTGAACAATTAAGATTTGTAAGTAAACTGTTTCTATCGTTCTTCAAATGTTGCTGTAAGAAAGCGTTTCAACGTTATTTTACCTTTGGTAATGTGTGAAACTAGGCGAAGAATGTTCTTGAGTACAACTGTGAGTGACGTAATTATATGACCTCGAACAAGCCGATATTTTACTTATACACCCACTGTAGCCTGTAGAATGTGAGGTGGATATTAACTGTATAAATACATTAACGCATTATCCATTATATCCCTCGTGAACAAATAACGTGTTATTGTATTTATACAGTTAGTATGAAAATATGAAATTGTTCACCAGGGATATAATGGATATTGTGTTATTGTATTTATACAGTTAGTATGAAAATATTAAATTGTTCAGCAGGGATATAATGGATATTGTGTTATTGTATTTATATAGTTAGTATGAAAATATGAAATTGTTCACCAGGGATATAATGGATATTGTGTTATTGTATTTATATAGTTAATATGAAAATATGAAATTGTTCACCAGGGATATAATGGATATTGTGTTATTGTATTTATATAGTTAGTATGAAAATATGAAATTGTTCACCAGGGATATAATGGATATTGTGTTATTGTAGTTATACAGTTAGTATGAAAATATGAAATTGTTCACCAGGGATATAATGGATATTGTGTTATTGTATTTATATAGTTAGCATGAAAATATGAAATTGTTCATAAGGGATATAATAGATAATTTGTTATTGATTATTATATAGTTAGTATGAAAATATGAAATTGTTCATAATGGATATAATGGATAACGTGTTATTGTATCTATATGGTAATGAAAAATGGGTTAGAAAAGGTGAAGCGAAAAAATATTTACGTGAGAGTATATACAGAAACACGTTTGTTACATACAAAGGTATGGACTTTCTTCCTTCTTTTCCAATTCTAACTTGAACGTCGAATCTCTTACAGCTGAAAGAGAAAGTAATATATAACATTTATTCCTCCATCTATACATTCATCCATAGATTCATTTGTCCATCCGCCCAATCACTAATATATACCCCATACATACATACATACATACATACATACATACATACATACATACATACATACATACATACATACATACATACATACATACATACATACATACATACATACATACATACATACATACATACATACATTGATACATACATACATACATACATACATACATACATACATACATACATACATACATACATACATACATACATACATACAAAGTCTTCATTTTTGCAATGTGTTACTAATACATTTTGTACCCGGAATTATACTGCCACATTGTGCTGATGTGCCGTTATACAAACATACATACATACATATATACATACATACATACATACATACATACATACATACATACATACATACATACATACATACATACATACATACATACATACATACATACATACATACATACATACATACATGCGTACATACATTTTTCTCATTCATCTTGTTTCGCTTTTTAAAAAATTTCTTTCTCAATAAATTGATTATTTAATCATTCATTCATAAATTTAATCGTTTGGTTTACTTTTCTTTCGGTAGTTAGTTTGTTCATTAGTCCCTTCGTTCGTTCATACCTACGCACGTTAGTAAGTAAAATCACTCGCTAATTATCAAGTTAGTTTATAAGTGAAATAGTTAGTGAAACAGTTATTTGTTTATGAATTTATTTCTCACTTAATAAATATGTATATTTAGAACAAAGCGTCCTATTAGACATCGATGGAGAGAGCGTGTATAAACACAGAAAGAAAGTGTACAAAAGTAACTAACTAAATAACAAAATAGCAAAATAAATAATCAAAAAGAAAACATTACATATTTTAAAGCATTTACTCCAATATACCTTGATTTATTGTAATTCATTTGTAAGAATTTGGAACTTTTTAGCAAATAAACACAATGTAAATATTACTTAATGATAGTGTGTGTGTGCGTGCGAGCGTGCGTGTGTGAGTGAGTGCGTGCGTGCGTGTGGGTGTGGGTGGGTGGTTGTAAAGAATACAAATCATATTGCGGATAACAGTCCTTTCAAATGCACTGCATCCAGCAAGGTGTAGCGTGTGTTAAGGATCGATTAAGATGAATGTAAAAAACTGACAACGAAAAGTGCAAAACTAGTTTATAACCAGCCTAAGCCCTTTCGACCATTAGGCCTACGACCATGTGATGTAGTGTAAAATTCAACGCTTTTTTGTGTTTAATGTTTGTCTTGTTTGTGTCTGTTTTGCAATTGCCTTCAAAAAAGACACAGTGAGAGTCGAAGTAGAAGGAGCTTAGGACACACACACACACACACACACACACACACACACACACACATATATATGAGAATAAATGAAAAAAAATTTTTTTTAAAAATATTAATGTTAGTTGTTGACAGGAGACTTATATTTCAGAAGAGGTAAATTATTTGAAAACAAGGGAAAAATACTGAATAATACTGGAAAAATGCGCAACGCACTAAGAGGAAGAAAGTATATAACTGGTAAAAGAGATAAAATGATGCGTGCAAAATTCAGGCAATAACACAGTCGTTAAGAATTCTAACAATTTTGAATTAAACTTCATTATTTTTTCAGAGAAATTTAGAACATCGAGATATTACATGCTTATGATTTGGAAAAAAAGATTATACTCGTATAGAGGAGGATGGAAGCACAGTTATGTACGTGAAGGATTGCAGATCAAATTTGTCATTTAAAAAGGCGAGAAAGAATATGTTGCCACAATTATTTTCAATTATGAATTTTTGTATCCTTCAGTTTAATAATATATGAAAATATTAATTAAAAAGTTTTTTACCAAGACGTTTCTTAAATTGTTCATTGTATACACTGTGTTAGTATAGCCTATTGCGAAAATAAATACTCGAATAATCCATGAAGTATTTTGTCATGGAACAATTTGAAAAAGAAACACTGATGATAACGTTTTAAAATATTGATTGAGAAAACATTTCTAGCCAGAAATAATAATGTTTCATTTGTAAGGTATGTGGTCGAATACAAATATCCCTAAAATTGTTTATCGCATAAATGAACTATCGCATATAACGTCTGTGCATGAATTTATAACACATACAAATCTCTCTCTCTCTCTCTCTCTCTTATTTGTAGTTGGCAACATATACTCACCATTATGATGATGAGGCGATTTTAAATACTAATATATATATATATATATATATATATATATATATATATATATATATATATAGTTTAAATATGCAGCGTAAAATGCAAGGCGTCAGGATATTTGCACGTGGACATGTGCAAAGATAGTCTCAAGCGGTATATTTGGGAACAGACAAAGTAATATCGAGGTAAATGTAAGCCAGCCTGTACGCTTTTGTTGCAGTTATTCAAGTCTAAGGACGTCAGGCAAGCAAGAATAAAAAAAAAATCCATTCCTTTTCTTACACAAATAACATGTTTGATCTGCTGATAAAATATGACTTTTGTCTAATCTTTGGTAAGGACCATCATCGTCCGTCATTTTACATCTATTTCGACCCGCCTCCTTTCGAACTAAAACAAAGAAATTGAAATTTTCTTTTTAGGGATATATTCAGATATGCATTCTGACATTCATTTAATGACTATCGGAGAAATATAGCCATAACATAGTATTCATTGGGGGCTGTCGATGACAATCACAGTATAGTAATATCTAAGACTTTTTGTTAGAAAGAAAGACAAGGCGACTTCGTTAGTGTTCCGTATGATATTCATAAAAGTTAAAGCTGAACATGGTAAATATTTTGCCCAGGAAAGATGCATAGTAGATCGAATATATACATTCTTGGAATGAAATTTGAAGAAAAAATGTCTGAATGTTCTAATTATCGCATCAGCATCTCTCTGACTTTCGTTACCCTTTATCTTGTTCAAGATTCCCCGTTATGTTGTTCAAGATCTCGTAGACTGGCTTGTAGTCTTTCACGTTGTATTTGTTTTTCAACTTTCTGAAATGTACTGAAAAATCATCTCCGTACTTTTCAACATCTCATTTAATTTCCTTTGTAATGTCTTTCATTATCCAGTTAGGATATTGCCGACATTAGGGTCGCCTTATTACTTTTCCATATGTACCATTTTGTTGTTTAATTGTGGTGTTTTTTAATGCCTTTACTTTTTTACCGTCCTTTTTCGTAATCAGTACAAATTTGCACGATGTGCTTGATGTAACTCCTTCATGTTCTAATACTGTTCCACAACATCTATCGCACTTTAGAAACTCATTATCTTTGAAAACCTCGAAGTTTTTATGCTTCTTAATACTGTTATCGATGGATTGTGCTTCCGACATTTATTTAAAGGGAATAACGTATTCAGCTTGTTCTCGACTGCTACACAATTCATCATATCGTTTCCATTTCATGAGTACATCAAAGTTTATTTGTATTCATTGTTGTATTTTTAATATGCTTACCATGTCAACAATATCTGCCTGTAACTAGTCATCCATGTAAATAACACGGACCAGGAACTCGAGGGTGTTTTTTATTCGTTTTCATGCAAATGTGCTGGAAGTTGTCCAGCTCTGAAATATCACCATGGTCCACAAATATGGTCCCGCTCAGAAATATCACTGTTATCCAGGAACTTGATGGTGCTTTTTTGTTCTCATGCAGTAGTATGGAAAGTGGTTCAGCTACGAAATATCACTATGGTCCAGGAATATGGTTCAGTTATGAAGTATCACTATGGCGCAGGGACTCAATAGTGTTTTTTTTTTTTTTGTTTTTTTTTTTGTTTTTGTTTGGGGGGGGGGGGGGGGGGCACGCAGCAGTACGGAATGTGGTCCAGCTCTGAAATATCAATATGGCCCAAGAACATGGTTCGTTTCTGAAATATCACTATGGCCCAGGGAATAGAGAGTGATTGTTTGTTTTCACACAGTAGTAAGGAAAGTAGTCCAGCTCTTAAATATCACGATGGTCCAGGAACATGGGGGTACAGAGTATGTAAGAATGAGAGAGCTTGCATTTGAATTAATCAGTCAATCATTCGCTTACATCAATCAGATAATAGACTCTGATACATTTGCTTTATGTACCCGACTCATTTTGTTTTGGTTGGTTCACATTGGCATAGCATTTCTCTCTATTTTCAGCGATCATTGTTTCGATCCTGTTTTGAATGTATACTTCATTTTTCTCTTCGTTTTTGTGTGTATTTTTGTTTTAGCACGCTCGTGGAAATATCTGTATTTAATTGTTCTACCACATAAACATATAAATGTGCAATCATCAAATTCTTCAAGGACACACACACACACACACACACACACATATATATATATATATATATATATATATATATATATATATATATATATATATATATATATATATATATACCCATATATACGCTTTTGATCTTCCCCAGTCAGGCTGCTTTATAATTGAGTAGTCTGTACAACTTTGGTGTCGGGTATTTCTTCATTTAATTTTGTTTAGTGACTTTTCAGTACCACACTTGTAGTATTGTGCCATCTCCTTTTATTTCAAAAGTAAGGTTACAATAGCACGATAATATGTTGTCCAGTGATCATAACACGATATTATTGGTGGTGTACAGCAATATAACACAGAGACTTCAGGGTATGTTTGTTTTCATGAAGTGGTACTGAAGTGATCCGACAATGAAATATCACTATGGCACATAGGGTCTCTTGGGTATTTTTGTTTTTCATGAAGTAGTACTGAAATGGACCATAAATGCTCACATACCAGCAGTATGTATGCTAATTAACACTATTTCAATACTTCAGCTAGTGACCTGATCTACGCAGTAGCACGAAAGTGTTCGCGCAGTACTAAGGAAGTAACATACCCTACACGAAATGGTGAGTAGATGGTCAATGAGAATTCTGAAATTTTGAATTTATCTGTGGTCATTTTTTATTTTGATTAGTTCACGGCAAAGAGCTCTTCTTATTTTACGTTTAACAAGTGCCCTATAACTTTCTTTTACTGTCTATTCATGTTGTTTGTAGACTGACCATTCCGGGGTGTTTTCTTAAAGTAGTTTCAGCTGGCTAAGTAGGTGTCAATCGTAGACCGGTGCAAAATCAAACTAATAATTGTTTTTTTTTTTGTTTTGTTTTTTTTTTGTTTTTTGTGCACTTTAACAAGACTTATGTGCTGGCATACATATTTACGAAAACATGTCGTGTCAAACTTAGTTGCATTCGGAATTTCAAAAACCCTTTGTATTACTGATGCGATTAAATCTACGGGATCTGCATCGGGGAATGTTGGCAATAACAATAGTCGCGAGTCATTTGGCTGTAGTATTTAATACGCGTGTAAGAGAGGCAACATGCGATAACTTAACCTATTCAATTACAGGTATCACGCAATTATTTGAATTCAATCAGATAAGTTATATTAACAAGAACAAGAAGCACGACAACAACAACAAAAATGGAAAACAACAATTTTTAACATTCTTTCTATGCCTCAGTTAACAGAATTGTCCAAATTTCCAAGACACATAATGTTAAAGACAAAAATAGGTTTTGCAGTATTTGAATGATGTTATAGCCTCCTAAAACAATCTACTGTTAAAAATGCACGAGGTGCTAATGCTACAGTAAAGTAGCATCAATATATGCCAATGCTTACAATATTTGAAAGCACTTAGCATCATTCTGACGTTTATGGCACACTAAAACAAATACGTACTGTTGGCCATGTTTTGAAGGCCACCAGGAAACCACACTGCATTAGGTGCGTGATATTAAAGGAATATTATGTGGCTTTTGCAAAGGTTACTCTTTGAGAGTTAATGAAATCCGTGCACTGATATTTCACGATACAGGGAATGTTTTTGTTTTCTTTTTTTTCTTTTTTCTTTTTTTTTTTTTTGGGGGGGGGCCTTAGAAATACGATTCTGCTTAAACAAAAATAAGACAAATAATATCCAGACTTAGTTATCCCACATCCGCCGAACACGAAAAGAATAGTGTTGCTTCAAACCGATCACCGGACATGCCCTTTTTTTAAAAGTTTTTCTTTATTTCCAAACCGAACAATGAATGAAACATATCGGAGCCTACATACGTTTGGAAAGTCAATACTTGTGCAAAGTTGTTTTGCACAGATGTTGTTATGCTTCTAGATTACCCTCTTGGCAGTTTTCGGTTAACATAATTCTGGAAAGAAAACCAATCCTACACATCAACACATAGTATAAACAATACTATTATTCGTATTTCTTACTTTATTTCATCATTCATGTGTCAAGTCTAAGTTTGCACGTGTCTGAATCTGCAGATAAATGGTAGAACTAGTTAACAGATAAAAACAGTATTCCGTCTGAAACAAACCTTAGGGGGGGGGGGGGCGGCTCTTGATATGCAATTTAATACATGTTGTCTTGAACCATAGTATTTCCAGCTTAAAGTTAACAGCTAAACTTGTTGCAATTTAATCGCATTATTAATACTCATGCAGACAATATTTTCATGCACAATTTTGTTTTTCGTCACTTTGGGGGGCGGGGGGTTTACAAGAAAAGGGAAGTGACGTGCGCGCGCGCGCGTGTGTGTGGTGTGTGTGTGTGTGTGTTTATTACCACTGACAGCTCGGATGTACCCGTCGTTTTCGGCATCGTTCAGTTTATCTGTGAAGAATTACAAAAACTGGTTATCGGTAGAAAACGATTATGTTTCCTCTAAAATGGATAATTTTATTTTTTTCAAAAGGGCTTGCTGTGCAAAAAAGTTAAAATCAGCGGTTTTATCAAGTCATAAATTCCTTGTAATTTTTAGTTTTTCTTTCTCTTTGTGGTGGGGTCTTTAGTAGTTTTGGAAACTGGATACAATTTTCACTATCGATCATCAGTCTCTGCGAGGCGATCGATAAATAATTAATAATGGAATACTGTTTTCCATATGATGACTTACAAAAAGGTGGGATATTTGTTCAACTAGTTTTAAGTCCGAAACGGCATAGTTTGTGTATTACTGAATTTCGACCAAACCGATAGCAAAAATGTTGATCGATTAATTGGTAATTTCAAAGTAAGTGGTTCATGCTCAAACGAACTGATTAATCGGAACAGACACCAGTACAAATCTTCATATTCTCTTCAATGTATGAAACACATCCAAGATTAGAAGTGTTACAGAATAATCGCTTGAGTATTTTAATAAAGGTAATAAAATACAACTTCTGAACGCAAGTAATGCTTAGTGTAGGATCATAGCTACACGCTAAGATTATAGAAAAGATTCCTTTATGAAACTTAAAACAAAACAGAAAGATACATGGCATGAAAAAGCCGTAAAATCTGAAGCTTCAGAAGAGATTAGGTACTGGTCATCTTAGCTACCCAAGGGTCATCGACCCACTTCATTCCACATTGACGATGTAGAATAAAATCAATGAACTACACATGGCTAGCGAAGATGGGTGTTGGTATTGTTGCAGCTGTGAAAACTTTACAAATTTGAGATCCTACTGAAAATTCATCTTCAGTTACAATAGGAGACAAAAATCAAACCGATTTGGCGGAGTGACGTCAGAATATATAGATATCCGGTCGTTATTACTTCTAGTGTTTTTGCATTACTGTCATCGATGCCCTTCGTCTAGGCAAATTGCACCTGCAGATGACAATTTTCTTACCGATACAACAAGACCAACGAGGATTGGGGCATCTTCACTGACCAAGGGTCGTCGATCCACTTTGTTCCACATCGACCCTTGGCGTATGTAGGTAACCGAATCAGTGTTTTGAATCAGTGCCCTCTCGAGGATAAATCAGTTTTTCTCTGTAGCAAGCGAAATCAATTGACCAATGAAAGCGCTCATTATACATATTAGGTATTCAATACGGCGACTTTCATGATGCCCATATGCCTCGACTATAAAGAAAAAAAAATCTGTTTGTGAACGGTTTAAATTGGACAAACTGACATTAAACTCGCCTCTGTGCACTTTGATAAAGGACAATTCGTACCACTTGTTAAAGACAAGTCGGACAATTTATTTTTTATCATCAAAAATGGACCTTACGTCTTATTAATTGGTCGACATCCTCTAACTACGATGGCATATGGACTGAAAAGTATTGATCTTGACTGAAAGTCGACTCGGGTTGCCTTTGTTTGCGGTTGCCTTCCTTTCGTGTCATCCAAAATGTGTTGAATGACGTTATGGCGTAGATGAATACAAACACCAGATTGTCTCTAAACATTAGCCTCGTTTTTTTCGACTTGGGTTTTCTTTAAAAAGTTGGTTTGAATTTTCTTTAATAATTGATTTGACTTGCACAGAACCGAGTTGAATCGGGGTTGGGTCCAAGTTGTCTCAAATCTGTGTCGCCTTGTCTGGTGCCGAGCTGACTTTAGTCTGAGTTGCCCCGCTGAGCCCTCTCCATAGCGCATGATCAATGGATTTTGCACAGCATTTCCATATAATATATGCGTATGAATATAATATATTGATGCTAAAAGGTTAATCTTGTCTGAGATAATAATAATAATAATAATAATAATAATAATAATAATAATAATAATAATAATAATAATAGTAATGGTAACAATTTATGATCATTAAAATTGTAATATACTCTATTAAACGCTTTATGAAATTTGAATATCATCAGGCACGAAGTGTAATATTTTTACTACTAGTACGGTGTATATATATATATATATATATATATATATATATATATATATATATATATATATATATATATATTAGAACTAACCTGGAATGGGATGAAGATAGTCATCATCATCACTGTCATTGTTTGGGCCGATAGCTATAAAAAATGGATATAGCTTGAATAAAATGTTTAAAAATGTTTGTTTTCTTGCGCACCCGAGAGAGAGAGAGAGAGAGGCACAATTAGAATTTCATACCAGAGACATTTCGTCCCAAGATGTTTCACCCGGGATGTTTCGTTCCATTCTATCATCGGACATTTCATATAAACCCGAGGCGGTTTGTCCCCTTTGTTTAATGTGTCCACAGCTTATTTATTACTTATCAAAATGTAAAGACGTATATCCATATGGAACAAAGTAATACTGTAAAGTTCTTTTTTGTTTTTGTTTTTTGTTTTGTTTTCAAAGCATTCTTGCATTTGTATGCCTTTTGGTTGAAGTATATGTGTGTAGTACGCTTCTAATGAAAGTCACAATGAACTTCCATAAGTAGAGTACGTTACCGTAACAAAAAATGGAAGCTAATTAAAATCCAGTTTTGATGAGTAAATGGCATTGTGATAGCTAATTAAGTGATTTGTGTTAAATAATTGCCTTTTCTCAGAAATAAAGACTAGAGACCCTAAACGGCTGGAATAACGCTGAAAATGATGATTTTCTGGCGGTTTTGTTTGGATTTTTATAAATAAAAAAATACATTATGAGTTATGTGTATCTTGATTGAATAATTAAAGTGTACACATAGGCTAATATGCCATGTATATTACGGACTTTTGTTTCTAAACCTCCTCCCCCCGTCCAAAAAAAAAGATACAGAGGCATTATTGAGCTACATGTTTTTAAATGTGAAATATTCACATCTCTCTCTCTCTCTCTCTCTCTCTCTTGATGAACAGTAACCAATCGCTTAGTTTTTCCAACAATATAAGAAATGTTCAAATACAATTCTTTCAAATAATGTTCTCACGCAAATAAAAGGGGTATTGGGCTATTGGGCGATAATTATATGGTAAACATTTTTCTCTGTTCTTAAATAACCGTATTACCATGGCGGTTTTCCATATGATATATATATATATATATATATATATATATATATATATATATATATATATATATATTTTCTCTCATTTAAAGATATATTAAAGAGAAGTACAAGGGGTTTAATCATAGAATTTGAGACTCCCATTAGCAGTCGATGACTGATAAGATCTGGTCCTGCCGCATTGTCAAGAGACAGTGTCATGATGACATTATAGATCTCTTGTTCCGTAATTTGTACATGGTCAAAAGCTTTATCAGTTCCATAAAAATTCAGAGGTAGAGAATTATCCCCATCATCCATGCTAGAGACTTATGCAAAATAATCATTTGGAGAGTTTGCTTTTTCAATATCCTCTAAAATCGTTTTGCTTGAACCATTTTCTTCTTCAACAACAAAGAAGAACAAAAATAGAACAATCTTCCAGTATTGTTCCGAAAGTAAAGAAGTAAATGTAAAGTTTCAATTTTCTTAAAAAAATTTTTTGCTTTGCTTTCTTTTTAAGATTATTCACTTTACTTCTTAGTTTCAAATACATTTGCCATATATAGAGATTTTTGTCCTTAATGCGACTTTTTGACTACCCCTTTTTCTACTGAATTTTCGTACCATGCTGTCATACAAAGGTTGATCATGTTAACTTGGAGTAATGTTTTTATGTTTGTTAAAGCCATATCTAATGACTCTGATGTAAACAAATTCAGTAGCATCATTGTTTTCAATTGAGAAATTCCTCCCAAGGAAAATGTGTGATTTCAGCTGTAAAACTATGAAAGTCCATACGCAGCTGTAAAATTATGAAAGTCCGTACGAGATTATAAGCAAATTTTACAGCTACAAGTTTGTGATACCTGAAAATCCACTTTGAGAAAAGCAAAAGTGCCATAATGGCCGGAAATCTCTGGTCCAAATGGAAAATACCGCATTGCCTAATAGTTATCAGTTTTGAAATTAATATCGGGTCTAATAGAGATGAGCTTGTTTCTGTAATTCTAGTCAGTTGTTGAATGATATTTGTCCAATCGTTTAAGAGCATTGAATCTTTAACTTTGTAACATCGTGCACCCAGAAGATCCTCATTTGTATCACCAGCTGTAATGATATTTGGATTTTCATGTAAAGCCTTTCCAAAACTTATAATCCAATAATCCTAGAAGGACGAATACTGATGCAATCCGAATCATTTCAAGATCATTTACTACTAAGTGAGACCTGTTATTGAAGATTAGATTGTTTGAGACGTAGATCATTACACCACCACCACCACAATTATTTCTGTCCTCGCGTATTTGTGAATAGTATCCCGTAATTGCTAGTCGTTCAGATGAGTACGTGTCTGTCAACATCATCATTATCAATATTTATTTCCTCTTTTCAGAGAAAATGATGCAAACAAAGGAAAAATAAAAGAATATTGAATTAGTTATATACAATTAACAGAGGTGTAGATGAGTACGTGTCTGTCAACATCATCATTATCAATCTTTATTTCCTCTTTTCAGAGAAAAGGATGCAAACAAAGGAAAAAGAAATGAATATTGAATTAGTTATCTACAATTAACAGAGGTGTACATGAGATGAGTCTTTTAGAAGCGCTGCTTCCCTATCAGGATTCTTATATGAGGACACTATACTTATTAAAAAGTATGGTGCACTCTTGGCCAATCCTCCAATACTTAATTATTGTACACATTATCATTATTTTACAGAAAATAATATTTTATATGTAATGTCAAAAACATAGCATGCATGAAGACATGATTATCAAGATTTCTAACGATCACATGTCTTCCAAATCTTGATAATGTGAAAATCGATATTATTACTATGAAAAGAATCCGTGGATTACAGTTGCTGAATACATTGAGGCAGACATTATAAAATTTCTTAGTATTTTGGGCTCATCTAAGCCGATACCGTTGGGACATTCCCTACTCAGGAGATGTTGAACAAATTTCTTCATCTAATATATTATGAAGGAACACGACAAGACGAATGTCAAAGTTATTTATAATATGTGTCCAAAATATGTCTCGTTGTCGCACTGTGTTCTGCAGCAAGTAAATGCATGGATTATTACTTCTGTGTAAGAATAACTGCAGTGTTTACAAACTTGCATAGTATTATTTGTAACAGTTATCAGAATATTTGCAGGGGATGTAATTACCTGTAACTCTCTTGCTGTTTTTGGAGTTTGCATTAAATTGAGGGTTTTATAGAAGTATGAACAAATTTGAATATTTTGTTGAAAATATCAGTATGGCACAAGTTTGGAAAGCGCTTGTTTTCATATTTATGAGTAGTATCTTTTATAATTTGTTTCTATTGTATTTTTCCTGGAAATATTTTGTCTCTAACAAAAATTTGAATAGATTCATAAATATTATATTTCTGCAAAAGGCTACATATATCTGGAATAAAGCCTTTCTGTTCTGTAACATCTTTTCTAGAAAAATATAGATATTGTCTGAATAAAAATATTCGTTTAGATGTTACATTTTCTGGAAGATGGCATAATTTACCAAGAAAGTTCAGTTTCCTTTTATCAATTTCTGATACAATTCTCTTTATCCTCAGTAATCTTTCGCTCATTCCTGACCGCGTGGTTTGGGGAAAGCCTTGCAGAATTTTGGTACAATGATGCTGAAATACATCAGGATTCGCAGAGCAGGATGCACGTACGCCTGAGGAGACCGAGAATCAATTTGACCTCGATAAGGCAGCGCCGGATCCCGCGCCTATTCCCAAAGGCTTGTACCGGGTTTGGTACCACAGCCTCGACGAAGTCGAGCAAGAGTTTGAAGTTGACGTGTTTAGCACATTTCGTGTTGAAATAGACGACCCATTTGGGGTTGGAAATCTTGACATTATGAAAGGCTACAAGATACGAGGCAAACGATGGATTTAGGACAGCCAGATGAGCGACAAGAGCGCAGCCTCCATCCTTAGGCTCCTTCCAGCAGGCACCAATATTCCATTCGAATAAAGTTTTTTAGTCAAGGCCAAAACAAAGAATGGACCGTGACGGAGAAATTCGAACCAGTGAGGGCAGAAGCGCACAAGGGAGGGAAAATGGTCACAGTCACGCGTGAAACAAGGCCTGGGGTTGTCACCGCTATTGATAGGCCATATTATGAAAACGGTTTTCCGTTGGCAGCAGTAATATACGGCATCTACGAAACGCGGAAGCCCGACCCCACGAGCCTAGCCCTTCTCATCGACGGAGATATCAACTGCGTCGCACAGCGTGTGATTGATTTCTTTGAAAATTCCACTGGAGGAAACTGTTTGACACAGGCCCGCTGCAGGAAGCTGGAGGAGTGGGAGGAAAATCCGCGAAAGAGGAGCAACCATCAACAATGTATCCTGCCTAGAAAAATCCTCAAAAGAGTGATAATCATGAAGGACATCGCTTGCGGAGATATTTAAAGTAGCGGGGCCTACCATTCAAGGGGGAAAAATGTCTAGCTCATCATGCACAACGGGCACGCCTGGCCGCGGACACTTTATTTCACGTAAGTGAATAAGATAGAGTTTTTGAGGGCGATGGGGGGGGGGACCATCCGGGAAGCCACAAGAGACGAACCAAAGGGTACATGGGTTCTTGGAGGCTGCGTTGAAAAACTAAATCTCAAGCTTGTGGAGCAGTTTGTGCTGGCAGATGGGAGGTGTTTAGAACACAAGAAAAAGACGCCCAAATTGTCAGGATCTGCAGTAAAAGACAGATAACCCCAAGGAGCTTATGGTCAAAGTCTTTAGTGAAGCCTCAACGGCGGCTAGAGCAGCGAGAAAACTAAACGGCTGGAAGCCCACGTCCACAGCCATGTTAAAGGACGTTCAGCGGGAATGCGTTGAGTTTGGGCATGGCGGGATCTGCATCGCCCAGATGGCTACAACGTTAGTGAGATGGTAAGCACTGACATGGTTCCCTGTTATCTGTGTAGCTTTCTGAGCATTGGTAAGTGCGCCCCGTACTTGAAACGGTTTGGCTATTCATGTTATGAAATGATTGGTGTGGTTGATAACGAGCCGCTTCCGGATAAGGACATGATGGGATTCGCACAGCTATGGGTGTGGTCCTTTGCTGTCGGCTGCCGTCCAGTTATCCCTGCTTGGTTCTTTCGCCACTTTAAGTACTCCAGCAACAAAAAGAGGTTGCCCGCAACGACCATGGCTGCACTTCCATTGCGCTGCTGCGATTTATGAAAGTAGCGTGCTGAAGCCCCTCGAGATGGCCGAGGTTATCATCTCATACAAGAAGCAGACGAAGGTCTGGCTGCCAGAGGGCAAAGAAATGGGCCGAATTTTCATTGGCAAGTTCACAGCTGGCAGTGTAAACGATTGCAAGCATATGACACGCAGGCTAGTCATCGACCCAGGGGAATTGAACTTTCTCGTGCTCACCTGCCGAGAGACCAACACGTTAGTCGGTTAAGACAAGGCTTCGTTTGGGCACATTATCACGTTCTTCTTTGGCACGCGATCGCAGTACATGCATCTCCGGGCATCCATGCTAAGATATGTGGGCATTAGTTTTATCAGCATATTGCCGAAGTTTCCCACTGACGACATGCGGGCTGCGACAGACTCTATTTACATCAAGCTCGAGCATTCAGCCTGATTGAGTTACGTTTCAACCTACTATGCCTTGACTGCGCCACTCCTGAGTGCGAGATATACAACGCCGTATCTGAGAGCTGCAAATGGGGACAGTGGCGTGTAAATGAGGAGAAGCCCCTGACCCCCATCGGCACCGTCGCCTACATGCCCAAGCCAGAGTACTGGGCCAGAAAGCAAGCGCAAAGTGTCTGACTCGACAGCCCCACTTGCTGATGATTCATTAGCAACGCGCCACATTTACACCCTCAATGGCGGCGGAAGCTCCGGAAAGACCACACATGCGATCGCCCTCTTCCGAGTCCGAACCAGGTAGTGTTCATCCCGACCCACAGGCTTGCAAAAGAGATTCGTGTGAAGGCGCTTGCGCACAAACTTATCGTGGCTTCTTTCTTTGGAATGGTAGCTCGGAGTGGACTCCAGAATGCATGAGACACAAATTCATTCCGCGGATCATCATCTGGGACTAGATCTGCACATTCCTCTCCGCATCCTCGAGATTGCTCTCAGGTGACTTTAACATCGTGGCGTACAGGCCATTTACTGTAATGACCAGATCCAAGCCCCGCCCATAGACTGAGAGCCGCCGCATGACTGGTTGAAAGAGCTTGCGAAACGCAAGGGTTATTACGAAAAGATGGAGAAAGATCACCGCGCCAGGGCAAGGCTCTTAAATACCTAAAAAAGAGGACGCGCCTTAATTCTGACAAGGTCCACTGTAAGGAAATGCGAAAAGCCCTTCCTATCTGACATGATTGGAATTGGAATTCCTTCCTTGAGCATGGGGGGGGGGGTCCATCGATACGCTCGTGGCTACCCGCATAGCAGTGTAGGACATGGCTCAGCAACTCTTAATTGAGCTCTATAAAAAAACACACTTTCCAGACATACTGGTCCCACTCCTCTACCACATTCTTGTTACCGTTCCAGAGACAAACGAGCAACGAAAGCTTGTGAAGAACGACATCGTGGACGTGACTATTGCAGCCGCCAAGCTGGACAAGTTTAGTGGTTATGTTCTAACTCGCTTAGAACTGCTCATGGTCAATGACGTGCCACCTCAAGCAACATCAAAATAACCGCTGTACCGCCTGCAACATACGAGCGAAAAGACACACGTCAGTTCAGCGTGGACAGCCTGGACAACGCCAAGGGCCACTCGAAGGGTAATGTGAGGTTGATCTATTTGGAGTGCAACCGCAAAAGTGGGACTGCGTTGTATTGTGAAGCAGCGCAGCAAGATAGAGCTTTCGACCTAAGCAAAGCGTAAAGACCAGGTCCGGTGGTAATTGTGTGTCATGGGGCACAACATGCAGCTCTTCACGCATAAACGCATGTCAGGCCCTGCATCGTTTGTGCCGTTGTTTACAACAAGATAATATAGTACAGGCGAGTCGGTTTTAGCAACCGCACGCTCTAGCCTGTAGACTTTTAAGGACCACACAGGGTCGGTAGCAGGTGTTTCTTCTCCAGACCGACCTGCCACGTCACAGGCTGGACGGCAGTTGCAGGCTTAGTCCGCACAGACGTAGCACGAATGGCATCAATAGGTATTTTGCCTGTAAGCCACCTAACGTCACGATTTAGGGTCGCCACAACGTCAGGCAGCCGCCTCACCCAGTCAATGCTATGCTTTGCCTCACCTGCACGTTGTGCTTAACCAAGAGCTGCAACACGGCGCTCATAAATTCCCGGCCGAGGTCAATCTGCAACAGTTTGGGCCACTTTAGCGGCCTCCGCTTGTAGATACGTACCAACGAGTCGGCCACATTGAAAGACTCATTTGTGGCCACGCGCTCGGCCTCCTTGTAACGGCTGGCGACATCAAAAAAGCGGTCAGTGCGACAAAAACAAGACGTTGGCCTGGTGCACTTCGTTTGGGATTGAAACATCAAATTGCGGCCGGGAATTTTGCTCGGCGCAGGTAGGTAAATATGCCACATGGACTGCTTTTGAACCATTCTCTAGCAACATCTTATGAGACCTAGGTGGCTTCTACCAGCTTTTTGATAACTGCCACACCCTTTCAATAACCTCGCTGGCTGGAGTATATCGCAGCAAGCTTAGTATCCATCCGTTGCATGGCCTAACAAGCTAAAACGATTGCTGTGCTTTACTGCCTTGAAGTTGGAATTAAAAAATTGCCTCTACTTGCAACCCGCTAAGCGGCGGGTGCGTCCACTATGCTACCGCTTACACACATTTAAAAAAAATAATTTGTATGAAGCACAGTTTTTAAAAATTCATTTGCTTGTTTTGGAATATATATATATATGCTTCTCAGGACTTTAAAAACAGACCCACATATACCCAATTCTAGGGCTTGATACTGGCATGACACAAATAGAAACAAAAAGTCTGTCTTTTCAAGCATTGTTACGGGCAATGGGTTAAAGTTAAAAGGACAACAAAATTTGTCTCCTACTGGAAATTCTTTGATCTAGCTTGTTGCTATCACACACCAAACTTTAGCTGTATAAAGCCACAAATTATATTTCAGTCTATGATGCAATTCCTGCACTGCAACAACAATGACAAGATTGTTCCTAGAGAATTACATGGATACAATATCCTACACAATATTCAGCCAGTGACAGACTTTTTCAACACCACCTTCAGTTCCAACTACATGCATATTACATTAGATTATTATGAAAAATATTGCAATAAAATAAACTAGTCTTTTTTGATATTATTTTGATGCAAATATAAATAGGCAATAACATATTACATATTTATTTTATATATTGTACATATATAAACAATTTTAATCTTTGAAACTTTATTCACAGCAGCATAAATACAAGTATGATCCGATATACATAAAAATTAATCTTTAAATAATTATTTATAGTAATATATTTTTTTTATTTGATGTTAAATTTATGAAACAAGTTGAATAAAATAACATGCTACAGGCTGCTTGTGGCAAGTGGAATATACTGTATTATTCAACGAGTTTATTACATTTTGTGTCAAATGAACAGAAGTTTTAGATTCTTTTTATAACATGATTTTAAGGACTTTGCATAACTCATTGATGTTAAGGACTTTCATTACTCAATGATGTTAAGGACTTTGCATTACTTAATGATGTTAAGGACTTTGCATTACTTAATGATGTTAAGGGTTTTGCATTACTTAATGATGGTAAGGACTTTGCATTACTTAATGATGTTAAGGACTTTGCATTACTTAATGATGTTAAGGACTTTGCATTACTTAATGATGTTAAGGACTTTGCATTACTCAGTGATGTTAAGAACTTTGCATTACTTAATGATGTTAAGGACTTTGCATTACTTAATGATGTTAAGGACTTTACATTACTCAGTGATGTTAAGGACTTGGCATTACTTAATGATGTTAAGGACTTTGCATTACTAAGTGAAGTTAAGAACTTGGCATTACTTAATGATGTTAAGGACTCTGCATTAGCCTACTCAATGATGTTGAGCTACTTGACATTGCCAAGTGTTACGTCACAATAAGGCGAACCATTTTTTGTGATATAATGTCATGTCGCTAATAAAGGTGAGTGTCATGTGATAAATAAAATCTTATAAACATTTCAATCTCAATACATGTAAAAACTTAAATGTAAATAAACATAAATATTTTTATTTTATAGTGAAGGATCTATTTAAATACATTATAATTTTAAACATTCAGTAATAGTGAATACCTACAAACAGCATTTAACTTGACTGTATAACTTCCAAGAGAAATTGAAGGATGAAAGGGACATATGCTTTATGGGAAGAAACTCATTCTCATTCAGTTGTTGGCAAATACGAAAACACATCACTGGTGTGCAAAAGTCTGGGTTTTTGGTCTCTGCTTATCCTGGCTACAAACCAGTCGAAGATGTACCAGATAAAGCGAAATGAAGGAGAACGAGACCTAAATGGCCATAGTTATAACACAGTTATCACATGACCCTTATGGAACCTAATTTTTTAAGAAAAGGACCATGTCACCACTGACTAAACTCTTGTTGTATCTTTTTTTCTCTTTCTATAATCCATTTCCAAATTTCACCACACAGGAACACGCACACACAATAAATGGTTTGAATCTCTCTACTCTTATGCGTTTTTGCTAGGTAAAGGGACATTTAACAACTGTGCAAAATAATTTGTTAATTCTGAGTTACATTTCAAGAAAACCAAAAACTGGATCAGCAATTTTTCAAAACTGCAAAAAATTACAATCGTACAATGAACAATAATTATCGAAAACACTTTCACGCAACAGAAGGAACAGAAGACTGTCTCATTGTTAAAATTCGGCTTTAAACTCTTGGGATGACCCCTTACAAACGAAACAGTTGTTTGTACATGCCAGGTAAATTACTTTAGATGACAACTTCAGTTTATCATATACGAACGAGAGATTAGCTTCTATTAATAAAGGCACCTCTGTTCGCGTGGGTTCGAGTCTTGGGCTCGGCCAACGTGGGTGTGTGAGAAAAGCTTGCCAGTAGCTTCCCGTGGGTCGGTGGTTCTTCCCGGGGTTTTCTCTGGTTCTTCCTCCACCAAATATATTGGCCGCCATGTATAGCCTATTTTTCATGTGCGTGCTGAAAAATGGCGTTAAACCAATTAACAACCAACCAACCAACCAAAAAAAATTAAATCATACAATGCCTCTAACTCGAACTCTAAATTTCGCTGAATTTAGGATGAATCATTCTTTCTGTCCTGCTCTGCATGTGGCGGTGCAAAGGGAGGTCAGTTGGACATATAGATACAACCAAATTCACATGGTGAAGGCATTCTTCAGTCAAAAAAATATAAATTAAATGTAAGTAATATTATTCATAATAATATTATTTTTCTACAAATACAACCTCATTTCAGACCGTTAAGTACTTATACGGCTACGTATTCAATAATGAAAACTTGTAACCCGGCAGCTGCCTCTTGTAAATAGCTCACTGGTCTACAGCCAAAATGCTTCCGCAATCAATGTTGTCAAACTTTACTAATTCTAGGTCACTGAGGACTAAAATGATGCTTAAAATTGTTGATTGGCTCTAGTTTTAAAGATATGATACTGTGTCAGTATATACGACCCTTGACTTGGGAATGGCGGACGATAAGTGAGTTATAAAGGGAAGGGATCTCATTTTAAACCAGAAATGACTAAAATACATATTTGACTGGATCTATGAATAAATCTATGACTGGGTTTAGACAGTACTTGCTTTTTAGGCAAAACAATGAATAATGCAATCTGAAGCTGGTATTGCATCATACATGATATGAATTGCATCATGTTATTCCTAGAAGTCATGGATGATGCAATCATAACTAAGCTTACATCACTCTGCTGAAGAGATTGCCCGATATCAGTTCTACAAATCATACAGTGTCGTGCTCTCTTATTTGTCAGTGTTTGATTTTGCAAAGGGACACATTTCTGTTTAGCCAAAGTGAGCAGAGATGCCTCGTACTTGTGTGAACAATGCAGATAACTTCTGCTATGTTTGTTGTGAAGTGACTTTTGCATCCCAAAAGCGCAGTATAACCACTATGGTTAAGAAAGCCTATCACCTTTATTTTGGCTGCAAAATTGCAGATCAGGACAAGATGTGAGCCCCAAAGATATGCTGCAACAATTGTGAAACAAATCTTCGCCAGTGGTTGAACAGGAAAAGGAAATCAATGACTTTTGCAGTGCTAATGATTTGGAGAGAGCCAACAGATCAAATCAGCAATTGTTACTTCTGCATGGTGCCTCCAGTTGGGAAAGGTGTGTCAAAGAAGAAAAAGTGGACGGTGCATTATCCAAACATTCCATCAGCTATAGGCCCAGTACCCCACGGAGAAGGAATGCCGGTTCCTGATAACCAGAATCATTCTCACTTGAGTCAGACGAGGAAGAGGAAGAGGATGAAACTTCTAGTCCTGAACCATCCATGTCACATGACCCGTATTTTCTCCCATCCTCCTCCTCTGAACCACACCTCATAACACAAGGTGAACTGAATGACCTTGTCAGGGATTTGGAACTACCCAAGAGTAAGGTAGAGCTGTTGGGCTCCAGACTACAGCAGTGGAATCTCCTGGCAGGTGAAGTTAGGGTTTCCAAACTCTGTGACTGTCAAAAGGATCTTGTCCCATTCTTCTTCATGGAAGGTGCTCTTGTAGACTGCAACAACATCGATGGTGTGATGGCAGCCCCAACATTGTTCATGATCCAGATGAGTGGAGACTGGTCATTGATTCATCGAAGACGAGTCTTAAAGCTGTTTTGCTGCATAATGGCAGTGTTTTCCCATCAATTCCAGTTGGTCATGCAGTCCATATGAAGGAAACCTATGAAAACATGAAACAACTTTTGAGGTGCATACACTATGACCAACATCAGTGGCAGCTTTGTGGCGATTTCAAGGTTCTTGCTCTCTTGCTTTCTCTGCAGACTGGATACACGAAGTACTGCTGTTTTCTCTGCAAATGGAATAGTCGTGCGAGAGATTCCCACTACATCAAGAGAGATTGGCCACTCCGACAGTCATTGCAACCTGGGATGAAAAGTGTTCAGCATCCACCACTTGTTGAATCAGGAAGATTTTGTTACCACCCTTGCACATCAAGCTGGGTCTGATGAAGAACTTTGTCAAGGCCATGGACAAAACACAAGCAGCTTTCAAGTACCTCCGTGGACAATTTCCAAGGTTAAGTGAAGCTAAGATAAAGGAAGGTGTCTTTGTTGGTCCTCAGATTCGTGAACTTCATCGAGATGATGCATTTCACCGTGCACTGCGTGGCAAGGAAAAGACGGCATGGAAAGCCTTCCAGTTAGTGGCAACACATTTTCTCGGAAACGACAAGGCAGACAACTACAGGGAGTTGGTAGAAAACCTCCTCAAGGCATACAAAAGCCTTGGTTGCAACATGTCACTAAAGATACATTTTTTGCACTCTCATCTAGATATGTTTCCACCGAACTGCGGAGCAGTGAGCAACGAGCACGGCGAGCGATTTCACCAGGGCATTGCAACAATGGAGAAACGCTATCAGGGCAATTGGAGCCCATCAATGCTTGCAGACTATTGCTGTACAGTGACAAGAGATGCTCCATTTAATGAATACAAGAGACAAGCCAAGAAGCGCCGAGTAGACACTGAATAAGGACTAAACTATGTACTTATATATACATAATAGTTTGTTTACTTTTGTTTCAATATATTTTTTTATTTATATAACCCTTTTGCTGTTTTTTAAAGTGTTACATAAACAGGACAGGTGAAATATTATCATGTAAAGCAACCATAAACACATGAAAAGACCTAGGTTTACAATTTATGATTAAAAGTCTACTATGTACACAATATACATAGACGTAAAATGTAAAAACGTCAATATATTGGAAACAGTATCCAATCAGTTGTTTTAATTGTCATATTTTAATTCAGCACATCAAAATCTCTAATAAATAGCACATTTTATCTCTGAAGCTGACGACTTCTAAAAAATTGTAAACCAGTGTAGTATTAAATTACTGACGTTTCTCGCGTGCGCGTTGCGCGAATCGCGACGTGAGGCAACTGATTTGCAATAACTTGACGTCACCTGTGACGTAACGGCATAGAACTTTATCTAGTGTTATGGGTTTGGCATTCAAAGGGTTAAATAAGCTATGCTCCCATTAGAAGCTGTGCTTTGGCAAAACGTGCGTAACTAAGACAGCCGTAATTGCCACAAATAACCCACTAGTGAATTGTTCACTCAGAAGGTCCTCAGCCTTTTTCACAACATGCTATGAAAAGACCTTGGATGTAAATAGTGGCCTTTCGAAACTACCCTCATGCCCATTGTTGTTATTACGCCATAATAACTTTATTGGAGTCACAACTACTCAATGACGACTTATCACCATTGGTAACATAAGCAAGAGTTTAAAGCTATTAGAACAGACTGATCTCTTCATTGTTCATTCAAAAGTTGCAGGAATTAAATTAAAAATTATAATTACGGGTTTTTCGTTGATGGTTGAAACGTGGTGAAATGTGATTTTTAGCGCCTATCTTTTATTCTTCGCATATCTAGCTGGATATTAATCCGCCAACATCTAACCAGTTTGGGAAGTATCACAATGGTTACCTCCAAATATTTTGCAGAGAGTCGACGTTATTTGACTCGCATCGGAAAGAGACGAGGATGTTCCAACTGGTGAATTATTTTCGGTAATTCACGAAATAAAATTATTAAAAATAAAGATGGGTAACATTCCAATAAATTGGTCAAACGTACATAATGTAAAATTGTTAATTGCCTAGAATGATAATATCAAATAAAAAAGAAGACTTACTTTTTATGGCAGGGGTTTTATCATAATCGAAGTCATTTGCAGCAAAAGACATAACAGGCTCTGGAAACAAATAAATAACGAAATGTATATTTTGATCTATTGATATGTAGGCTTTAATTCTAAAATATTCATATCGATGGAAACATATGTTACAATTCAAACGACGTTAAACGAAAACGAACTGCTTGCGACAAACCGATTTTATTAAATGTAAACTGTGTTGAACAATTCCGTATTTACCAAAGATTAGCTTTTCAACACTCCTGAAAGGGATAATTTCTTGATTTATTTTCTGGAATCAACGACTTCACTGATACAGAGGATATGGTCATATTTTAATGATCTACAGTTGTGAAAGCAGGAATTGTCGTACTTGTGACGGTGTTTAGTTCATTCCGGTTACGCGACGAGATGACAGTCCGTTGAAAATGACATGAAGTTTTTATAGTTGTTAGAAATTTTGGATTTAATTTGGGTTTAATTTGATTTCATATGAAAAAGTACGTCTTAGAGTATCTTGGAGAATCTTAATAAAATTTTGAGATTGCGTAACGCACCATCTGTGGTTATTTTACCGTAGTGAAAAGTGGTAGATTTTCGGAGTTGATGTTACAAATCTGACAGCCGTATAAACAAATTTCTCCTGTACCTCCATAATTTGAATTCACTATCATTATTTACCACAGAGTTTAACACCTTTGTTATATGTGATTTTTGTACAGTTCCAAAATAAACTTCATGTCAAAAGAGAATCTGTAGACCAATGTATTGGCAGGCGATACACCGGATGCGACTTCATGATGTCGCAACTATATCCATCACAGCGACTTTCTTAGCCCATACTATCGACGCGAATGTTCAAAATTAATATTTAAATTTTTTTTTAAAAATGCTCAGTGGATGTGAATAAAAGTTTGTTGTATATTGCCATTCACTTAGCATATTCATTCAAGGCACAATTGAAAATAAGAGTTCGTTTTCCTTTAAAAGATGTACTCGAAAACCTGAAAGACAGAACAACTGAGTTGTCAGTGACGTTTTAAGTGAATTCAGTATATATTCAGGATGTTTCTAATAATTTTGAATCCCAACAAATATATAGGGACATTCTGACATTTCGCACATTCAGGAATCCACGCTGCTGTTCAATCAGAGTGGATGTTACAGAAACTACAAGTTTATAATTACTCTTTAATGATGCTGTTTCAGAAATGAGACAGTAACCAACTTCAGTTCCACGAAATAACTAAACCTTCTATTATTACCATTAAAAATATAAGTCTATATAACCTATATATCTGCCGACCATCAATGAGACTAAGAGAGAGAGAGAGAGAGAGAGAGAGAGAGAGAGAGAGAGAGAGAGAGAGAGAGAGAGAGAGAGAGATGATACCGATTTTTACTGCTTGAGCTTGCACAATTTTCTTGAACATCTCTTCAAACCAGTAGCTTCTGATATTCAATAGACATTCTCCTGTCGTGCTCATTCTAGAAATAATTAGTAATGATTCAAATAAATATTATAAAAGAAACATGGGAATAAGCTTGATTCTGAGCATATCAAAATCTATTAGAATGTGTCTGGGCTTGACACATATTTCTAGTAATTTAACATGATGCTATATTGTAGGATCATATAACACTGGGTAAAGGCTTACATGTTGTGAATCTGTTGATTTTGTCTCATACAACCTTTTTCCTTTAATTAAAAAGAACCCTGAAAGAGAAGACCGGAGCAGAAAGGAAATGTATCCATATTACATGGAACCTCTATGACGCTTTTATTACAAATGATAGGAGTAAATGTGAAAGAGGTATCAATAAGTTTGAAAAATCGGTATGGTTTCCCTTGACTTTGCATGCATGCATGCATATGTGTGTGTGAGAGAGAGAGAGAGAGAGAGAGAGAGAGAGAGAGAGAGAGAGAGAGAGAGAGAGAAAGAGAGACTGACCTTCCAGTTTCAAGGAAAAATATTCTGTTATTGGGATCTTTACTGAATCTTCTAATGACCTCTATGGGCCATTTGACTATGATATCCCTCTTGATCTCGTCGTTGAACAGAGCGAGGCTTTTGTTTCTGATCTGTAGGACACACTCCCCAGAAAAGTTCAGCGAAATGGCTGGTAATAGATACGCTCGAAAGGAATCTGTAATAAAAACGAAGCTTTTCTAAACATTGTACAATGTCAATTTGAAAGGAACAAAACAAAGTAAGTACATAAATAAAAAATCGAGTTTAAAAATATTCCTTGACACATGTCAGCCTGAAAATCGCTAGAACTTGATGAACAATTTCAGTACAATGAAATGGAGATTGATTCAAAGACAAAATTATGGGAGGCTGCGATATTTAAAATAATCTTCAGTCGACTACATGGTGTATGTCATCGACGAGAACCAATCAAATTGTAACTTTCAAACAATACTAGCAACAAATACTAACAACTCAAGTACCGCAAACAGCATACGATACGTCCGTCTCGTGACGTATTCCCTACTAATGACCTTGACCTTTGAGCTCGGGATTTTGTTATTGCATGCAAAAGTGTGGACCTGGGTGAAGTTTCATCAAAATATCAGTAGGTGTTAAAAAGTGACTTCGTAGATAAGGAAACAGGCCAATGACTTACGTTATCCTTTGTTGTGACATTGACCTTGAGGGTAAGGTGTATCATATGCGGAGAAAACTCAGATTTGCCAGCGTTTTTTTATGGCAGGTGTTTTCAAGGGCTTACCTCAATTTAGGAAGTTAAATAGTACATACGTATGTGCCCATATCATCTATCTTTACTTTCAGAGAGTTATCTTTCCAACTGAGAGTGCAATTTTCGCAAAAATCGCCTTTATTTCAGCTACACAAATCGTTTTGCGAGTTTTCCGTAATGGTTTAAATTTATCTTATGCCCATTGATCTACAAGACAGAATCCAAACTTGGTAATGTCAGTCACGTCGCTCAGTCCATATACGGTATTTCTACAACTGTTTGTGTACATTGACCTGGTATTTCTAGATTATGCTTCGCAGATACTTCAAACCATAAAATCGATTTTCAAGACAGAGTAAACACGTTCTAAGGATAAAGTTGAATTAAAATATATTCATTGGTTGAACAGTTATACCCGTACATGAATAGAGGTTACTGATGGATATTTTATCTTTATGTGACCTTTAACATAAGACAGGGGGCATGGATATGGTACGTGACTCATTGTCTCCTCGTGATATACAACATGCTAAAGTTTCAGTAAAGTATCTTCAGTGGTTCAAATGTTATACGCCGATCAAGGATACAAATGACAGAATTACATTTTGTTTCCTTGCAGCGACCTGGTCTATGGGACAGGGGACATGGCTATGGTACGCGACACACTGTCTAGTTATAATATATACTTGGGCAAACTGTCATTAAAATATCTTTAGTGGTTCAAAAGTTATACTCTTGACAAGGGTATAAATCACAGAATTACATTTTCCTTTGCCGTGACCATGACCTTGAGGCAGGGAGCATAGCGGCAAATCGTCTAGTCATTATACATAATTGGGTAAAGTCTCATGAAAATATCTCCAACCAATGCAAAGTTATGTGCCGGACAAGCACACGTTAACGGACGGACGGACGTACAAAGACATAACATAATACGGGCGTATAAACATATCTGCCAAATTTTACTAAGTCCTCCACAGAGACCACGATGGCCTTCTGCCATTTAGTATTATTACAATATGTCTTTCCATTATAAAGATTGTAAACAGAAGGTGTACAGGTTGTAGATATTGCAGAGGGTGTAGAGGTTGTTCTGTTCATGTTAGGATACCAGATTTTCATGAATCTTTTTGAAATGAATAACCTTACAACGCCATATTCGTTCATTCAATTAAGTTTCTCATTTGCCATAAAGATTGTTATATATAAAATACAATTGCTCTTCCTTATCGAACGCGCAATCATCATCATCATCATTTTGTTTTACCAATTCGGTTTCTGGGTGGATGCAGAGAGAGAGAGAGAGAGAGAGAGAGAGGGAGAGAGAGAGAGATTTCAAAGTCATGAAGATGGTCCCATCCCTTTGGAAGAAGGAATATATAATCAAGAAACAATTCAGTCACCTTCATCCAAAGTATCCTCTTTTCCTTTTCCTAATCCCAAGCATTCGACCCAGTAATCTTCATGAGCTGAGAAATGAGAAATGTTAAAAAAAATAGGAAAAAAGAAAACTATAATATTTATATTCATTCGTAAATGATGTATAAATTGTGTGTAATTGACAATAATATACCCTCGCATTATAAATGTTCGTGGTTATAGCAACAAATATATAGTAATAAGAAAGTACAATATTTCATAGTTTCTGGATTGTTAATTAATACATTTTAATGACAAATTCTAATTATTTCTTTATTTCGTAAATTCTTTCTTTCCCTTGTTCATATGTAAATTCAGCATATTTTTTTATAAAGTGAACCATACGCTGTGAATAACGTAAGTGGGTTGAGAGATCCCTCCAACGCACACATACGTATATATAGCATTTTTTGTGCTTGCTACATCAACTTAACAATTTGTAAATAAGCTCGATACTGATGCCTTAAAGTAAATTGCAAATATATTTTCAACAAAATAAAAACCCATTTTCCCCATGTACATGGTGAAACATTTGGACAGGTCACTCGCGCGTCGAAGGAAATAAAGAGAAGACATAAAGGATATTTGCTTCTATTATAAATTTCATAATGAGATATTGAAATATATCAGTGGGGGAAAAATTATATCGCCTTAGTGGCGATATCACTTTTGGAACTACTTTTTTCCAATTATTTTCTTCTTCTCTCTCTCTCTTTTTCTCTCTCAGGATGAATAGATCTTAAAATGTGTAAAGACTGTTGACCCTCTAATACACATTTATGTATTCAATGAAGAGGCGCCGTCAAGAACATAACTTTTTATAATTAGTTTTCGGCATGAAACATGCAAATTGTCAGTGACTAAACTTACATGACCTGTATAGTCTGTGTCACCCATACAGAATCGTATACCTGTTACAATCAACGACAAATGGTTCACATTTTTAAGTAAAAAAAAACCCTCTTGATTACACATAGTAATAAAATTGTATAAGTAGCAATTTTAACTGTCATCACAATCATAATTGTGTCTGAAAACGATGGAGAAATCAGGCATTGATTAGTGTCGATTGCAAACCGAAATTAATTGACAATCGACATTTGGGCGCAGCGTCTGTTACCAAAATAGACTGCAAGCCTGCCAACACACAAAATTTACGTCTGAATGCAAAAATAAACAAAAATAGCAGCCAAAATCCTTACAAGTAAACTCACGACCATTAAAATCTGTTGTTTAATGATGTCACGCTCTGAAGTCTGTTGGAACGTTCTGTCGTGTTGCTATGGTAACCCAACTCAAGCAATGTTCACTGTATCAATCCGCGCAAGAAATGTGTTAATGAAAAGAAAAATCTCTTCATTTTAGGGTAAAAACATTAATTAATTTGACATAATACACAATTCGAAGCATTATATGTACAATATAAATTTGTAAAAAGTCGTTGTCCCACAATTATTGTAAAATTTCGGTAGTTCTTTTTATTGATGTAGTAATGCATCCATTAATTGCACTGACACAGAATGGAGAAACAAATCCGTGCAAATCGAAGGTTTTTGCCTTTTAACATACGTAATAACAAGAAAATCTTCGTTTTTTGAGTAGGTATATGGAAATATTTTACACGTGGACTCGTATTTTCTTTCCATTTTATGCTCAAAAGTATTGGCTAGCAATATGTATAATAGATTGAAGTTGCAGATTTCTTACGTTATCCCGCGCGATAATTTCAGCTGTTTACCACTTATTTTCTGCTGTTTTTGTGTATTCATACAGAAAATATCAGTAGTAACATAATTCTCTTTCCTAGTTCAAGGTAAAAATAAGCACATAAACAAACAAACAAACGAACAAACAAAATTGAAGAAAAAAAAATCACATTGTGAGATTTAATCCTGGTACTCTCGCGCGACAGGTTGCCATGCTTACCAGTACGACAAGCGTTTGACACAACGGTGGATCAAATTTCTTGGTCATAACGTTATCGATGTCTTTTGAGTGAATTATCAAAAATATTTATCTTGGAAAACCCAAGAATTCATGGACTAGCATAAAATAAAACGTCATATCTACCTAAGCACTGATAATTCATTTCTGATACCTTGAACATTACGGCTTTAACACGTTAACGTCAGAACGTAGTTGATGGCGTCATTATGGATCATTACGCATGTTTTAATAAGGATTTTACCTCAGTTTTAGAATCCCGTTGGTCAGTAGTTAAAATTGAAACACGTGACATTTAACATTACGTTATTTTTCTCCTCGACTAATTTCCGTTCCCTTAGACGTCCTTATCAAGCGGTGCGTTCTCTTTGCTGCTACCAACCTAAATTAGCAAGCCAATACCATAGGCCTATACCTAATATAATCTCTGTCTTCGACTGGTTAGCCAGTGTCTTTATTCGCACAACATTGACGTCATTCCCATAACGGCTAGTTTGGAAACCTTCTTCTGAACTGCGGTGATTAATTAGTAGCTTCACATCGGCCAGGTTGTTACGACTCTAGGGGTAATGTAACAGAATAAAAGACACAAACAAGCTTTCAAGATTAAAATGCAAATCTTTAATTTCCTAAAATATTAAAAGAATTAAAATAGTTCAACAAACAATCAAAGTGAAAGAATTAAAATAACTTACAGTATAGAATATCCTAAAAAGTCCTAAAATGTTTTAAAGTTCACTTCCTGATGTTAATCCGAGTAATCCGGATGAAGTATTCCGAATGAAAATAACATGTACTGTGTTGACGTTGACAAGTTCTGATTAAATCCAAAATAATCCTTGCAAGTCTGGAATCTCACAAGTTTTAGAATAATGTCCGATAATTCCACGGAGCTGTATAGTAATTCAGATGAATTACTAATTAAATAAATTCCACACTGAACTGAATAATTTCAATAACCTCTCTTCATTCAAGCAATTGTAAAGAATGATAATTCCCAAGATTATTCCCTATATATCTTTACTAAGTGCGCAGAATTAAAAGGGAATACCCTTTCTCCGTCTTTAATAATATGGTATTTCAAGATAACACAACCCTCTAAGAACCAATCAGGAACTAGGTTACGCGTCATTTACCCAAAGGTCTAGCGTACTAAAAATCTTAAAGAGTAAACATAATGTTATTGTAGTATAGAATGTGACCTTTCAATGTTGATTTCCAAAAGTACAAAGCCAGGTCGACTTCATTTCCCGCGCAATTGATCATGTGACCACTTATTGATCGAGCATTAGTCGTATCTATACTGATATGCTAACCCCTATTCAGACTAAAAACAGAGATCATAAATTAGTAAATTAAATCATTATAAAAAGGTAAAAAGGTATGATTCCGTAACACCCTCCCCCATCAACGGAAAAAATAAGGATTTATGCAATAACAACTTATTTTTTTATATGTACTTCCAACATACAAGTAATTAAATAAATAAAAAATTAATACATGACACAATCATGTATACAAAACAGTGTAACGGTGGTATTATACACGTGAAAATACATCATCGATTAAAATTTTACTAAGAAATAGCCGTAATCTTAGCTTCTTTTGATTTTATTTGTCCATGTCTCACAATCATGCCCTGAAAAGGTAACACTGGCACGACAAAAGTCACTTTTATACTGATGGTCAGTTTCACCTCACTGAATCTCTTGAAGAATGGTTCTATTAGATCTTGTCACATGTCGTTGCAGATGATGACATCTTCAATGTATGCATCGCAATTTCTATTTGGATGTTATTATATTCATCAGACGTTGGAAACTTGGGGAACCTTCATCCCAAATGGTACGACTTTGTATTGGTAAAGTTCTGGAGTCGTGAATGCAAATTTTTCTTTCTCTCCGTAAGTAAAATTTGGTAGAATCCCTTCAATAGGTCAATATCTTGCGACGTATTAGTCATTTCCAATCCTGTCTAGAAACTGGAAATGAATATGTCCCGGTGACTCTATTTACTTTCTATACTCTATACATGTACGGAAAGTGTTAATTTGTTTCTGCACTAAAACATGGTAAACTCCAGTCACTTTTATTTGGTTCGTGTAGAATGTCTGTAAATAAATATTCATTTTCTTCTATCAACTATTTCAGTTCGCAAATCTCAGGCGGCAGTATGCGCGAAGAGTAATGACTTCAAATCGTCCTATCGGATTTCTCATCTTCATTCAAATCTTCAATGTGTGAGACAAGTACTACTAAAGTAATCGATAATTTATGTGGCTATTTCTATCTACATATTGTTCTAACATGACAACGTTGTTTCTGCTTTCTCCTCCCAGAAGTATTAATAATAATTTAAATTCCCTAACCTTTTGTCAGTAGTATAAGGACCAAAATACTTAACCTAAAGAGGATTTTTGGGGTATAGGTAGCAAAACTAATACTCTATTATCCGACTAAAAAAAACTCCTACACTGACCCCTCGCAGCAAACAACAATAATTGGAAACCTTCAACCTACTCCCTTCCTGTTCCACAACAATTCCCAATTATATACCATCTCATAACAATATGTTACAATAATTCGTTCCAAAGTCTGATATAGTATCAGCTTCAGAAGACCAAACAGTGTGAAGAACCCGACCAAAACTCTCACTATGGTCTCAGTTTTAATATTCCACAAAGGAATAGCTTTTATAAAACTTGTAGACGCACACTTCGCGGACAAGTATTGGTTGTCTAACATCGTCTCATTTATTCCTAAACGACCAGACAACGACATTTCATGGACTACACTAAATAATTCCTGACGATAGTATCTAGGAACTACTATTTTACCAACTGACCACTCATCAGCAGCAATTACCCTAAGCAATCTCCGTTTCCGTTCAAAGACTTCACTCGTCAAGAAGTAACAAGTACCTTCTTGCGTGGCTTCAGTTTCCGTCATAGCCCCCTGAAACAAACAGGAGATATCCGAATCTCCCTGTTGTAAGACATCTAGTGCTTGTCTTATTACACCCTGACTATTTTTATGAGACATAGTAGTTAAAAGAGTATCACTATCAATACTAGATTGAGGAGCAGAAGTGACCTCATGAAAAGCCTGACCCAAAAAGGTGTCCGCTAAAGGAAATACATCCTGTTCAACAACAATATTCTCAAGAGCATACTTTGCCATAGCTCTAGTAACTTCACAAGCTGGATTTAAACCAGGGATTTCTACTTCAATATGATCAACTCTTTGATCCATACTAAGCTTGTTAGTTACAAGTGGATTAACCACGACCTTATCTTTAGCTAGGTCATTACCTAGTAATAAATGGATGCCCTTAATAGGCAAAGAAGCCACTGCTCTTATGGTCACAGGTCCCGAAACTAAGTCTGATGACAAATTAACACAATGAAGAGGGACATTAACATATCCACAATCTACCCCCTGTATTAATATACTTTCACTAGTAGAAGACTTCTCAGAAAACGGCAAAGTACTATCTAACAATAGACTCTGAGAAGCTCCTGTATCTCTTAATATCTTAATAGGAGTAGCCTTATCCAAGTCACCAACAAGTGACACAGAACCCTTCGACTTGAATGGTTCGTAATCCTTCATTATAAAATCAGACTGAGGTAAGCTAGCCTCCAAACAAATATCCTCATTGATAAATGACCCTGACCTTGACTTCTTAATAACTAGGCCTAAATTGCAACTTTAAGCAATCAGAAATAACGTGTCCCTTCATCTTACAATATGAACACGTGGGCAGAGATAAGGTTTTCTGATATTCCCTATCAGAATTTTGATTCTTTACAATCACATCACCCTGAGGTCTGAAATTTCCTGAACGAGTTTGAAATAATTTCTTAACATAAGATTGTTGAGGAAAAGTTTTAGTTATCAATGGAACCTTGTGTATTGAAGAATATTCATCAGCTGTGATGGCTGCCTTTTCTAAAGTCTCAACTCCTTTCTCATTAAGATACATCTTAATATTATCACTGACACAATTCTTGAAATCTTCAATCAATACCAGTTGTTCAAGATTATCATAATTGCCTTCAACCTTCTTAGATGTACATCATCTTGTAAACAAACGTTTCTTTTCCCAAGCAAATTTTACATGAGTTTGATTTGTTTCTTTTTTACATTCTCTAAAGTTTTGACGATGAGTTTCAGGTACCAACTCATAAGCTCTTAAAATGTATTCTTTGACCACTTCATAATCAGCAGATTGTTCAGATGAGAGTGCAGTATAAACATCATTAGCTTTGCCAGTTAACACACTCTGCAATAATGAGGTCCACTTCTCTTTTGGCCATTCCAGATTCTCGGCAATTTTCTCAAAACTGAGAAAATATTTGTCTATCTCCTTTTCTCTAAAAGGGGGAACCTGTCTCAAATGTTTGGCTAAATCAAAGTATGAACCCTGATTGTCATGAGTTTGCCCTTTACTGGTCAATTCTAATTCCCTTAGTCTAAATTCTCTAATTTTGTCTCTCTCTCTTTCCTCATTTTCTCTTACTTCCTTCTCTATTCCCCTTTGTTTATCCCTCTCTTGTATTTGTATCTCATTATCTCTTACTTCCTTCTCTATTCCCCGTTGTATCTCATTATCCCTTACTTTATCCTCCCTATCTCTTAATTTATCTTCCCTTCTTTCTTCCCTTTCCCTAATCTTTTCCTTTTCCTCCCTTTCCCTAATCTTTTCCTTTTCCTCCCTTTCCCTATCCTTATCTTCCCTTCTTTCCTGCATCTGCATCTGTTCCCATTGAAGTTTGATCTTTTCAATCTCTATGTCCTTAGCTATCTGTAATTTCTTTCCCAAACCAGACGGAGATTTTTTCTTAACACTTGAAACCCCCTCTTAAAAAATACCTGATTGTACCAAATATTGAATCAAGATACTTCTAATATCCTGCTTCAACACGGAAGCCTTTGCTTCAGTAAGACTATAATGTTGAGCAATTTCAAGTAATTCGTCCTTCTTTAAGGACTCAAATTTTTCCTGGGTAGGATCAGCTAAGAAACTCTCAACTCTGGATGTCATTATGAAAGCCTGTTAGTTTCTCTTTATTTCTTAATCTGGAAATCAAAAAACCACTAAAATTTCAAACAATGAAATTCAAATCCCAAAACGAAAACTTTCCGAAGTATCAAAATCTCTGAAATATTAAAACTTCGAAAATATTTAATTAAATCTAAATTTCAAAATATTTAAATTCGGATCCCGAAATTATTCTAATTTCTAATCCCGAGACGAGCTCCCAATTTATCCTGTTACGACTCTAGGGGTAATGTAACAGAATAAAAGACACAAACAAGCTTTCAAGATTAAAATGCAAATCTTTAATTTCCTAAAATATTAAAAGAATATTAAAATAGTTCAACAAACAATCAAAGTGAAAGAATTAAAATAACTTACAGTATAGAATATCCTAAAAAGTCCTAAAATGTTTTAAAGTTCACTTCCTGATGTTAATCCGAGTAATCCGGATGAAGTATTCCGAATGAAAATAACATGTACTGTGTTGACGTTGACAAGTTCTGATTAAATCCAAAATAATCCTTGCAAGTCTGGAATCTCACAAGTTTTAGAATAATGTCCGATAATTCCACGGAGCTGTATAGTAATTCAGATGAATTACTAATTAAATAAATTCCACACTGAACTGAATAATTTCAATAACCTCTCTTCATTCAAGCAATTGTAAAGAATGATAATTCCCAAGATTATTCCCTATATATCTTTACTAAGTGCGCAGAATTAAAAGGGAATACCCTTTCTCCGTCTTTAATAATATGGTATTTCAAGATAACACAACCCTCTAAGAACCAATCAGGAACTAGGTTACGCGTCATTTACCCAAAGGTCTAGCGTACTAAAAATCTTAAAGAGTAAACATAATGTTATTGTAGTATGGAATGTGACCTTTCAATGTTGATTTCCAAAAGTACAAAGCCAGGTCGACTTCATTTCCCGCGCAATTGATCATGTGACCACTTATTGATCGAGCATTAGTCGTATCTATACTGATATGCTAACCCCTATTCAGACTAAAAACAGAGATCATAAATTAGTAAATTAAATCATTATAAAAAGGTAAAAAGGTATGATTCCGTAACACCCTCCCCCATCAACGGAAAAAATAAGGATTTATGCAATAACAACTTATTTTTTGATATGTACTTCCAACATACAAGTAATTAAATAAATAAAAAATTAATACATGATACAGTCATGTATACAAAACAGTGTAACGGTGGTATTATACACGTGAAAATACATCATCGATTAAAATTTTACTAAGAAATAGCCGTAATCTTAGCTTCTTTTGATTTTATTTGTCCATGTCTCACAATCATGCCCTGAAAAGGTAACACTGGCACGACAAAAGTCACTTTTATACTGATGGTCAGTTTCACCTCACTGAATCTCTTGAAGAATGGTTCTATTAGATCTTGTCACATGTCGTTGCAGATGATGACATCTTCAATGTATGCATCGCAATTTCTATTTGGATGTTATTATATTCATCAGACGTTGGAAACTTGGGGAACCTTCATCCCAAATGGTACGACTTTGTATTGGTAAAGTTCTGGAGTCGTGAATGCAAATTTTTCTTTCTCTCCGTAAGTGAAATTTGGTAGAATCCCTTCAATAGGTCAATATCTTGCGACGTATTAGTCATTTCCAATCCTGTCTAGAAACTGGAAATGAATATGTCCCGGTGACTCTATTTACTTTCTATACTCTATACATGTACGGAAAGTGTTAATTTGTTTCTGCACTGAAACATGGTAAACTCCAGTCACTTTTATTTGGTTCGTGTAGAATGTCTGTAAATAAATATTCATTTTCTTCTATCAACTATTTCAGTTCGCAAATCTCAGGCGGCAGTATGCGCGAAGAGTAATGACTTCAAATCGTCCTATCGGATTTCTCATCTTCATTCAAATCTTCAATGTGTGAGACAAGTACTACTAAAGTAATCGATAATTTATGTGGCTATTTCTATCTACATATTGTTCTAACATGACAACGTTGTTTCTGCTTTCTCCTCCCAGAAGTATTAATAATAATTTAAATTCCCTAACCTTTTGTCAGTAGTATAAGGACCAAAATACTTAACCTAAAGAGGATTTTTGGGGTATAGGTAGCAAAACTAATACTCTATTATCCGACTAAAAAAAAACTCCTACACTGACCCCTCGCAGCAAACAACAATAATTGGAAACCTTCAACCTACTCCCTTCCTGTTCCACAACAATTCCCAATTATATACCATCTCATAACAATATGTTACAATAATTCGTTCCAAAGTCTGATATAGTATCAGCTTCAGAAGACCAAACAGTGTGAAGAACCCGACCAAAACTCTCACTATGGTCTCAGTTTTAATATTCCACAAAGGAATAGCTTTTATAAAACTTGTAGACGCACACTTCGCGGACAAGTATTGGTTGTCTAACATCGTCTCATTTATTCCTAAACGACCAGACAACGACATTTCATGGACTACACTAAATAATTCCTGACGATAGTATCTAGGAACTACTATTTTACCAACTGACCACTCATCAGCAGCAATTACCCTAAGCAATCTCCGTTTCCGTTCAAAGACTTCACTCGTCAAGAAGTAACAAGTACCTTCTTGCGTGGCTTCAGTTTCCGTCATAGCCCCCTGAAACAAACAGGAGATATCCGAATCTCCCTGTTGTAAGACATCTAGTGCTTGTCTTATTACACCCTGACTATTTTTATGAGACATAGTAGTTAAAAGAGTATCACTATCAATACTAGATTGAGGAGCAGAAGTGACCTCATGAAAAGCCTGACCCAAAAAGGTGTCCGCTAAAGGAAATACATCCTGTTCAACAACAATATTCTCAAGAGCATACTTTGCCATAGCTCTAGTAACTTCACAAGCTGGATTTAAACCAGGGATTTCTACTTCAATATGATCAACTCTTTGATCCATACTAAGCTTGTTAGTTACAAGTGGATTAACCACGACCTTATCTTTAGCTAGGTCATTACCTAGTAATAAATGGATGCCCTTAATAGGCAAAGAAGCCACTGCTCTTATGGTCACAGGTCCCGAAACTAAGTCTGATGACAAATTAACACAATGAAGAGGGACATTAACATATCCACAATCTACCCCCTGTATTAATATACTTTCACTAGTAGAAGACTTCTCAGAAAACGGCAAAGTACTATCTAACAATAGACTCTGAGAAGCTCCTGTATCTCTTAATATCTTAATAGGAGTAGCCTTATCCAAGTCACCAACAAGTGACACAGAACCCTTCGACATGAATGGTTCGTAATCCTTCATTATAAAATCAGACTGAGGTAAGCTAGCCTCCAAACAAATATCCTCATTGATAAATGACCCTGACCTTGACTTCTTAATAACTAGAGCATTTGGAACTGCTCTATTATAATTCTGAGGCCTAAATTGCAACTTTAAGCAATCAGAAATAACGTGTCCCTTCATCTTACAATATGAACACGTGGGCAGAGATAAGGTTTTCTGATATTCCCTATCAGAATTTTGATTCTTTACAATCACATCACCCTGAGGTCTGAAATTTCCTGAACGAGTTTGAAATAATTTCTTAACATAAGATTGTTGAGGAAAAGTTTTAGTTATCAATGGAACCTTGTGTATTGAAGAATATTCATCAGCTGTGATGGCTGCCTTTTCTAAAGTCTCAACTCCTTTCTCATTAAGATACATCTTAATATTATCACTGACACAATTCTTGAAATCTTCAATCAATACCAGTTGTTCAAGATTATCATAATTGCCTTCAACCTTCTTAGATGTACATCATCTTGTAAACAAACGTTTCTTTTCCCAAGCAAATTTTACATGAGTTTGATTTGTTTCTTTTTTACATTCTCTAAAGTTTTGACGATGAGTTTCAGGTACCAACTCATAAGCTCTTAAAATGTATTCTTTGACCACTTCATAATCAGCAGATTGTTCAGATGAGAGTGCAGTATAAACATCATTAGCTTTGCCAGTTAACACACTCTGCAATAATGAGGTCCACTTCTCTTTTGGCCATTCCAGATTCTCGGCAATTTTCTCAAAACTGAGAAAATATTTGTCTATCTCCTTTTCTCTAAAAGGGGGAACCTGTCTCAAATGTTTGGCTAAATCAAAGTATGAACCCTGATTGTCATGAGTTTGCCCTTTACTGGTCAATTCTAATTCCCTTAGTCTAAATTCTCTAATTTTGTCTCTCTCTCTTTCCTCATTTTCTCTTACTTCCTTCTCTATTCCCCTTTGTTTATCCCTCTCTTGTATTTGTATCTCATTATCTCTTACTTCCTTCTCTATTCCCCGTTGTATCTCATTATCCCTTACTTTATCCTCCCTATCTCTTAATTTATCTTCCCTTCTTTCTTCCCTTTCCCTAATCTTTTCCTTTTCCTCCCTTTCCCTAATCTTTTCCTTTTCCTCCCTTTCCCTATCCTTATCTTCCCTTCTTTCCTGCATCTGCATCTGTTCCCATTGAAGTTTGATCTTTTCAATCTCTATGTCCTTAGCTATCTGTAATTTCTTTCCCAAACCAGACGGAGATTTTTTCTTAACACTTGAAACCCCCTCTTAAAAAATACCTGATTGTACCAAATATTGAATCAAGATACTTCTAATATCCTGCTTCAACACGGAAGCCTTTGCTTCAGTAAGACTATAATGTTGAGCAATTTCAAGTAATTCGTCCTTCTTTAAGGACTCAAATTTTTCCTGGGTAGGATCAGCTAAGAAACTCTCAACTCTGGATGTCATTATGAAAGCCTGTTAGTTTCTCTTTATTTCTTAATCTGGAAATCAAAAAACCACTAAAATTTCAAACAATGAAATTCAAATCCCAAAACGAAAACTTTCCGAAGTATCAAAATCTCTGAAATATTAAAACTTCGAAAATATTTAATTAAATCTAAATTTCAAAATATTTAAATTCGGATCCCGAAATTATTCTAATTTCTAATCCCGAGACGAGCTCCCAATTTATCCTGTTACGACTCTAGGGGTAATGTAACAGAATAAAAGACACAAACAAGCTTTCAAGATTAAAATGCAAATCTTTAATTTCCTAAAATATTAAAAGAATATTAAAATAGTTCAACAAACAATCAAAGTGAAAGAATTAAAATAACTTACAGTATAGAATATCCTAAAAAGTCCTAAAATGTTTTAAAGTTCACTTCCTGATGTTAATCCGAGTAATCCGGATGAAGTATTCCGAATGAAAATAACATGTACTGTGTTGACGTTGACAAGTTCTGATTAAATCCAAAATAATCCTTGCAAGTCTGGAGCTGTATAGTAATTCAGATGAATTACTAATTAAATAAATTCCACACTGAACTGAATAATTTCAATAACCTCTCTTCATTCAAGCAATTGTAAAGAATGATAATTCCCAAGATTATTCCCTATATATCTTTACTAAGTGCGCAGAATTAAAAGGGAATACCCTTTCTCCGTCTTTAATAATATGGTATTTCAAGATAACACAACCCTCTAAGAACCAATCAGGAACTAGGTTACGCGTCATTTACCCAAAGGTCTAGCGTACTAAAAATCTTAAAGAGTAAACATAATGTTATTGTAGTATGGAATGTGACCTTTCAATGTTGATTTCCAAAAGTACAAAGCCAGGTCGACTTCATTTCCCGCGCAATTGATCATGTGACCACTTATTGATCGAGCATTAGTCGTATCTATACTGATATGCTAACCCCTATTCAGACTAAAAACAGAGATCATAAATTAGTAAATTAAATCATTATAAAAAGGTAAAAAGGTATGATTCCGTAACACAGGTACATAATGGGTAAAAGACTTTTTTATATTTTGTTCGAAGAAAAGTTGATAGTTTTTTGCGCTCTCGCGAGCACTGGAAGTGTCACGCAGTTGTCAGCGAAAGTGTCCTTGGCCATTACTTCGCATGCTAGAAAAAGACCTCATATGTCAATAGTGGCCATTTTGAATTGCCCTCAAGCCCGTTGTCACACTAATTTTATTGACCTCACACGGATTTCATGACGTATCATCACTAATAGCTACATAAGCAGTAGTTTGAGTGTATTGAAACTGAAGGTTGGAGGGATAGCATTAAGAATTGAACCTGTAGGTATTTCATTGATGGTTGATACGTTGTCGAATGCTATTTTTAACGCCTATATTTTAAGTATTATCTTTTCTTTGCACATCTAGACGGATACTCGCCCGCCAAAACTGACCATTTTGTGAAGCATCACTACTAAGTTATTAGACTCTCATTGGAAAGAGACGAGAATGTTCCGAATGATGTCCTTATATTCCTTTCCAGGACTATTGCTCTCCAGGACTCGATTTCACTAACATAAATCTTCAATTAGTTCTATACGTAAAACATTTGATTGGTCAATTTTAAGTCAGACTTAAATTTCAGCCAGTCTGTTCGCTTGATTCTAAACTTAAATCTAAGTCTAGACTTGAGTTCTGTTGGTGAAATTCAGACCTGATTGGCTATACTTAACTTAAGACTTATGTTGGTGAAATTGTGCCAAGGGAAAGTCATACTACCTTCAAGCACCTGGTAAATCACGTTATATTTCACTCATGTTACCGTCATGTTTATATTATTTCACCACTTAGAATATAATGGTTTAAATTCTGCTCTCTTCAGTCAGGCGATTTCAATTTTCTTCAGTGTAACAAAACAATTATTACCCTGAGGTTAAATGATGAATTCTCTACACTTGATATGTGCCATGTTACCCACAAGCAGAGCCCTATGTTAACATAACATACCATATGTAACGGGTAGAGAATTCATCATATAACCTAAAAACAAGGGTAATAACACTTGACACGGTGGTAAATAAAATGTGTCAGATACTTATCTATTATAGTTAGATAGTAGTTTTAATCAGTGTAGGAACACTGTTGATAAGAAACACTTAAATGGACTAAAGGTGAACAATCGTTAACTAGCACAAACAATATATATATATATATATATATATATATATATATATATATATATATATATATATATATATATATATATATATATACACACACAATTATGATGATGCGAAAGCGCTTGAAAGAATAAAGGATGAACATAACTGATATCCTGTTTTCTATAAATGAAACGGGATGTGAACCTTTTCACTTTTTCATATATATATATATATATATATATATATATATATATATATATATATATATATATATATAATCGTATTCCGATTTGTTGGGCATTGTGTTCGCATACAGGAAGATTTGTGCAAGGACGGTGCCTTTGAGTAATGGCATCAGTTTCCTGCTTTTCCTCTAGTACAGAACAAAATTCGTATACAAATTCTCCAACAAATAGTGCGAGACAAAAACTGTATGGTCTATTATAAAGAAAATGTTTCTAAATCACTGGACTTATCAAAACCGCTATATATATTTGCTAAGTTTGTTGTATGTGCACTGTCTTTGTTGCGGAGAGGACGTTTAGTTACAGAATGAAGTTCATCCTTTACCTTCAGTTTACAATATTTGCACATTCGATTTTGTCATTCAATTGTCCTATATCCTCCGGATTCTATTTTCTGCCGTTGGGAGCTAATTTTAATTTGTGCTAGACTACGGCGGATGTTGCAATGTTTAACCGAGTTTAGGATTGGGCCATTTTATTAGGTTTTTTAATGAATGTGTAAAATTGTAATAAATGCTTTTGTATTCCGTTCATCTAATTTTTTAAATTTTTAAAAATATTTTGTGTATATGTTTGCTGAAGAGTCTATTTCAGGAAACCTGTGTCAAATTTATCAGTAATGAGTCTAGCACTGGCAATCCAGGAGGTTGGACCGGTCCAAGGGTCTTTGGCGCCCTAGGCGAACTATGCAAACAAACTCACTTCCGTCTAATTTGGCGCCCCTTAAAGCATGGCGCCCTAGGCGACCGCATAGTTCGCCTATATGGTCGGACCGGTCCTGCCAGGAGGTTTTACAATTTATACTAAAGGCCTCACTACACAAATGAGCATCCATTAACAGTTTTCGGTCTGACGGGGCATTCTCTGAACAGTTCCAGTATTTCATTATTTGTAGATTAATATCATTTAATAAAGGGAATCGTCTAAGTTTACCTTTGCAAGCTATGTTTGTGGAGTTCATACGAACTTGTAATTTTGTATGTATTTTATCACATGACTTATATCATTTACAAAACATTTTTAGCCTTATGTTTATGTAAATTATTTAAGATTAAATTTCCCAAGATTTCAAAGTTAAATAGTATAACTGACTTGACAATAGTATCAAATATTTTATTAAAGATTGTTGGATTGGGTTCGTTTCACTACAAAAAAAGCACTATTTGTTTTAAAGAGAGACCCCTCTTTCACAATTCCTTCTTTTTTTTTTTTTTTTTTTTTTGTATTTACAAAGTTTCCTTTGGAACATCCCAAGTAAGTGTATTCATTTGCAAGTTTGACTCCCCCCCCCCCTCCCTACTAGTGATAGTCGTTTCCTTATTTGATGACCGTAATGTGTTTTGTGTCAAATGTCATTTCATTCGGAACTACCTCGGCAATGTCTGTGAGACTAAAATATGCCTCAGATGTATGTCGGCGCAGTACTTTACAGAAAAATCATGTATTTTGTTCACCGGAAATATCTCCACACAAACAAAAAGAAACCATAATCTATTCGGACTGTCTTGTCTATTTCTGTGATTTGATTGACTGTAGGATTGACCGAAATTTTACGAATGAAAAAATAGTTTCATCATTCGTAACTTCTTAGTCAATCCTGGTTTAGTAAATGGTCAAAGTGGTCCTAATGGGACCTATCGACATACATTCGAGGTAGGATCCGTAGGACTAACATCGAAGTTGCGAATGATACCATTCGTTACAATAATTTGTAAAATGTTCTTCTAAATAGTTTTGTAACTCCTTTGCAGTTATTGATATCACTAAAAGGTCATTAACCCATAAGATGTGTGATAATATTTTATCAAGTAATGTGTATGAAATGATAGCAAATTGTAGGTCATTTACACATTGTTAAATAAAGTAAGGGTTATCGTATATACACGTGCATAAGTCAGGTCAAACTGCAAACAACATAGACTCACATCTGCCGTTGCATAATGAGCCAGCAGATCAGGGTCTCTGTTGCTTATTCTACTGATTGGTCCTTACAAACTGCATAGACCCAGACCTGCTGATTCAAGCAATAAGCGAGTATAATATACAGGATGTCATCTCCTTTTAAATCCATTGTTTGTGTCAAAGATGTCAGTAATAGAAGCATTTGCAATCAGATTATTTGTTGTTTAGTTAATATATATATATATATATATATATATATATATATATATATATATATATATATATATATGTATCTTTTATAATGGACTAACTAAACATTTCCACTAGTGTCTAGCATAGTTAATTTTAGAAGTAATAATTACTTCTGCCATATATTGTCAGAGGCATATTTTAAAATCTCTAAAGCCTAGATTTAAACATAATTTATTGTTATTTACGTATTTATCAATGACCTTTTCAAAATGAAAATGTTTTCTGTAGTTCTTCGCCCTTTCCGAAACCCCCCTTGATTGTTTGGATTAATGCAGATCTGTTCCAAAATAGTTGCGAAAACGGGTATTTATCACGATTGTGACCAGTTCGCTCATACAGCTTATTAGAGTAATTCCACAAAAGTTATTTGGATCCCTCTGGGAGCCTATCCTACAAAGGTTATTTGGATCCCTCTAGGAGCCTTTCTTTTTTATGTGTATAATACTACAGAGAGCCCATATCTCTGGGAATTTCCCAGTTGTAAAACACCTCATGAAAGAATTTATTATTGTTGCTATAAGAACAGAACTTTCTATATTTTATCATTTCATTAGTTTTTAAGTTAACTTGTTAGTAGCTGTTGTACTTCGGCAGTTTGTATTATTTGGTATACTTATGTAATTGCAGAGTTGGATTATGTTTATTAAAGACTTCATTTATCGAATCTTCTGGTTTACTTCCTTGGTCTTCAGATAAAGTGATGATATCCTAATTTCTAAAAAAGTTTTTTTTTTTTCGTTTTTTTTTCTTTCTTGAATTCAGCACTTATTTCATCTGGTATGTTGCCGTGATTGCAATTATTGCTAGTTAATTTGTTAGTTAGTTTATAAATAGGTTTTGAGGTCACTGCCTTGTATTTTTTCCAACTTGTCATATATATCGTCCCTGAATGTGTTTTTCCCTTTTCTTACTTATTTTATTAACTTGTTTACGCAATGTAAAATATATACCTCTCATGCGGGGTTCATGGGGTATTATTTTTGAAAGGAAACCTAATTTTTAAAAAATAATTATTTTGAAGGCATCAGTGTTTTTATTAGCTTGTATGGACTGTTTCTTTGTAATTTTCAAAGTATGCTCCTCTATGGAGGTGCAAGTGGGAATTTGCTTTGGTTTGGTGCTTTACGGCACAGCAACACAAATAGGTTATTTAGTGCCAAGTGGGGAATCCCTCCAGATTTCCTATATGGTATTGCAAGTGGGAAATCTCTCCATCCTGCCTCTATGGTGGTACAAGTGAGTAATCCCTCTGAGCAGCCTCTGTGATAACGGTATTGAACTGTTCAGCGCGTAAATCAGTATCAAGCTGGTCTGAATTGGCATGATTCTTAATAAATTCCTTGCTTTTATTTGTAGTTTTTAGTTTGGTATGAATATAGTTCTTTTTTAAACGTTATCTTTGTTTATTTATTTTTTTGGAAGAACTTGTGTGAGATTAATAGTGTTGTACACCTTTATCTTTATTTTACATTATAGATCACAAGGTAGTGAATACGGTACATACTGGGTCTTTGTAGATTAAGATTAAATAAATTGGTATAAACTGTTAATCATACTGGAACCATTATTATGATGGCATGCGAGTTTTCCTGAATAGTCACCTGGATACAACCATTCATAATTTTGTCTGCTGATACAAAGTTATATCGTCAGATTTCGGCCATGTTTTATTCTTTTTCTTCTTTGTGTGTGTGTGTGTGTGTGTGTGTGTGCGTGTGTGTGTGTGTGTGTGTGTGTGTGTGTGTGTGTGTTTCTACAGGATTTTCTACCCCGACAGCCACCATCCTGAGGGTAGTGTTCCGTATTAGGCTTTATTAGTGGTTTATCTCTAGGTGTGAAGTCTAATATAGGTTCGCCTTTACTAACTGGCCTAGCATTTGAGTCATCCCTGATAATTATACAGCCATATGAACTTAGTGACTCCATTTCTTGTTCTAGTATATCAAATTAGTCTGCGAATCTGCTGAATGAACGTATGTATTGAAATGTTAAGGTCCCTATCAAACCCAAATACAGCACTGTGTATTTGAAACCACTAGAGTAATTATTTGCTTGTTTTTATGAATACTATGCAATGAATCTTCTCTAAATAGGAATATAAGTCTACCTGATCCCCTTCCCCCAGCAATCTTTAATGCTTAATACTATGCGTAGCCCTGATTTTAATATTTGCATAACCATGTGCCTGTACTTGTATGTGCGAAAACAAGAAAACATATTCCATAAGAAAGCTTTTAATTTCTGGATTCTTTAGTTTTCTACTAATGCCATGTACATTCCATGATATGATGGTGAGAAGACTTTGAGAAGTGTCTAGGTTTTACATATGCATTATTTTTTGGCATACATGAATCGTCCCTTAACTAATATTACATACACATGAAATACAGTATATATGTGATTTGGAATGCACATTTTGAAATGCACTGTGACCCTATTTTATATGAAACTATGTTCCTACAGCTAATTAAAGATTCATTTATCACATAGTTGGTACGCTTTATATATAGTGAGTGCAGTTTAATATTTTTGATATGTTAACATATTAACATATCACTTTATTTGAATCTGATTGATCCAAATAAGCCCATGAAATTCTTGTGCAGTATTCTCTTTACTGATTGGCTGCGACTGTGGGAATTTTCTTTACCCCGGCTTCTTGAACTTTTTTTTTTTTTTTTTTTTTTTTGCTATTACTCTCAACATTTTGGCGGCCATTTTTCGAATTTATTACCAAAGGGGCATTGAGAAAAAAAAAAAAAAGGTTGGGTCTGTCGGAATATGCCCAATTTAACCTACAGGGGTTCATTACAAATGAAATTACGAGCATCGGTCAATGGACAGGGCTAAGGGGGGGGGGAGGAGCTGGTCCAAATCTGTTTCTCGCACCCCACCACATAAAAAGCGTGGTTTAAATGTCAACCTATAGGAGTGAATAAACTCAACTCTCTTTCGAAAAGGATTTCGACAAATGCCGGTCTCCCAACTAACAGAAAGTTATATAACCACAGCATTCTTCCAAATCAAATAATATAGATATAGTCACAGAAACATCCAGTGAGTTAATAACTACAGCCAAGTAAATGCAAATCAGTACCGGCAAATCTCTTAACTTCTCGGCAACACTTCTACATCTAGCACAGTTTCTGCGTCCAGTAATACTCCCTTCCCTGGAATACTTTCTCTTCTGCCAAATCCAATACTGCATCTGTGGTGAATGTCTATGGTGGAAAGTTTTCGGTGGAAACTTTCTGAACAGCCACACATAAATTCATGTATATGACGCTACAGTTACTGCATATAGCTGACCTAACCAAGTGAACTATGTAACAACAGATAGGAATTTCCAGCGGTGGTCCAATTTTGAAAAAAAGAGTATCCTGTTCTTGACAAATGTTCTATTGATTAAAAGGACATTTGCTCTTTTAATTGTTATTTATTCAAAATTATACTTCTAAATGCTTTTTGTTATCAAACTGTTCAATGCTGCGTAAACTCGCGTCTGGGACTATTTTTTCATGCGCAAGAATTGAAAGGTGCAGCGTCTGAGCTAGAATGAAATGCCGAAAAAGACGTGTTCTTATATCTCTGTCTTTCCACTCTAAATAAAAACTATGTGATAAACAGAATCTCAAATGAGTAATGATTTAATATTGAATATATAAAACTCTTTAAATAATTTCTAGTTTTTGCGAGCCTTGGCGAGCAAAAGCTGGAAATTATTTAACTCGTTTCATATATTCAATATTAAATCCTTACCCATTTGAGATCCCCTATTTATACAACTCATAATAAATGCTATTTTTCCCAGGCTGATCTGAAGCCTTGTATAAGATGCACATCTGATACAGATCGAGAGTCATCACTGTCAAATATGACGTCACCTAACAACGGTCGCGTAACAGTTACGCTATATTTAGACGCAATGTACAATGTGAGGAGATAGATGGAATCAAAGTTAAACAGCAACATAAAAACTTGTCTTTTTATTATGAAATAATTGTTTAGGGTATATAATGAAGACATCATCAGTACACTAACTTCACCTGGGTGGTTGTATCACGTCTCGTTTGATAGCGGAAGGTCATCGGATCATGCTCGCGCCTTCGGATATCGCGAGATACAATGTTCTTTTCCTATCAAACTCGATTCGATACAAGCATACAAAAGCAAGTTACTCTACTGACGACCTATATATATCCACGTAGGCCTGCTTTTCCTCAAAAACAGAAACGAAACAAGTCCTGGTCATATCCTTCATTTTCAGATTTGTTGACATATTATCGGTGGCCATACTGTCTCAAATTATACTTTATTATCTCCAATGAGGTTATGAATTCATACCCCGGAAATGGACCCTTGCAAGAATAAGTGGCCACGTCAAAGGTCGGTTGTTTCCACAAAGCTTTTCGTTTCCGTCCATCTCAAAGCCTACTAAAAAATATCAGCTGTTGAGAGCGTACACTGTGTAAGTTGATACATCTTGTTGTACAGTCGACGTAAGAAAGTTAAAGAATTTAAACAAAAAAGTTGAACGAACTACTCCTTCAATTTTACTATAGATGATAATTTCATAAGGTCTAAAACCAGTTATTATCTATGACACATTCCAACTTACCTGCAAGGCAAATAAACTCCATGTGTGGTTTTGCAATGTTAAATCCAATCGTAACTTTTGCCTCTCCATGTTTTGTTACACCTTTGCTTATGTTGTTCACATCTCTCATGAACACAACGTTATGGTTCTTCTTTCCGAATGGATGCTTGATGAAAGATTCACGTTTGCTGCATACCACCAAACGAGTGGGGCCGTAACTTGTGGCCTTTTGAAAGACCAGCCAGCGCTTTTTCCACACCTACGGAAGGAAGATTTTTTTGTGTAGAAAAAGCAACCGAGGTTTTAAACAAGTTTTAAAAATAAAGGATATTAATAGGGCGCTATCTATTGTGACAAGGAATATGATAAAATGGTCTCCTAATCACAACATTGTTTGTAGATTTAAAAAAAAAAAGTAATGTCAATCCGAAAATAGGATTGGACAGATTAAAACAACACAAAAATACTGGCTAAACACACATATAAATGTAACACATTTAAGACTACGCAGAAACAGGTCCGAAGACGAGCAAAGGCAATCGATAGATAGGTTTGGTTTTATGGGTTTAACGCCATTTTTCAGCACATGAAAGGCTATATTTGGCGGCCAGTATATCTGGTGGAGGAAGAACCCGGAAAAATCCCGGGAAGAACCAACGACCCACGGAAATCTACTGGCAAGCTTTCTCACATAACCACATTGGCAGAGCCCAAGACTCGAACCCACGCGGACAGAGGTGAGATGGCAGTGATCTGTAAATGCGAGCGCCTTAGACCACTCGGCCACCTGGGGCCCCAAACGATAAATAGATAGATTTGGACAGAGCAATTACCTTTTATTACAAAGAACCCAACACTTTTTATAGATAGATAGATAGACATTTTGTTTTATGCAGTTGTTTACATGGATAAACATCTGTCCTGCAAGACATTTTCCACTAACCATGCACATATATGCATGCTCTTCAATTACTTACACCAAAGGCTGTCTTAATTTTGACTGGACCCTGTTTCACGATGCCCTGTATTCCATCTGGAGAGTTTTCCTCTTGCATCCTGTGCTTTAGACTAATATGTTATTTCCTGGAAAAGGGCAAATAAATGTTCAGTCGGATACGTCAGCATTCGTCACATTTGCGGTAATCAGGAATAATAATAATAATAATAATAATAATACTAATACTACTACTACTACTACTACTAATAATAATAATAATAATAATAATAATAATAATAATAATAATAATAAATGCGCTCTCTGGCACTCTGAAATTAATCCTTTTTTGCCGGGCTGTGAAATGCCCAGATATATTGATTGAATGATTGATTGATGTTTAACTGCGCATCAACGCATGCACGGTTATATCGTGCCGAGGCAATAGGAGACACACCACGACGGTCAAACTGTCTTGGTCTCGGCAGGAAATAAGTTTCCATTGAGGCAAGTTTCAATCTTTGGCTTCTCGTGCTTTCCCTGCACTCAAGGCATACTACTCCCTCTAAATACTTATGCTAGACATAACGCTCTCTCTCTCTCTCTCTCTCTCTCTCTCTCTCTCTCTCTCTCTCTCTCTCTCTCTCTCTCTCTCTCTCTCTCCATATATCCATGCTACTTGCTCTTATCTTTCTTGTGGTAGATATGGCCTCGGCCATTATCTCTTTTAACATTATATCTAGTAAGACCGATAATGCGACAGTGAAGTACTCAAGACTTATTAATATGACATGATAGGAGATGTGTTAGACTTAATACATAAAGATAGAAAATCAATATGTGAGGTACACTAATAAACAGTTGTTTACTCGACATGTGTAACCGATAGTTTGCAGTATTTCCGAATTAAAGGTCAGAAATTTACTACAGCTGACAAGTGTATACCAAGTGCACTCTCAATTTTTGCAGGTGCATATTATGGGAAGAAAGTGATAACCTGGTGATCAAGGCCTGTTTGTTTGCTTGTTTGTTTGTTTGTTTTATTGTGCATGTAATTGTATAACAAAAAGGAAATTACATGCATTCAACAAAATATTCAAGGTAAGTGACCGTCTCAACTCCATCGCAATACAAGGAGAGAGAGAGAGAGAGAGAGAGAGAGAGAGAGAGAGAGAGAGAGAGAGAGAGAGAGAGAGAGGGAGAGAGAGAGAGAGAGAGAGAGAAATCAACAAGTATGTCTTGTTTGGAAGAGTTCGTAACATGTAACACGGAAGTTTGTGCATGCATAGCTTACGGCACGAGTCTTATTCAAATAAATTATACATAAGCACTTTATAATTAATTTCCTGCAGCTTTTCAGCTTTTTAGTCGGTCTGTAAACTTAATGATTTCTAGATAGTACCGACGAAAGTAAAATCAACTGTCCACTCAAACAGGAGCTAAGAGGAATATTGACCATTAATATTCCAGTGGTAGTTAACTTCCATGATTGAATTACTTTTAAATGATGCGTGTGTTTGAAAACTAAGGTCTAACATCCAGTAGGAACAAACAGCACAATACAAATTTTTCTATATATTTAACTCTCTGGAAAAGTATAAAATAACGGAGGTTGCCTCCCTTAAGTAGACTACATGACACTTCATTATGCCTATCCGTACTGATCTACTGCTCTTTACCTAGTTTATATGAGTATAGATGGTCTACGTGTCATCATTTAAAAGATACAAATTCATTCGAATCCCATTACTACTCCTCTACATTATGAAACATGTCTTCCTTACCTTAATTTTCGACAAATTTGGCAACCGATCTCGGATCCAGTGCGCATTGCAGACGACAGTGGTAAAAATGAAACTGATCTTCTTGGTGCACAATCAAATGACACATGCTGTTCATGTATATTTAAACGTATCAAGATAACACACCGGATCCAGCTAATACATCGTCGGAAGTTAAAATATTGTGTATATCAAAATTGTTCTTCTTCCTCTCCTTATGGTTTGAAGGTCATCGTTATCTCGCATAGAAAATTAGTTGCTATGTACCAGAGACATTCACTAAGGTGTGTCAAAAAGGCTGGAGAAAAAAAAAAACCCGGGTCAACCTTGTAAAACTTTTTTTTTTTTTTACATTCATCGAGATTAGTCATCCAATATTCTAGAAAATGATATTTAACTTTGCCATGCAGTTTTTTTTTTTAAAGCTATTTGGTTGTATGATATAGGTACCCTCAACATACTGAAACAACCCAACAAAAACAACAGAATATTCAGGGTCAACCCAGTGCTGTACTAGCAACCAGCTATTCTCTAATTCGGTCCGGGAAACAAATGGAAGTTCACATTTCTGTAATTTTGACACCAGTGATGATAAGCAAGCTTATTCAATTTTTATTTTTTTACAAACTTTTTATTCTTCATTTACTCCGAAGTTTTATTTTCAATAAAGCCTAACTGGTGCCATATCTGCTTGCAGTATTCTTTTGTTCCAGGGCTTTTCGACTTTTTGTGAAAGACACATAGTGTAAACATAACTGATTACATATTTTTCTTTGGTCATAGTTATTTGTTTGAAAAAAAACTACAGTTTTATTATATTTGCAGAGTTTACATTGATAAATCTTCCACGAAGCTATTGCTCACATGGAAATATGTTATATATCAGCCATCTTTTTCAGTAAAAAGAACCCCCTCTATTTTTCAGCAATAAATTCTCTTTCCTGTTTAAAGGAGTGCATATAGATTGTTTTTTCTTCTTCTAAATACTCAGAATATGTTGCCATCATTTCATCATATTATGGCTTATTAGTGTTTCTAAAGAGAAAACATTATGCTAATGGCACTTTATCTGTAAGAGTGTACAACTATTTAAGCGAAAATAAAGTCAAATACATATCTATATGTAAATTGGTGAATAATATCAAAAGTCACTAGAAAGCTTTGAGCCTGCAATTAAAGTACATATTTGTTCCGTAGAAATTAAAACATCATGATAAGATAACTAACTACATTTATATATACTGTTTGTCGACCTTGAGATAAAAGTCCGTCGCATAAGTTGATTTCTATAAAACGGTCAATTGATATTGGAAACAGTGTTTAAGCAATTGGTTGAATTTGGGCGATATGGTACCCTACGTGACTTAACATTTCTGGGCTACTATGGAACCCTAATGGAATTTAACATTAGCGATTTTGGGTCAGCTTGGGTCTCAACCGGAATTAGCAACACTGGGCCATTATGGGGCACTACGAGAATTTAACATTAGCGGTGTATAGACCCCTATGGGAATTTAACATTAGTAGTTTTAAAGCACCCTATGGGGATTTAACATTACATGTTACATTGTGTGGACTATGGGAATTTAATATGGGGGGGGGCGCTGTGGCACTTATGAAACCTTTAACGTTACGTTACATACTTAAGAGTAGACATGGACTCACCTTGACTTACCGATACCTACTGCGACTAACCAATACATATTGTGACTGACCAATACATATTATGACTGACCACCACATATTCTCAGCAGCACCTTTTCAGATTTAATAAGATATATTCTGACTGACCAACACCTATTCTGCTTGACTAATATTTATTTTGACTGACCAAATACTTGATGTGACTGACTAACACCTATTTTGACTTACCAACACTTATTTTGATATTTTCCAGGGAAATACATATACAGTTGCCAAACGTCATCCGATTCTATTTGTGAAGAGCAATATCGATGTTGACTCTTTTCAATGAATACAATTGCAACATTGTATTCTTGTTCAAAAATCAAACTCTCACATTCTAAATTTAGGGAAAGTTCTCGTGTACTTTCAAACAGCAGGCATAAACAACATTTTGGTTTTTAATCGCTGTTTCTGTTTCACCACGACGATATTAGGAATGCGACGGCAACCATTGCTAATCTTTATGATAAAGAAACTCTCAAGTTCTAACTTTTTCGAAAGCTCTAGTGTACTTTTAAACAGCAAGGATGAAGTACAATGTTATTTTAAATCGCTGCATCTGTTCTGATTTTCAACGTCGCTATTGGGGAACGCTACAGCAAGCATTGCTACACTTTGTCAAAAACAAACTCGCAAGTTTTAAATTCGGGTAAGATGTGTACATTTAAACAGAAGCCTATAGTTGTTTTCATTCGCAGCTTCTTTCTGATTTCCAACGGCGTTATCAACATTGTTACACTTTGTGGAAAACAAACTTGTATGTTCAACATTCGGCGTAAGGTGTCCGTGTCGTATAATTTTATATTATAGGCGGAGTTACTTATTTTTTTAATAAGCAAGTTAACGTTTATTAGCGAACAAAGGAAAATAAATAGGGTGTCCTTAAAACTAATCAAAGGGAGAAAAGGGGCATGGTAGAACACACACACACGCGCGCACTTGCAAACAAATATTCACTCATATAAATGAACAAGTGGCAATTAATGTTGTAACATTTTTACCTTGGGTCCTTTTATATAGTGAGAGAGATAGTACCATAGTCAAATCAAACTTGAATTGATCACGATCAATAAATGATCATACAATTCAACGGAGAAGCCTCAACTGAAGCGACGATGACCACATTATGTGTCACCCGACTTGAGCAGAGAATTCTTGGCACAAGTTCACCCTAGCTATTTTGACGACGAAATGATCGATTCCTAAGCATCACGAGCATCATCACCATTACCACTACCACAGAAAGCGGCTGCATTTATTACTGACTTACTTGAATCTACGTCCTTCGAGCTGAAACGTCAATGTCAGGCTGAAGATCAAGATCGCTTGTAACTTTCTATCACCCGCGAAGGTTTTAAATCTCTTCTTTGGTTGAATTTAGCAAACCTGCTGAATTAACACCTTCCAAGATCATCGACAAAGTTCAACACGCACAACAATCCAACAACCAGTTGGACATCACCGATGAAAATTACTGTGAATGTGGCTCGCGTTTCACATCCTTCGAGCAGAAGACGTCGCAATGTCTTATCTGCTGATTGACTCCCGACTACCAAACGAAGTATAGTCAAGATCCATGACAACCAAGACAATATGTGTTTTTCGCCCGCGCCAAAGTGATAGGGTGACCTCATGAGAGAAAACCGATACACCAGAATAGAAGCGACTATAAGTAAACATTAGACAATCACGCGAATCCAAATAACGAAGAAAAGCAGAGACCCTTTTGGAAAAAAAGCTGGGATTTACTCAATGACATGCCGAAAATTCAAGAAGTGTTAGCCCTCACTATGCTTTAAAAGTTCACCCCCAAGTCATATGCGGATAGCTTCTGTTCCGAGGACCACATTTCCAGACGGAAAATGGATCTACGTCTGTTATCAACAAAACCCTTTCGACGCTATCATCAACATCAAAAGATTTCTCGGATTCATATACTTTTGCGAAAAATGTGACATACGCTTCAACAATCAGAAGCAATATTTAGATTATGGACAGATATGTCCTGACTGTTTAGTTTCGATACTTTGTGTTTCTGGTGGAAAAATAATGACTCCGTTCTCCACCTGTGGATGTCAGTTGTGAGTCAAGCTTGTAACGACCGACACTAAATGAAACAGTTCCAACAGAAGAACAGTACTTGTGAATTACTGGAAGTGGGTCCAAATGTGGACAGAATGTTCGCACCAGTTCGAGAAACTCACATATTTGTCGAGATCAGAAACGTCATATTTGTCATAACCTCGTCAATTTCGATCATCAGTGTTACATTCAGTGTTACGTCAAGGAACAAAACGAAGAGTTGGGCAACCACAACAAGAAACGGAACAATCACGTGGATTATATATATATATATATATATATATATATATATATATATATATATATATATATATATATATATATATATTTATTTATTTAACTTTGACTGTTCACAAGACACATACATTCTATCCCTTTATTATATCACTATTGGAATTGTAGCGTGCTCCCGAGTGGACGAGAAAAAGTTTTTTTGTGGACCGAATACTCTTCTCTATTTTGCAAAATGGGTTTTGGACCACACCGAAGACTTGGACGTAGAAGATTCAGATCGTGACGGCAACTGTCACCAATAGCAATCTTTCCAAATACGACTGCCAATTTATTTTGAAACATTTTACAGGAAAAGAAAGCGAATTGCCACAAATCACCATGGACGGATCTAAAATCATTTACATGAAAATAGGAACAGTACAGTTGAACGATTCCATGAGTAATGTGGATATGTCCTTGTCGATAATTTTGACAGTTGTTTATCGAGTACGGTAGTATCGACCCTTTGAAGGAAGCATCTACATCGCCAAAGCATGTGGATTGGTGTACCGAAAGAATTTTCTGACCGAGACCTTGCTAGCTATCGTACCAGCTCAAACCTTTTCAATCCGTGACTCGTCGGTATTCGGCAAATGCCTTGTGTCGGTTGTATTATTTATGCGAGAGCCAAGAAAAACTATATGTTGCCAGAAATAAACAGAAGAAAGAAGATCGGTCCTTCCTTGATCGATGGATGCCATTTTAAAGACCCAGATATTGTGTATGAATTTCATGGGTGTCTCTGGCACGAATGTGAGACTTGTTATCCTAACCGAGAGCTAAAAAATCTATATACGTGGTTAACCATGGAAGACCTGTACGAAGGAACTTACCAACGACGTCAGATTTTGGAAGCTCAAGGATGCCGTGTGGTGGAAATGTGCGAGCACGAATACGACCGACATTTAAAAAATAGACCCAGTATTTCGACACATCGTCGGAGGCTACGACGTCTTAATCATCAAACCTTTGGATCCTTGCGACAGTTGGGTTGGAGAACATACCAATTCTATACGCTGTACGCGGCAGATAAATCTGAAGGAAAACAAATCAAATATATTGACGTCTGTTCATTGTGCCCTTAAGTATGTAAATATTCTCAATTTTAAACAGGTCACCCTCAAACTTTGACAGAGCAGATCAACGTCGAACACATTCATCAGTACGAAGGACTGATCAAATATAAAGTTTTTTCACCTACGAACTTCTACCATCCCGTGTTCCGTCATCATTGCAACGGAAGACTGATGTTTCTATTGTCTCGTATTTGTGCTGAAAACCGTAATCAGCACGATCTATGCCATCACGACAAGGAAAGTGGGTGAGTGTGGAATTATTTCACGATCTCGATCAAGGATGTCAATTCTTAAAAGTGTATGAAATAAGTCACTTCCCTACCAAAGAACAGTACCAACGCGACGGGTCGAGTCCATGGATTTTAGACGGATACGTCAACGAGTTTCAAAACTTGAAACAAGAGGCATCCATCATAGTGTCAAACAGAAGAAGAAAAATAAACTTTCAATCGATAGTACCTATCCATAAAGGCAAATGAATTGGAACACGTCGTGTTCAAAGAGGGCAGACGAGTTTTAGCTAAAGTCAGGCTTACTTGTTTTTGGGGAAAATTAGCCCAACGCCCGATTATGTCCAAGACAGAATACCTCATGGATCCAAGTTGTGATACTTTCAGTTGATAGATGATAAATAAAGACTCATCAAGCACATTGAAATCATATGAGAAGATTTGATCTTGGTGAATTACAAACAGACGCTTGAGTTTGTGGAAACCAAATAGTTTTCCGACGTGATCATTGCTGCCTATCTGACATCCATCGCCCGTTTAAAATTGTACTTAGTTCTGGAACTTTTAGGGAACTGTATATTTTTGTTTGACACATACAGCTGTATATATATCAGTTGACCTGGATGCTATCACCCGTACATCAAAGACGAATGTTTAGGAGCGTGGACCGACGAACATCACGAAGATTCTCAGTTTTGCCAGTGGGGGACCCAAAATTACGAATACCAGTAACAAGATAAGAAAGAACAACTTCACACGAAATGCAAAGTGAACCTACTTACACTCAACTATCGTACCAGTGCAATCGTGAGCTTCGATGTGCTGGAACAAAGCCTTGAAGTCTGCATAAGATAAAACTTTCTCGTCAAAACCCATAATCCACACAAAATTACATGTTTATCAGATCATCAAGTCCTCAGTAAATCGATGGAGAAAGTCTATGCAGTTGTCTGGGAGAATGAGACTTTCCGATTCCAACTTCGTAGCCTAATGCTACAATCGACTATAAGAAAGGGTGAATCCAAGGGAGGTGATCGTTTTGACCACGGACACTGATTTAGAAAGAACAACTCCTTTCTTCTAATATATGTTTTGTACACAACAAAAAGTCAATACGATGTGACCTACCCCCCAAAGTCGAGTGAAGACGAGTGTGGTGCTGTACCCTACGACAAGACTGATCCACAGTCTTGTCTCATCATAGAAAGTTATGTGGTTACTGTGCCACTCTCTCGATGTCATCATCAGCATCCGTGTTACAACCCACCCTTTACACCAAAAGCTAAAGTGAAACCGATCGTTTCAGAATCACCCCGCCTTATTACAAACATTCAGGTATTAGAGCAGACTACACGTTTTCCGTAGCTTTGTCTGGATGTTGTGATCTGCCACGTTTAATTGGAAATTGTAGGGGTATCAGGAAGGACCATGAGCTTTAGTTAGAACGGTATTTGTGTAAATTGGAGAAGGAGACAAATTACAGTGTTTCAGTTGTGGCGTGAAACTCCAGGAATGGGAACATAACGATATATTTTATCATGAACATGCCAAATGACCTTCGAGCTGTCGCTGCATTCACTTGGATGGCCCAGTCAATGTCTAACGACCCTTATTCTTGACATTATACCAGGGACATAACATGGATAACCATTGGTATTTTTATACTATAAAGCGACTGGTGGAGGAAAGCTGTAGTTAAATGATGCTTGAGATCTTGCCATGGATACTTTGGAAGAGCGCATTTAGAGTTTACCTTTGGAGTTGCGAGAACACAGTTACAACTATTCGGAACAATTACATCCAATGCAACGTGAAGAGTTCAGCCATTGATATTTGAATATCATGATAAGGCTCATTGCTCTGAAAGTGTTAAAATAATCAAGCATTATTAAAAAACACATTATGGGAATCGAACACGATTTAAGAACAAGTTATAAAACACTCGATGCCATGACTTCTTCATGCAGTGTTGTATCGAATTCCGTGAAAGGATGTCAATCAAACAATTCAAGTCTTAAAGGATTACAAAATTATCTTAGAAGAATTAATTCCACAGGACGATACCCCTTTTTGAACTTGGGACGAGTTTTAGTGTCGTTGTTGGTGACTGGATTTCGTTTACCTAAGGACTCGCTTTGGTAAATTTATCTCCATTCGATGAAAAGACATGATAGCCATGAAACTAACCACCGATATCAAAACTTTGTCTCTATATGGAAAAGTGATTTTGTTCAAAGTGTTGCGAATGGTGATGAATATTAATCTACGCCTGTGTGAAGAAAAGATTCGTCGCACCTTGTCTACACACCACACTTACCAATAATATTGTGTCACTAGTAATTTGCACATACAAACTTTACACTGGAATGATTCACGCTAAGGGAAGAGCCCACCATTCAGAGATCGTCTGTGGATGTTTCCACTGTTACCCATCACAATATGTACAATTAAACAGAAAGAAAAAATTAACCTTTTAGAAATCTCCATGGCATTGTGTTGAAGGTTGGTCTATTTTAGAAAAGGTTAAGCCTTGTTCCTATTCTTCATAAAATGTAACGTGTGATCTGTTTACTCTTAGAATTCCAAAACTTAAGGGTCATGGTTGCATGCTCTGTTTTTAAACTGATCGACAAAATTGTAAGATGTCAAAGTTAGGAGGCGTTTTTATCTGCACCATCCATTTAACATGCTCATTGATGGACCTAGTTGTTCTGAAAAAAACTGAATTTGTCAAACATTTGATCAAACCCCCCCCCACACACACACACACTTTTGTTTAATGGTCCTCCATACCTCATCGTGTAGTGTTGTAAAGAGTGGCAATTGGCTTACTCGTTACTTAAGATATTCGACGGAATCGTGCCTCACCATTATTTTCGCCTTTTGCAGTCACCTTCTTCGTCGCATCAGTACTGGAAAAGGCACACAATATTGGAAGCGTTTGTGCAGACAAATTCCCAAGGGCAGTATTTATTGGCTAACAAAGAATGATTCTACGCCTATTTCTAATCAAGGTTAAAAACGCAGTGTCATTTGGATATTCTGAGAAATGCCTCACTGATAAAGTCTATAATCTATATTATCATGGTTATTGCAAATTCATCAAGAATCTAACAATAACTGACGGTGCAAACCATTCTCAGCTTGTTTATTATAAAGAAATCCAATGATTAAATATCAATGAGTGAAAGTGGATACTCCCATCTCGTGAACTTCAGATAAAATGCGTGAGTTCTGTTCTGCTCAAATCTAATCCTGGTTCCGTGCCCTGCGGCTTCTGTGTCTATGCCAATATCCCCTTGCGGTCATGGAAATAGGTTCTATGTACCCTCCTGCATGTCGTAAGAGGCGACTAATAGATGTAATCGTTTTGCCGTGGCATATGTTTCGTATTGATATTCCAGCTGAAGTATTGGACCTTTTTAAGAGTGCTGATCATATAGAAAAATATTGACCTTACATTTGAGGGATTTTACCATTTTTGTCTATATTTTTGTTTTGGGTGCCTTTTTCTCGGAATTTTTGCAACATCTTCAGATTTATCTTTTGCCTCATGTGTATATTTACTTTGGTTGAAGGATTTATTTTCCTGAGGATTATGTTACCAAACTTTTGTTCGGCACTATATAGCCAGGATTGTGCTGATGTGCTGTCAAACGTGTATATATATATATATATATATATATATATATATATATAAACCTATGCCAAGCTTAGTCAATTCTGACAATAGAAGATATAAAGAGTTGACTGGGGACCAAAATTATCGCTCAGCTTAATTGCATCCACACATTGCAGGTATAGCGTTGAGAATGTCAAATGTTTCAGCGTGAGATTTAGCATGATAGTTCTTTTGTATTTCAGCTAAGAAATAAAATACTGATTTGTTATTAGTCAGAATGAAAGCAAAACTCAAGCTCAAAGTTAACTATTTCCAGACCTAACCCAACAATCTAAGGCATATCAGGTAAAGGTGTATTATATTTCATATCAGACATAAACTGAAGTAAAGAGTAACTTGATTAGGCCGATTAGTCTGGTGGAATAATGGTCATTAAACTTGCACATGAAGCACAAATATGAGAAACGAATGTAATGATATAATAAGAAGGTAGTTTTCTAACCTTTGACTTCGGTCCCCACCATATCATCGACAGTTTTGATGTCTAATCGCCCCCAAGATCAACCAAAATGTAATCCATTATGCATAAAGCGTTTTAAGGTCACATGAGATTCCAATTTTCCCGTATATTCTCTTGACATACAAATCTATTTGATATAAATTTAACAATGCATTTCAGGCGAGTAGCCAAAGATTAAAGACTTAAAGAAAAGCATGACGGATGGTACAGTCTTGCCACATCCTGGCTTAGGATTTGTTTTCCTACAAATTTTGGTTTTTATTTATGATTTCCCTTTTACGTAGTTCTTGTTTTATCTTCTTTCTTTCCATTGTTTTCATGTTCCTTCTTGTTTCCTCCAATGGACTTTTCCATGTGTCTTATAAGAAGCCCTGGAAGTTATAATTTACTCTAAATATTGTCGTCTTCAGCTTGTGGCCCAATTATGTTGCTTTGCTGTTAACTGTGTTTATGTGGACATTGTGTTCTTGATTTCATTATCCATTTTCATTATTCGTTCAAACTCTTAATTTAATCAGTGTGGTCGATGAGCTCATTATTACTTCCGAAGAGTGCTTCATAAACCAAAACCACAACAACAATGATGTTACTACTTTGCACAACGATTTGATACCTGTTTTTAATCCTTAAACAATTATAAACTGAAACAATTACAATACATTAATTACTTTTGAACTACCATTCATAGGAATCTATCAACAAAATCCACATTTAATATTCAGTATGGTCCATTTCGCTATGAACAAGCACCAACATTATTAAAGGAATGGAAGTTCATTTGGAAACTTACCATTAACAGCAGTAGTGAGCAAGTGGACAATTCAGAAACAGTCAACAGGTTGAAACCGGTTTAAGCATCCTGGCATCTCTATACGATACGAGAACAACTTGAATACTTCTAAATGTAAAATCCATCGACACATTTCCAGAAATGGAAATACCAGTAGTATCAGTTTTTGTCACTACTATAGAATACCCCCAACTTTCTAAAACACTCGTATTTCCTATAAAACAAAATACATTCTAGTTCCCGACCAAAGTTATATTTCAGAACTGCATCACAGTTATATTTCAGAACTGGACCATAGTTATATTTCAGAAATGGACCATAGTTATACTTCAGAGCTGGACCATAGTGAAGAAATCCCTGGACCAATCACAAATAATCGGATAATTCTGAAAGAGAATTAAGATTTCGGTACTTATGGTGTACAAAATGAAAAGCTTGTACTTTCTTACAGATTCCTCAACCATATTTGAAGTATAATCTGCGTGAACATGAGCTATTATAAGACCATAAATTTGTCAACGTGTACGTGGAGTTTATTCAGAACGAATTAAAACCATTTACTATTTCTTGTCCCTCATTATTTTCTCTTATTAATAAAGCTAGCCAATATATTTTGCTCCCATGGAAGACTTCTAAAAGCGAAATGAGATATATCCTTATAGCGCTTGTGAAGGTCACAAACGCTCGTAAAGGTCACCGGTGACATCGCATGCAAAGTCGCAATTAAATGGACATGTTATATTGGACATTTATCGGTGACATTAACGACCGTAAATGTCAGTAAACGTCACACCTGGATAATGTGACATTTACTGACAGTACAGATGACATTGAAGAAAAAGTCTGAAAACCGTCGACAAGCGTTTTTAAAAGAAAAAAACTACCTACCTTTGCAGCTGAAACAAAGAAATAAGCATTGTCCTTATGATCGAAGAGTTTTAAAAATTTACAATCTTGTCTGTGTATTTATTCTACTAATATCGAAGAAAACCTTCATTTTCAGGAGATCTAGGACGGATTTAAGGATGAGCAGAATTGAATTCATCCACAATGTCCAGCGTCATTGTCCTTGATAAACTTAGGTTTTGGGTTTATTAAGCTTGTAATCAGCTAAGATTATAGACACTAACAGGACCATTTCCCAACAGCAAGTAATATTTTATTATCAATTTTACCCATTTCTAAAAAGGCATATACAGTAATTTATGCAATATTATTATAAATAAGATTTTTTGGCCATTACTGCATTAAACTACTTGCATCCTAGTCAATATACTTCATCAAATTATGGAAAATATAACTATTCAGATTGATAAATAAACAGATAGATAGATAGACAAATAGATGGGTGGGTGGACTCATGAATATGTAGGTAGGTACAAAAAAGATATACTAATGATTCTTGTCCAATTTCATACGATAGGAAAAGACGGACAGATTGACTAACGGATGCACGGACACTCGCACTATAGAGCAAAAAGAAAATACAGACGGACAGACAAGGGACGCACTTGATTGTATTATCCCCGCAAAGGAGCTGATATAATGACAAACCCTTTACACAAAGAAACGACGTTTATCTGAAATAATATGACATTTACTGTTGAAGCTGTACTTGCTCAACAGTAATTATCACAATCTGTGGTATTCACAGTTTCAGGCTCGGCATCAAATGTCATAACAACAGTAAATGTCACAAACAATTCCATTGACTGGCAACTCAGATTTCAAAGTCACCGATAAAGGTAATTTGACATCTGCTAGAGATTTTGCATGTCACCGTTAAATGTGATTTGCTTTTGTGACATTGATCTTGACATACGAAAGTATTTGGGCCGTCGGTCTCTTTAATTGTTTACAAATATATACTGATTAGGCACGAATCCTAAAGTAAACTGTCTTATCAAATCTAACACCCATAGCTTGTTTGTGCAATACCCAGTTTCGTTCGAGGGTGTTCTGCAGATCATGTCTTGAATTTCTCAATAAGTAAGTATCTCCTAGAATACAGTATGATATTAATTGTTTTAATTTCTCTTATCACCAACATTATTATTTGAAAGCAACAGAATCAGTAATGTCTGCAAACCATTCTATTTAAGCATCTTGATATGTTACTAAAGGGACAATACCCATTTAAAACGTACTTAAGTTTCGTCGATTATCTCCCTTTCATTGAATAATTCGAAATGCCTTTAAACATAACCTAATATATGCAGGTATATAAAACTCCAACCTAAAATACTTCAGTACCATTAAAATTTATTTTTTTCATTCATCGACGATAATCCTCTCCATCCCCCTGTTCTCGGAAAACGACGTGATTGGAATACAATTTCTATAAAAGTTGTTGCACTCGGGGTACAATTAGGCACATATCTTTCATGACCTTAACCAGAGCCATTAAGCTTACCACGCCGAATATATTTTGAAACTTCTCCTGCCATCTCATTATATATATAGCGAAACCAATAAAATCAATTAAAATCAACGAGCAATTTATTTCCAGACAATTAAGGTGAAGATTCAAAAGACACTTACAATGTGTGAGTTAAATTCCAAAATAATCCTAAATGTCCTAATAACAAGTCCACAATAATAGAACGTTCCGAATGAATTCCAATAGCCTTGAATGTCCTGATGTACCACAAAGGTGTAATCCATAATGCATTTGAATGAGTCCACATAAATCCCAAAATCATGTATTAATCCAAAAGTCAATGAGCACCTTAGTATTTCCAATGAATGTTGTAAACAAATAATTTCTCTCAAATTGTATCTGATTTCAACAACACAAATGTAATTACTCAAATAGATTCCTTACAGACTGATCTTTAGAACCGGAATTCTAGAACAGGAATTAGTTTGCTAACCACAATCTGTATATAAATAAACATGTTTACATGATCTATGTCACATCATAATATGAGTAGTTACAATGGACAAATACTGGCCTACCTGACATATGTCACAAAAGTCTAATTGCGAGAAGTCTATGCAAATATTGGGCTACCGGACACATGTTACAACTTACAAGCATGGACAAAAGTTAAGTATGTATTTTCAAATAAACATACAACTTACAATTATAAACAAAAGTACCGTATATAAACATTATACATAACATAACAATATATATATATATATATATATATATATATATATATATATATATATATATATATATATATATGAATATACGTATCCCAGATATGCACCAAATTGATAATGCCGCAGTTACAAAACAGTTGACCAACGTCTTAAGATAATCAAGCTCTTCGTCAGAGGAAGAAACAAAAAAACAAAACAAACGTAAACACAAAAGCAGGAGTAAACCTGAACTATATATTAAATGACTGAATGGCAATGGAAATCTACAAATAATAGAGGAACAGAATCAGATGAAAAAATGTGGGACATAGGGGTCGTAACTAACCACGTAACTAAATGCGTTTGTTGGCTTTCTTGGTTTTATATTTCAAGAGGTCAATTCTATCGACGGTTCTAGTTCTGTTCATAGCCTCGTGAATGTATTTCCTTCTGTACCCTCTACTTCTACGGTACCCCTTGAGCTCTCCGAGTTTCTTTGCATGGGTAGCCGAATTGGAGCAGATGCGTTTGGTCCAGGCACACAGGCCGTAACGAACATTGTTTATTAAGTGCTTTGGGTAGCAGATTGTTGGGAGCAGATACTGGTAAGAATCAATTGGTTTGCAGTGCAGGTGAGGTTATGGTTTCTCATCCCTGAGGGTTTTTTTTAGGTATCCAAAATTCACAAGACCTGCGTGATGATTTCGATGTAAATTAAATTGTAAGGTGGAAGCCATTAGAGAATTCAAAGACTATTTTTAAATTATCGCCCGTTTCGATCCATTTTGATTCTATGTCGTCAATGAACCTGCACCAGCTTAGAGCTATACAGATTGCCTCATTGAAGAGCCTTTGTTCGAACTTGCCATGAAAATATTGACATACGAAGGTATCACTTTAATACCAACTGCAGTCCCATAGACTTGCAAGAAGTATTGATTGTTAAACACAAAATTGGGCAACTTAGGAAGATGGTTTAAAAGTTTGACCAGACAGTGAGTTAGAGGGGAAGGATCAAGTCGACTAACCCATGCTTCTTTGCAGGACTGGATTCCCACCCAGAGTGGGATGTTGATGTATAAGGAACAATATATCCATAGTTTTAAAGTGAGTCTTGTTTAGTTTTCGGTGCTATGTTAAGGTAGTCCTTAGTATCTTGGATGCATTAGGGCGAAGGTGATATATATATATATATATATATATATATATATATATATATATATATATATATATATATATATATATATATATATATATATATATAGTATGTATGCTGTGTCTTTGATATACCCCGAGTAGTATACATTTTTCATTAAAAGAAAACGAGGCTGAGTTTCCTTTAATTCAAAAATGTATACAAGTGGTATATCAAATATACAGTGTACATACTATACATATATTTTATTTATACCGCATACAAATACACATACTTTTGTTTAAACGAAGTTTAAGATTGACTACAGGAAATTGTGCATTGACGGAGGGAGCGATGTAAAATCCCTTCCCAGTATGACTGCTTAAAAATGACGTTCTGTATTTATTTAAGCTATTAACAATCCTTTTGGAATTTGTTAATTTGCTTCTTTTTTGTGCTTCTAATTAAAGAGACGCTTAGGATTTAAACATGATAGTTGATTTAAATGAAGAAAGTAGAGCACTACAACAATGCATGGCTAGTGTCCTAGAGAGCGAAAGTGCGGCCATTCGATCACGGGCAAGTAGATCAAAACGAGTGGGGAATAGTTTAAGCAAAATGACACACCATCAAGAGGTAATTCAAACATTTAAAGTTATTTACAGTTGATCTGAGTCGTTATCATGTCTTACTTACCATTGCTACTGACCATAACATCTAGAGAGAGAGAGAGAGAGAGAGAGAGAACAGGATCCATTGGGGGGGGGGGGGGGGGGGGGGTAAAACTGACATGCTAGCTGACCAAGCAACAGCAAGAGCGGGGTGGGGCTGGATTGTTTATGTCCTTCATCCCTCTATTGCTCTGTTGGTCGATTAGTCTGTCAGTTTTATGATCATAGATCCAGAGAGAGAGAGAGAGAGAGAGAGAGAGAGAGAGAGAGAGAGAGAAAGAGAGAGACAGACAGAGAGAGAGAGAGGGAGAAAGACAGAGACCGAGACAGTGAGACAGAGAGAGACAGAGAGAGACAGAGATAGAACGTGATCTTGATGAAAATGATGTAAAACTGACATGCTGACTGATCAACCAACACAGACTGAGAGAGAAATAGAGGGGTAGAGAAACCTATAGACATTTTAATATTTCATAATGTTTTGTTTTAGAACCTCATTATTGGTTAAACACAAAAACAAAATAAATCATAAAATAGATTACAGCATGTGTTTGCCAAGGAATTTACCGTTCGACTTACTCGTCTCCACAGGCTATTGCAACTTTGTATCCTTGGAATCGTGTAACACTATAGGAAAATCCCATTGAAAGTGTACACATACAATTATAAGGACTTGGGTTCCTCTAGGTTACTTGGTGTCAGTTCAAACTCAAGGTTTTCATCCAGCTCAGATTCTTTTTTCTCTCTCACTCCACGGATTTCCAAGTATGTTTGTCCTTTATGGCATAAGAGAGAGAGAGAGAGAGAGAGAGAGAGAGAGAGAGAGAGAGAGAGATAAAAGGAAAAGCAGAGAGGATTACGATGATATTGTGTAAGATGTTTAATTCATTACAAAAGGGAATATTGTTATTTTCTCATTATTTTATTAATAATTAGTCAGTGGAAATTCATCACTGATCTAGAGAGTACAGAAGCAGTAGTCTACTGTTGAAACCATACTGATATGCGTATTATATACGTCATGGGCGAATCAGAATTGGCATGTCAAATAGATTTATACCAACACACTCTCTCTCTCTCTCTCCATATATATATATATATATATATATATATATATATATATATATATATATATATATATATATATATATATATATATATATATATTGCTATTTATGATGTTTATATAATATTATAAATATTTTAGGAAATTATAAATGTTTCTTGACTTTAATATTTGCTTAAATCTTAATGTTATTTATCAGGAAAAATATGTTTAACTAGTGTCCTTAAATTAGGTTGTTTACTTCAGGTTTGAGCTAAAGGATAGTTTTGATAAACAAAATGTTTACTGAATTTGAGGTCAAGGTTGATTTTGTTTACAGATAAAACTGGAAAATCCTTAGAGTTATGTGCAAAAAGTCATGTCCATACAAGTAAAATTCCATTAAGATGACACATATTCATGAACATTCTGTCATGTGACCAATCTTTATATATACCATGTTTAGTGGACAGTTTTTCAGTTTCGACATTACTATCAGTCTTGTAAAGAGCTATTACAGTTGTGGAAAGTCATTCCAAATTCTAAGAGAGGAATTATTTAAAATATTCATTGGATTATAACAGTGCTCATACACTTTTGGATTTTGGATTTTTAATTGATGATTTTGGAATTTATGAGAACTTATTCAGAGATATTTTGGAGTACTTCATTTTGACATCAGCACATTAAAGACTACTAGTACATCAGGACTTTGAAGACCATTGGCACATCATAACATTCAAGGATACAGCCATGAATTCGGAACATTCTATATTTAGGACTTGTGATTAGAACACTAATTCTTATTGGATTATTTGGATTTTAATACACATTACTGTAAGTGTCTTTTTGATTTTTCATTTTAGTTATCTAGAAATAAATTGCTTGTTGATTTTTACTTGATTTGTTGGTTTCACTTTCTTTCTGTTACATTTTTCTAGACCATAGAGTCGTAACAATATATATATATGCTTTTGACAGTGATCAAACCATAATCTATCTATTCTTCCGTGACAAAATATTTTCCATGTATGATTTCGGCAGATTAAAAAAAAAACATTGATTAAAATGGAATATAAAAACATCTATGACTATATTGTCATCATCGGTCCAACTTTTATGTGCAACAAAACTTACAGCAAGATGGGGCTTTTAGAGACGATAATGTAATAGTGATATATCCTGGCAATACAAAGGGTAAATGCTTAGAGTTACTTATCATTGTTTACATATACTCTGTTTCTTATAGACGATTGTGTTATCTTAGAAGACGTGAAAAGAAAGCAACAAATCTAATAAAGTTATCATACAATAGTAGACATTACGGAAAATCTATGTGGGTAATAGTATAATTGGTAGAGCTTCGGACTCGTATTCTAGTAGTCGCAGGTTTGATACCCGCCCAGGATAGCCCGGGGCGACTGCCTCGGTGTGTCTTTGGGAAAGGCACTTAACTCCAATTTTCTCTCATCGATATAGTCAATAATGTGTTAAAAGTGCCGTTAATACCAACACAAAACAAAACAAACACGATAATAAAAATATTTCAGAAAGAATATAGGGTTTCTTATTGCCTTCTATTCCAAAGAAAAGAAAGCATTAGATGGCACGTTTGAAGAAAACCATGTCGTGCATGATTGTATGAAAGAGACTATAGTATAATACCTTATTTATTGTGTTTATTTGCTGTCATTCCATCTCTGACTTTAGGCACATACATTTAACGGTTGTAAAAACCATCAAAACTTAAAACATAAATTGCTTCATTCTTGTTGTCGATGTTTGCACGTTGTAGTAACCAGCAACAAAATTATATTCTCTGCAATGAAATGAATAGTTTGCTATTTTTCTTGCCAATCGGATTTTTAAAATATATTATTTCTCATGTGAACCTTTTTGGTAATATAGCCTTCCATTGGTAGATCCGAAACAAAAGATACGGCTATATTTTTATCTTCTGTGAAAAGCAATTCCTTGTACATTTTCTTTTATCCGCTTTTTAAGCTGTACAATAATAGAAGAAGGTGGTGCGGAAGATTTTGAATTGGCATACCCTGCTTATGACGAGAAACACATTGCGGACACAATAAGTGAAGATGCAATTTCCGGCAATAATTTGTCTGATGAAGAGTTTGAAACTCATATATCTACAGTTTTGGTGGATCAATGCAAAGCATTGTCCAATCCGATTTAACACGGATGAAGCAACATATCAAATAATTCGGCCTCATTTAAAAATTGAAGGAAAATCATTGTAGAAAGTAGTTGGAGAATGAATATAAATGTACAAAAAGGGTAGCCCCGAATACAATGTTAAAACCCAGTACCTTAGCTATAAAAACAGCTGTACTTGACTACATTACGTCATTAGGCAAGACGAAAAACAAGGAAATAATTTGATACCACCAAATGGTAAAACTCTAGAGTCTAGACGGACCTTTACGACAGCTGTTAGAACCAACAGTTGCATAAATACAGCAATTAATACTTCAAGATAATATAGAGTTACAAATAATATATACCACTGAACCGGTTGATGAGCAAGTAAGAGACGCCCAGACTGTAGTTGATCAAACTAGATATAGTATGTTTTTCTCTGCGGAATAGATTAGATAAATTTTTAAACAAATTAATATTAAATATATAGGATTAAAAATACATAACACTAAAAGTGTTGCAAAATTAGAAAACGATCCCCATAAAGAAACACTTCCGAGTACAAAAGCTGCATTAAGGCGCAAAATAGATAATGCTTGAGTAACAAACTCACAGACACTAGGATAATACAAATTCAAAACAAACAGAAAAGTTACCATTATGTGCAAGATTGTTCAAAGAGAAAGGTTTAATAATTCCCACAATTATTACAGCTATCAGCTGTTGCTTTATTGATATCTAGTTTGGTGAAAGATTTAGTTGGAGGTGATTGAGGAACACGTGGTAGTGGTAGTGGAAAAGATAGCATAGAGTCATTTCGTGGATAAAATAAAAAAGCAGGAAGATATTGCAAACTATTTATTCGAGCTATCCAAAAAGGTATTAGCAGCTGCCTGGAATTACTGACAATGTGATAGGCTGGCTATTAAAAGCAGCTGGTCAGGTTGTGACATGTTTAGCTGTTCCTGTCATTTTGCTTATCCTATCATTGGTTGGCCTGTTGCTTGCTGTTTTGATCAGAGGTGTTCACACAGCAACAAGGAGGATACAAAACCCATAACCGATTTTTTAAAAACAATAGACCAGTTCCTGCAACCATTATTATCAGTATATATGACTGTATATTTATTTCATAAACTTTTAAATTATGAGTAATTTCAACTGGAAATTATGTGTAGATTCGACTGGAATTAATGGCAGATTCGACTGAAAAGCTATCACCGTCATAACCGTTCTTCTTTAATGAGTTCCTACTCACGTTCTCTTGTTATATTCCGTTGTCTGTCTTTTGATGAAGGTTTACAGCCTGTTTATCAGCTGCCGGAATCATATTTTTTGACCAAGTCGATAGGTGCAAGATTGTTGACTTTATCTTCTCAAATTCCCAAGTAACACATCTAAAGCTCTTACTAGCAGTTTCGCATTTCTCATCACTAGCTATAGGCTATTGGAACCAGTAAGTCCTTTCATCATATAATACAGATATATTCTAACCCATGATTCATTTCGAGTGTTGATGAGGAGGAATGTTAAAATCGTTGCAGATTATTATGTTACACTGTTCAACATCTATGACAATGTTATTCGAACTAAAACTTGTTCACCAGATAAAGATACTGGCATTCACATAACATTTTCTAATATATGGAAGTAGAAATAAAACCTGTGTACTAAACTAACTCTAGAATGATTTGATCTGCTAAATATCGGTAGGAAATCCTACAACTATCTATTGCTATCCATGCAGACCGGTTTGAATCATTCAGTCAAAACTGTTATGTCCCACTTTGCTCTGTATCTCTCGACTGAGTCATTATTGTCTAATTTTATAGTGTAGTTGTCTAACTTTAAAATAATTGTTTTTGGTGTCAAGATTTGTATCTCTTTCAATGTTTGTGTAATGTCTTAGTTAACTGAAGAATTATAGATCTTTACAGGACAAGGATACGGTACAGTACTTGTTAATTTATTTATTTTAAAATATGAAATCCCTTATTTCATTACAAAAAATGTTGATATATCAGCTAAATCATAAACTATACCACATTTATGATCCTGTTTCTCTGTATTTCAGCATTGATCTTTATAAGCAGTGCTAATGATCTCATCAAGTATGATGAGTAATACTAAAAAATATGGAAAACATCCCCGATGTTCTCATGTTTGTATTTCAAAAGCTCTTTTTGCTGTCCCTCCTAACTTTCCCAACCTGCACTTCTGTTTCTCCTATTTGGACTGGTAACCTTAAAAGCTAAGTAATACCATGACTTATATTACTTTGATATAACAACTAAGACTTGCAAATACGATAATTATTTTTTTTTTTTGACGGAAGGGAAATGAATGGGAGAGGCAGGCTGTGGTGAAAACGTGCTGATAAAGTGACATAAGATAGCATTACGTAACCAAGAAAGAATGTGTTAAAAGATAACGAGTCTAATAATTTTTTCTACTTCAGCAGTGCATGTTAAATAACGCTCCCAAATAAGGATAGACATGTGCCATGCACTTTATGTATAATGGACGTCTTTTCTTCGTAAAGTTTCGATGCACTTTAGCGTCGCAAACTTGCCAGAAAAACTCAATTAACAAATGAAAATCGATACCAATGAACACTACCTTCGAGCCAACTATGCGAATTATAGACTATGCGGGATGTATTGTTAACTGATTTGCCATGAGAGATGGACCATTATCTTTCTGTCAGTGAATTTTAATCAATTTAATCAATTCTTTTTACTCGCACAAAAGTTTCGACCCTGAAAATTAGTATACTTATTAGCTACAGATGTAATTGAAAAACACTTTGAACACCGCTATTACATCGTTCAAAAATCCTGATACTTATTTTTCGTCGTGGTATTTTTTACATAGGGAGTTTATCTGTTGCATATCACGATTGAATATTTTACTTTAACCAATGAATTTTTAACATGCAAGTTCCATTACGCTATATAAACGCAACGAGTGTGTCATTTTGGTTGAAGAGAGCCTTGATTTTGGACGAAGGTATTTTTTTCAATCGTCCTCTCAATGACTCGTTTGATATTGTGTATTAATGATCTATCGTATTAAAAAAATTTATAACTTGACATTTCATTTTGTACTTAAAATTATTTTTTATTTTCTGTTATTAGAGGGTGGTTTCCTCTATCAAAAAATAATGTGTAACATAGATAAATGATCAAAGATTAGATCCGAAATTTTCAATTTTTTATTGGATACCTTGTCAATTGTAAAACAATTGTTTTTCAGAGGTTCTCATAATGACTTATTTATTTCAGACAACAAATATCAAATGCAAAATATCATAATCTTTATGGCCTAATATATGAGAGAGATACATCCATTAATCAATATTTATGAGATTCATACATCTGGTACACATTGTTTCAATGTCATAATTAGCACCAAAACCTTGGAAGAATATAAGAAAAAAAATTAATTATTATAAACGAAAGTCAAAAGAAAATTAACATAACTAGTGTGCTGGGTATGTGATAAATCATCCTTCTTTGTAAATGAATACAATTGTATATGCTTACGGTAGAACTCCGTCCATATTGAATTGTAGTAAGGGGCACAAATGGAACAGCTCACGAACTTATCCAAAGACTTTTCTAAAATTCAATAGTGAAGCAAAAAATATAAAGTCACGAAACTAAATTGAATGGTGTCGTGATTTTTGGTCATAAATATGGATCTTTTCTCGTTATATTATTTCATCGTTCCTGACAAAGATGAGGATCATTAAGTGTGTCAGTTCACAATCCAGACATTAAAAATGTTGATTTAAGTGAAAAAGCATGATTTGAACCATATTCAATTACTAGATTTCCTTACAGACACCATTTTAGTTCATGAAATCTTTCTTTCCTCTAGCAAGGATTAAAATTAAACATGCTTTGACATTAACAATTGAAAGTTTGCCAAAATATCCTTTTTTAAATTCATTTTATTCAACGTATTTTGATAAGAAAAATACGCCATTTTAGGTCATAGATTTATGAAAGTCATCAGCTACAGTTTAATACAGCTATATCTATCTCTAAGAATGAAAATGTCTCCGTTTTCCTAATATTATGAAATATAAATATTCTTCTTCAGACATACTACAACTACTGTAATAACCATGTTGCATGAGGCTGTATTTAACATTTAAAGAGAACGTTGTGTTTAATCGAATAATTTTATTCCAGATATTGGTTTCAGAGGAGAGTGTGTTTGTATTAAATCGCTCTAACAGACAATAATTACATTTAAAAATATTGCAATACCTGTCATTACAACAATCGGTCCCTAATACATATTACAAATATTGTTCTATCTATAGTATCGACAATAATTTAATTAAATTCATAAGCTTTTCATAATGCTCGCAATCATGTTTCTTTAATTTATAACCCGAGAACACACACACACACTCTCTCTCTCTCTCTCTCTCTCTCTCTCTCTCTCTCTCTCTCTCTCTCTCTCTCTCTCTCTTTTGACATGATGTACAAAGTTCAAGTACTTTTCTGCTTGATAGAAAGGAAGGATATGAACTCCTTTTGGTTCAAGTCTAATTTTTCTTTTAAGGAATCATAAATACGCTTAAAAAAATATAGTGTTGTGGTACAATGGATGCAGAAACGTAATAAACTCCTGTAAATAAATTCATATATTTTTTCAGTTTTAAAGTTTTAAGCTCTATGTTTGAAACATTTCACTTTTATAAATGTTTTATAGATAACAAATTATGTCAAGACATAAATGCACCAATATTTAATATTATATATTTCATAATGAGATATTGAAAATTATCAGTCGGAGTAAAATGATATCGCCACAAAGGCGTTATCACTTTTGGAACTACTTTCTTTTTCCATTAAGGAAGTATATCTGCCCTTATGTATGTTATTCAAGCCTGAATTTCCATATTAGGCCAATGGATGAATAGATCTTACAATGTATCAAGACCTTTGATCCCCTATTATACATGTATGTAATCGATGAGAAGGCCTAAAAATGAACCCCAAACAACTAAAAGTAGGCCTCAAGTAGTAGATTCCCACACAAAGCATGCAGATTTTTCGGTGACTGAACTTATCTGACCTGTTGCTATTCAATGTCAGCCATACTGTATCGTATACCTTGTTACACTCAACGAAAAACAATAAAGAAAAAAATATATAACTCTTGATTACATATAGTAATATAATTCTTTTGGTAGCAATTTTAACTGTCAACACAATCATAACAATTGTCTGAAAACGACAGAGAAATCAGGCATTGATTAGTTTCGATTGCAAACAGAAATTAGGTGATAATCGAAATTTGGGTGCAGCCTCTGTTACCGAAATAGACTGCAAGCTTGCCAACACACAAATACACGTCTGAATGCAGAAATAAACAAAACAGAAGCTAAAATACTTACGAGTAAACTCACAATCATTAAAACCTGTTGTTTAATGATGTTACGCTCTGCAGTCTGTTGTACCGTTCCGTCATGTTTCTACAGTACATCTACCTCCTGAAATGTTCACTGTAGCAATCCACACAAGAAATATGCTAATGAAAATAAAAAATCTCTTCATTTTAGCATGAAAACAATCATTAATTTGACAAAATACACAATTTAAAGCAATATATGTACAATCTACATTTGTAAAAAGTCGCTGCCCTAAATTTATTGTACAATTTCGGAACTTCTTTTTATCGATGTAGTAATGCAGCCGTTAATCGCATTTGACACAGAATGGAGAAACAAATCCATGCAAATCGAATGTTTTTGCCTTAAATAAATATATAATAATATAAATCTACGTTTTTTGAGTAGATATAAGGAAATATTTCACTCGTGAAGTGGAAATATTTGTTATTTTCACTTGTGGCTTCGCCACATGTGTCAATACAATGTTTCCACTTCACGAGTGAAATATTTCCTTGTATCAACTCAAAAAACGCCGATATCCTTTTTTTACCAGTAGTAATGTGGGACGATATGGGGCTGTACCGGAATTAACATTACGCTCTAGGTTTACAGGGCTCTACGGGAATTGAACATGACGCCTCCATGTTTGAAAATGTATGGGTCGCTACGGGAATAAACATTACGCCATATGTTTATATTCCTGGGACACTTAAGGGCTCTACTGGAATTTAACAGTACTTTATCTACTATTCAATATGCAGTGATCTACTTTCCAGCACCAACTTTTGTGTACTATAATATACCCAATGAATACTATCCAACACGCTGTGTTTAGTGACCAACACGTAGTTAACTACTACCAAATACCCACACTATACTATCCAATACCTCACATATACTATCCAACGAAAAGGGTAGGATGTAAAAAAAAAGGGAGATGAAATATATACACACTATCACACAGGAGAAGAAGTTGCAGTGTTTATAGACATACTATATCCACAAAGATACTATAACACACAAGAATGGATAGAAGGGGATTTAAAGTTTGTCTTGGTTGTGAACAGACAAAGACATAGACATGCACAAACTGTTACGACTCTAGGTCATAAAATAATGTAACAGAAAGAAAGTGAATCCAACAATTTAAGTAAAATCAACAAGCAATTTATTTCTAGACACTTAAAGTGAAAAGTAAAAAAAATCACAAGTCCTACATATAGAATGTTCCGAATGATTTCCAGTAGCCTTGAATGTCCTAATATACTAGTAGTGTTGGATGTCCTGATGCGTCAGTAGTCTTGAATGTTCTGATATGCCTGAATGATGTAATCCAGAATATCTTTGAATGAATTCACATAAATCCCAAAGTCAACTATTAATCCAATATGAGAATTAGTACTTTTAGTAATTCCAATGAATACATCAAACAAATAATTCCTCTCTCTTAAATTGCTCTGATTTACACAACTGTAACATCTGATTATTAAAATAAATTTCTTACTAGACTGATCTTATTAATATGAAGTTTAGTATAGGAATGAAATCTTGTTTACCAAGCCTGTATAAATATAAAGATAAGTCACCTGACATAATATTCTAGAATATGAGTAACTCTAATGGAAAATTACGGTGCGAACGTAACTTTTCTCACAGTAAGACACGGGCAATTCCAATCTAAGTACTAAACGCTATGTAAACAAGATTGACCTTGAACTCAAATGCGGTAAATATTTTATTTACAAAATGACCACTAAAGTACAACTCACTTCATGGACACATATTATAAATACACATATTATAAATTCAATATACATAACAGAAACATACAAACATAAAACACATAGAGTGGTAATGATTTTGACTGGTATCTCACTTTTAGAAGAGATTTGGGTAGCCCTGAATCGGGCCGTGGTAGTTGTCAACCAAAGAGGGTTAACACATACCACATTGCTTCATAGTTCTTCTCTGCAAACTTCTCCTCACAGCCGGTATGTACACTAAAACACGCTTCAGGCACTCTTGCCTCTCCACATAGATTCCCCTCTTCCATATAACTGTATCTGTGTTCCTGGTAATGGCCCACGATGCCTTTACGTACACCAAGAAGTCTGGATTAAACAGCATGCTGGAAATGATGGTAGATGGCTCCAGTTTTACCAACATCTTGTCCACTTGACTTGGAAACAAGTGACTCAATTGGCCAACGCACCCCCCCCCTCTCTCTCTCTCTCTCTCTCTCTCTCTCTCTCTCTCTATATATATATATATATATATATATATATATATATATATATATATATATATATATATATATATATATATAAATATATATATATATATAGTCTCGGGTCGGATCAAACCGGATTGGAATGTTCATCCAACCAAAATGCGTGTAGCACACAGACACAACACACACACACATATATATATATATATATATATATATATATATATATATATATATATATATATATATACATATATATATATTTATATGAATTAGGTCAAAATATGTTGGTTCTCTATGTGATCGACACAATAACCCGATAACCCGCTCATTTATTATTATTATTGTTCCACAATTTTTTTATTATATCTATTGTTGTAAATTCCCCTTGGTGATTTTTACATGTAGGAGTCCAGAAATCAGATACATCGATGTGTGTTCATTGTATCCTTTTGTGTGTAAATATGTTCCATTCCCCACCGGTCATTGTTGAATATTGACTGAATATATCGCCGTGGAACGCATTCGCCAATACGAAGGTTTGATCAAATACAAAGTTTTGCCAACGACGAACTTGACTGCCACGGAAAACTGATGTTTCCTTTATCCCGCACGTGTGCTGAAGCGTGTAATGAAGACCCCCCACCAAAAACGAGCCTTTAAGTGAATGTGAGTGAGTGTCGAACTGTTTAATGCTCTCGATGGCGAATGCCGCGTGTTAAAAGTATACGAAATCTGGCACTTTCCTAACACAGAACAATACCAACAGGACGACGACTCGACTCTAGGGATTTGTTCAGGCTACATCAACAAATTTCTGAAATTGAATCAAGAAGCAATAGGCTATCCTTCTTGGTGTCAGACTCCAGACAAAGGGGCATTCTAAGAACGGTACCGATCCTTAGAAGGCATCCGCTTTGAACACACGGAAAAGAACGAAAGAAGACGATCGTTTGCAAAAGTCATGCTGAATTGTTTGTGGAGGCTTCACTTCCGATATTGCCAAAGACCGAATACTTGGTAGATCCAAGTCGATACTTTCAACTCATCGATGGTAAAATAAAACTCATTAACACGTGGAAATCATACGTGAAGATTTGATGTTGATGAATTACGAAGAAGTCGCAGAGTTTGCACCATCCGAATAGTTTGGTAATGTCATAATTTCTGCTTACGTGACAGCTAATGCCCGTTCAAAATTGTACTCCCGTCCTTTACTTTGACACCGATATGTATATCGATAGCCATTGAAGCTATCACCCACACATCGAAGACAAACATTTAGTAGCTTGGACCGACGAACATCCCTAAGACACTATTCTGAGTTTTGCTAGTGGTGAACCTAGCTCAAGTATAAAAAGGAGAGATTTTCAAGACAGAAAAATCATTTTGAGTACATAAGTTCACCGAGAATGATGAAATTCAACGCAGTAACGACCCCACTGCTGACTCCAAGTTCAAAGAACTCGAGTGTCTTGCGACCATAATGATGCGGTACCCTGCGACAAAAGTAATGCAGTATGACCTTACCGCTCTTCTGTCGAAAGCGATGCCATTTCTGTACCCATCTATGGATCTCATCCATGCACTCACAAACCACACTGGATACCACCACAACAACCTCATCGAGAATTACAAACCAAAAAGGACTACACGTTTCCTATAGCTTTGCTTGGCTATTATAATTTTGAAAGTCGATTCCTCATGTCGGATACTTTACAAATTGAGAGAATTCGTAGTTTACCTTTGGAGCTGAGAGAACGTATTTACAGAGAGTTTGTTAAGATTCAAGTGAAACACAAAGGGACAATTGGATTCAATATACCATATATGAATAACCACTGGTACTTGAATGCCATAAAAGGACTGATTGAAGAAGGCTGTAGCATACTCGGAAAGAGAGGTTTTGTAGCAACATACAACAAGACCCTTCTGCGAAGACGTTGTTAATGGCCAGTTTAGGAAAGTACATTTAGAATTTACCTCCTGAGGTGCGTAAGCGCATTTACAGAGACCTTTTACAGATTTAAGTGAAACGCAAAGAAGAATTGCATTCTCTATGAGATAAACATTTTAACCATTGGTATCGGAATGCTATAAGAGGGTTGATTACTCTGAAAGTGTTCAAATGATCAGACCTGATCAACTCCCACCAACTAAGAAGAATTTCGGTGCCACGACTTCTACCTACAAGGTTGCTAGACATAATTCCAGAGGACGAAAACTTACAAGATTACAAAAAACTTTTCAAATAAGTATCACCCCAACAAGAGACTTCTTCACGGTGTGTGGTGTTAGGGACTGAATTTAGTCGTTACGATTTACCAGCAAATTCCGTTTGGCATAAAGTAACACTGTTTGGCATAAAGTAACACTGTTTCCTCAAAAAAGATTTTCCTGTAAATGGAAAGTTTTGAAGTGCACATTCAGAATCTACCTTTGGAACTGCGAGAACGCATTTACCACTACTTTGTACAGATTCAAGTCAAATACAAAGAACAAATGCATCCAAAACGGCATAGACTTTTAACAATTGGTATGTGAATGTTATAAGGCGACCGATGACTTTGAAACTATTCAATGGTCAGACATTGATCAACTGCGAGGACATTATAAAGCTTGCCATGCCATCAGTGCTGCACCAAATTCCATGGAAGAAGTAAATGACTGTGTTCAAGACTTAGTGGATTATCAAATGCTTTACAAATAACTGATTCCTTTGAATTTTGAACGACGTGTGGTGTGTGTTAGTGACTACATTTCTTGAATTTCGTTTACCAGCAGATTTTTTGTGGCACATTTATGAACAGTACATTCAAAGACATGACCATCAAAACTGTATCTGTGCACGAGAAACCTCATTCTGTTAAAAGTGGTGCGTTTTATGATCAGTACTTCTCTACCCATGTGTGAAGTAGAGATTCCTCGCCCTTTATCGACGCTTCGTGCTCACCAAGTAGTGAGTGCGGCTTGTGATGTACACCAACAGACTTACGACTTGAAGGATGTACGTGACTGGAGATGCGGTTGATAGCATACGATGTATCCCTTACTTAACCAATGGACAGTAATGCCTGAAATAGAAGAATTTCATTTTCTTTTTTTTCCCATTCATTCCGTAGATAGCATTAACGCTACACTGTTAATTAAGGGATGCACTTTCTAAACAGCTTACGACAGCAGTTAAGTTAATGATTGCTCTCGATAATATGCAATACTTAATGTGCTCAAGATACAAAATAATCATCGAAAAAGTTAGGTTCCTACACAAAAAATTATTCTGTCCACATAAATATGATTTTTTATTTGCCTGAGAAAATATAATATCCACCGATCTATTGGAGTTAGGTCTTGAACTAGATCACATTTTTCAGACTTAATTCATTTTATCCATTTAAATAAAAATTAAAGAATACTTAGTGAATGGACAGATCACTGATAAATTTTGTATTATTATACAGTCTGACTTTGCCTCATAGACTTAAGAAAAAGATTAACTGAACAATAGTTTTTTCATAGGTGGTCGTCAAGCGCTATATGTGGTTGATAAGGACGCACATCATGACATTATAGCGTCATCCAACTTTTAATATTATGACGTCAAAAAACTCGCCGAAATATTCATGCGTGCTTGGTTACTAATGTTAATTAAAAGTTAGGATATATAATAAATTATTCATTGTAAGTGTACTCTCTAATAGCTCGGTTTTACTAGCTGTTTGAGCTTCGCTGACTCACAAGCTCATCGGCCACTACCAAAATAACTCGTCCACCCGTCATTATTTTGGTGTAGCCATCTCGCAAGTTCATTGACCACGAGCCAAAAGAACTCGTCCACATGCCGTTATTTTGACGTGTAGTCGTCTCGCAAGCTCATCGGCGACGTGCCAAAACAACATGTCCATCTGAGATATCAGGCACTACACATGCAATAACCTTTAATTCTTTCGAATCTCAATTACACTAAAGAAGATGAATAGATCTTCTATACAAGCATAAGCCAGAATTAGAACAGAAAGTGTCTCTCAGTTAAAGTTTTAATTAGTAAAAAACATAATTACTGTAATTGGTACTTTTTCACTCTGCTGATACTATCCTTCTTGGAGAGAGATAATCCTTCATTACCTAAGTTAAAGACTATTTTAATCAATCACAATATACTTTATGCATATTCACCCTTTTTATTCCTTTATATTTTTACGCAAAATATACTGAACTCATATGTAAAGTTTTCATGCACAGGTTAGTGCATCCTATATCAAAGAAATTGTGTTCATCCTGTCCATCCTATTCCCTCCTTAGTCATATATATACAGTTATAATGATTTTTGTAAGTACAACCATGCTATGGGTTATAGTTTTACATTTTCTTCATCTTTGTTCAACAAACCTCGTAAAACTCACTGTCAAATTTTACATTTTATAATTTATTTCCAGACCATTTCTTAAATGTGCATAGGCAAAACTATCAAAAATTCCAATTGTCGCCACTTGAATGGCTTATCGCCTCTTGAATCGATATTCTTATTTTGATCACATACTTTGAAAATAGTGCTGTTCGTGGATGTTTCTTTCCTTGACAATTTTAAGTTTCAAAGAGAGGCCAATAAAGGTATTTAAAAAAACAGTGTCGGGCACGCGTCACACCTTGGGTTAATTAATTGTAATATTAATAACGTTCTGATTACTATTTATTAACCCAATGTAATATTGCATTGAAATAATGCTGGTAAATGCGCTTTCACTAGCACATTCAGTACCACATTTTTAACTGAAATATTGTCCATTAATAAGCAATTTATACGTCAAAGATTAGACTAGTTTACATAATCATGGCCAAAAATATGTGTACGTCCATTTCAGCATGAATTGTGAAAGGCAATTTTGTTTTCTTCATAATTTTCGTGTCTGTTTTTAACTTGCACATCTCAATTGTATGACAAATATTTAATTTACGAGTTTTCAGCGTTTTGCCGACGACAATTCAAATGTAAACCATCAAATCCCTAAAAGAAGTAGAATGTTGTAAGTATGACAATTTATATTACTGATAAAAAAAAAACTTCAAATGCTCAGCATCAGAGAACACTACTTAAGGTTGATTTATATCGTCTTTCTGTCAAGCGTATGAACCAGTTTCAATCCTACCACATATTCATTGAAATAATCCGTACGATTTAACCTTCAAATGTCTTGGAATCATTGAAACACGTAAGGCTAAGCGGCAAAAGTAATAAAATTATCCAAAACTAATGGAAACTAATGGTCACGAATGCAAACACTCAGTCTTACTATTAGTTTTCTCTTAAAAATATATTAAGTAGCTAAGCAATAAGCCTCGTTATATGGCAGAGGCAACAAAAGACATTTTAAAAAGATTTACATGCTAAGTATAATCTTTCTTAACAGCACTCAAGGCAAATGGTGGTAAGTGCTAGAATTAACATATTACATTATGTATCGCTGTCGTTCCAGTAAAGTTGAAAGTATCTACACGCATAATATATATATATATATATATATATATATATATATATATATATATATATATATATATATGTGTGTGTGTGTGTGTGTGTGTGTGTGTGTGTGTGTGAGAGAGAGAGAGAGAGAGAGAGAGAGAGAGAGAGAGAGAGAGCGGGGGGTAGTGTCGTCAAAACTTGAGAAACACAGAAATCAGGAAGAGAATGGCCGAAAGAGAACGTTTTATTCATGAAATAGGAGATGCTTCAAATATATGCTGCAATTATATTATATTGTCACGCAATTGCAAATATAGATGGGAATGAATCTTACATTACTCATAGAAATGCAAAGAATGTGAACCAAGGACTCTTAAACTAAAAGGCTTTGAATGTAGAATGACAAAAGAAAAGCTTGTCTGTACAGTGTTATAGTAAAATAACACACTAACGACTAGTTAATGTATATTCAGTTAGTATCACTAATTATAGTGCTTTTTCATCGTATGTGATGACTTAGTGCAATTTAAACAACTACATCACCCCTTCTTTTGCTAGTAATTATACACGACGGATTACAAACTCAGGACTGGTTTTGGCATTTGTATTTGCTTTGGTTTGCCTAATTCTGATTTTTTTTTTTTTTTGCCTTAGCCCTGCCTGTCAATGTCTTCGGACCTGCTTCATGGGCGGATCCAGAAATATCGTTGGGATAGAGGTGTGGAGGGTGTCAACAAGCAGGCGAGGGGTCTGTGGGAAGGAACCCTCGATGGGGGACCAGGGGTCGAAGCCACTTGAAGCTCCTGCATTTTAAACAGTTCCAATGCATTCTTTAAACCATCTAACTGTAAAAAAAACTTACACTAAGAAACGTTCCAGTTCTTTCGCTCTCAATTTTTTTTTTTTTTTTTTTTTTTTTTTTTTTGGGGGGGGGGGGGGTGAGGCGAGATACACCCCATCCAACCCACTTCCAATCCAACCCACCCCCATTCGCCCTTGTGCTTTATGGATTACCACGTAGAAACTGGATTTCAGATTACCGTCTATACTCGCGTATAAACTTATACCAACTGCAAACTGCATAGACCCAGATCTGCCGTCGCATAATGCGCCGGCAGATCTGGGTCTATGAAGTTTGTAAGGACTAAGCATTAAAACAAACAACATAGACCCTGATCCGCCTGCGCATTATGCGACGGCAGATCAGGCTCTATGTTATTTGCATTTGGACCCGACTTATATGCGAGTATAGACTGAACTTCAGGATTAGTAAGCGTTTATTTATATAGGTTGACTAACATTTCATGGTACATCTGTACATTGTATATACAAGATCAAAGCTGTCACACATTCGTTAGTCCGTCTCATGGCTGCTGGTATTTTTTAAAAATTTTGTTTATGTTATCAAGCACTCTCTTTCCTGGTAGATGTGTCGTCTCACATCACATGTCTGTTTAGAGACCACCTTTGAAGGCATGATTTCTTTCGCGTGAAACCCACGATGTCAGTAAAATCTTTTGGATTCTTGATAATAGTCTTCTCTGGTCCCATATATGATCTAATTAGCAAGAAGTTAACATCCTTATTCGATCTATTAGTTTTTTTTTTATTGCACTTTCTATGTCAAAATTCTCTGAAAATACTTAAACAATCCCTTTCAACAAGTCAATTAAGTAATAGTGTGTACTGACAAACTCTTTCTTAGCCAACCCGCATTATAACACCAAATTATCTGGTTTGTGTTTTCTTAACCAATCCACATCATAACACCAAATTATCTGTTTTGTGTTTTCTTAACCAATCCACATCATAACACCAAATTATCTGTTTTGTGTTTTCTCATCATGTTTGCGCTTTCATGTCTTTTCCTTTGTTAAATATTATCCTTTTTGTAAGGAAAATGTATCGTTCTTGATGAATACATTTGAAATAAGAGGTATATTATCAAGAAGCGAGCAGGTATTATCTGGTATTATCTTGTAGTATAGTCTTTTGCTACGCAATATTTAATAATTAAATAGATACATATGTGGGCTGAAGCTATAACCCTATGTCGAATCTAGATTTCTGCAACATTATTAAAGTCCATATTGAAAATGTATTGTTTTCAAAGAGGAATAACTCTTCTATACCTAGCATCGACAGTTGTGGAAAATTATAGCTTCATTTTCAATAGCGTGAACTAAGTCTCTGTTGTCTAGAACATATCGCAAAAAAGTCTAGTTTTATTTTTAACAGTGCACAAATCTGTTCCATTGAAATACATCGGAAGCAGAAATTAAGCAAAAGAGTGTCTTAAGTTGCATATTATAAAACCTACTTTTAAGGATCCAAAAGAGAATTATACGTTTAAATGAATTTTGTCCAATTCATTTATGATGCATGAGAAACGTCCTAATTTGTTTTATTTTGACCTTCACATACAATGTATATATATATATATATATATATATATATATATATATATATATATGTGTGTGTGTGTGTGTGTGTGTGTGTGCGTCTGTGTGTTTTTGTTTATAGGCATGTGAGAAAATAAATGTAAATACGTACTAGTTTACTCAATAAAATTATCCACAATGACTGTAGCAGATTTTGTACAGGAATTGCCTCGTCTACCATCGTCTGCTATAAATTATACTTCTATGGCGATATAACATTTCGTCCACACCAATTACGATACAATAATTTGTGGTTTCCGGCGATTGATTATGAAAGTAGGATTCTCACACCATCTCAAAGAATTTTTTTTTTTTTTTTTTTTTTTTTTTAGTTTGTGAGAGAATGCTGCCGTTTTATTTGACACAGTAGTATTAGAGGTGTCACTCCATTGAGGGAATTCTGAAAAGGATGTTACAATTTGATTGCGAGGGGTTGCCAGGTTCAAAAATATCTGTAATGAAGAGGAGAACTCTCAGGAATGCAGATACAAAATGCATATTAAATCAAAACGGCATTCTGTATCTAAAATTACACATGGAAACAAAAGAAAAGACTATTGTACTTATGCCAAAAATTAATATAGGACTACCAACTTCATATTTTTCTAGAATTCCTGTATCTGAAATATCAGTTAAACTTCTGTAAATAATCAAATAATAAACTGATAAAAAATGTAGCCAAATTAATCTTGGGATGCTCTAGAAAACCGTTATGTCTGCTAAACGATACAATCGGTAAAAAATCAGAAATTTTCATCTGCAAATATATTGGTTTAAAAGTCAGTTGTTTAAGGTATTAATGAGCATTTTGTTTGTTTGTTTGTTTGGGGGTTTTTTTGTTTGTTTCTTGTTGTTTTTTTTTTCTTCCTAGAAACCGCAGGAAATAATGAAACATGATGGAAGGACAACACCGCTACTTGAAGGTACTCTCTATCTTGTATAGATCCACTTAGTCAGCCAGCGATTTATCTTCGCTGAAAGATGTAAACTTAAGAATTCGAGGTATTTATTTCATTAATATTTTTTCCAGGTTGTAACATTGCACCCCATACTCTGAAATTGTATTTCGCAAATGGAATCTGCACCCAACTGCTTGATATTTTTCAGTTTCGAACATTATTCTTATTTACTTTATTGACCTTTATTGAACCTAAACTTTTTTACCCCAAAAAGTCAAGAACGAGTATGGCATCCGTCACAGCCAACAATAGTACCTCACGAGGATTTGATCACCGTGGATGCTAGCTTCTACTTAAAAAGCTATCAACCATCAAACTATTTGTATTATAGGCGACAGTACGTACATGTGCACCATTTAGAAAATAAAATTAAAATTTCCACAACTTTCATCTCTCAGACATTCTGAATACTTACGAATTATTTTGTTTTAATATCTTTCCCTGCTCAAGAACAAGCAGTTGTAACCAAACCGCCTATTGGTTTTCTTTGACATACATAATTAGGTTATATCATCTAGTTAGCTGCTGCCCAAGAAAGGAAAAATTGCCCTAATTATACATATAGCATGGCCATTTATTTTTTGTTACATTTAAAATAATATTGTCCTTTTATACGGGTCACACCTACATCATTTACTGAACACATTTTCAGAACGATAATCGTCTTTTATAGCCCAGTTTGTCTACGCCTTAAAAATGGTACTCTTTTTTCAGTTTATAAGACCACAAACCTTTTCAAGTCATCTGTAGTTGTATCCAATAACACATCGCACATGTAGTACATAGTTCAATAGTGGCTACACCTTTCCTATTATACTTTTTTAATTTTACTGTTGACAAGCATCATGACGGTTACTGTAAATATTTATCTGTATTCTTTATTCTAATTTCATATAGGTAGACATGCATGATTTCATGAATGAGGACATTTTCAATAATTTGTGGAACAAGTGTTTCTTTGAAACTTTATACGCACGTGTATGTTTGCGTATTGACACGTGCGGCATGTGAGAAACACTCCAAATTAGTGCGACATGTCAGGTGACAATTACAAAAGCTTTTGTTGTACATTCGAGAGAAGAAAACTTGAAACCTATTTGAATTCCAAATTAATTAGTCTTTTTTTTATACTTTTTTTTTTTTTTTTTTTTTTTTGTTACTTTTTTTTAGAGGGGGGGGTTGTTGTTGTTGTTTTTTTAGAGGCCGCACGACATTTTACTGATTAACTGTATGAAAAACATCATTCTCTCTCTCTCTCTCTTCTATTTCTCTCTCTCTCTCTCTCTCTCTCTCTCTCTCTCTCTCTCTCTCTCTCTCTCTCTCTCTCAAAATTATAAAAGTACTCTTGTTTCAATCAACACATGCTACGTAATACTCAATGTAGTATTATATTATATGGTTTTATATGTGTGTTAATCACGTGTTTGTAACAGATATAAAGCATAATGTTTTCTGAATAGGAGCTTTTTACAGATTCATGAACTCATCGGATGAAAATGTTAAGATAACAAAATAAAATGTGCCACACAACGCCCCAAAGAACGAGATAAAAGAATAGAAGAAAGAGAGAAGAAATGATTAAGAAAAAAGCCTTAAAACGGATAAACTACATGTCTTAAAACGGATAAACTACATGTCTTAAAACGGATAAACTACATGTCTTAAAACGGATAAACTACATGTCTTAAAACGGATAAACTACATGCCTTAAAACGGATAAACTCCATGTCTTAAAACGGTTAAACTACAAGCCTTAAAACGGATAAACTACATGTCTTAAAACGGATAAACTACATGTCTTAAAACGGATAAACTACATGCCTTAAAACGGATAAACTACATGTCTTAAAACGGATAAACTACAAGCCTTAAAACGGATAAACTACATGTCTTAAAACGGATAAACTTCATGTCTTAAAACGGATAAACTACATGCCTTAAAACGGTTAAACTACATGCCTATTTTGTGTTGCCGTCACCCCAGCAAAGTTGTATAACACAAATCAAAGGGATTATCGAACCTATCGCATTACTATTACTAACATATTTTGAGCCAATCCGACAGAAACCATGCATGGCGAAAAAGAAATTATATCCCGGTAAAGTTATGAATGGAGGTAGAAAAGGAAATATGTCAAGAGAATAGTGTAGCGAGATAATGAACAAGAGTTAAAATAATAATAATAATAATAATAATAATAATAATAATAATAATAATACATGTAAAGAGTTATGGAATATTTACTTGGGTAAATATTATCGCAAAAATTGCGTAAGTCAGATAAACTGATGTATGAGCAGTCATTTTTATAAGACTGTATTAGGCTGGTTGGTTAGACTTTTTCATTTAGGCCGAACTACAAAGAGTTTTCAATTGTAGTATCCAGTTCTATATCGGTCCACCCCAGATTAGATTCAAGCGGTAGCATCCCGAGGGACTCGACTGAACGTCGAGTCTAGTTGTAGTGGTGGTCGAGTTTCGCATTGATTTTGTTGCGAATGTGACTCTTGTGGTTTATTCAACAACATATTGCGTGGCACAGATCTTGCATGTCAGAAAATAGATTACATTTTTGGCTAGACATCCTATCTGCTGATTGATACTGAAGATAACTCCTGTGGTCAAACTTCTGAAAGATTTGGTCTCGGGCATATGTTTGCAACATTGGCAACACTTGTCTTTGCAGCAATATGTGCCTGAATCTGTGGTCTTGTTTGAAGTTACCTTGGCACGTACAAGATGGTCCTTCAGATTTGTAGGTGAGTATATATATATATATATATATATATATATATATATATATATATATATATATATATATACATACACACACACACATATATACACACACCCCATTCCATTTTCTACCTTGTAGCATCTAGAACCCTGTTTACAAAGATACTGCACTTTGAAATGTGCCAGAAAGGTTTTTGGTTTCAAAGTATAATTTATGATAGTCATCAAATTTATCTGAAAATTAAAAAATAGCCGGCAGATTAGAGTGAATTTTGATTACTGATAATCTCGCTTATAAGTCGAGTCCACCTGCAAACTGCACATACCCAGATCTGCCGTCGCATAAAGCGCTGGCAGATCTGGATCTATACAGTTTGTTAGAAGTACTCAGTAGAACAAACAATATAGACCCTGGTCTGCCGGAGTGTTATGCTTTGGCAGATCAGGGTCTATGTTGTTTGCAGTTGAACTTAAATTATAAGCGAGTACATACGATTTTTCCTTAGTTCTATTTATAATTTCAGGATAACTGCATAGACGTTAATCTGTCGTCAAATAATGCCACGGCATATCTGGTGCTAATGCTACTCTGTGGGCAGTGCTTTGAGATTTATAACCAATTTATTCCAAATAATAATAAAAGAGCACCGTAATGTATCACTGAATCGATCTCGTATTGAACGTACTTATTCAAAATTGGAGTAGAAATACTTTTCATTTGTACCTACGTTCTGAAGGTAATTCTGATAACCCTTTGTCATGAATAAGTAATCAAGTTGATTCAAACATTATGATTTTGATGTGTGACAATATTATATTTTGTGAATACAATTTGTATAATGTGATAAATACGCCAAAGTCTAGCTGAACTATATGTAATATAGTGTGCACTGCCAAGTATTGGAATACGGTATGTGTCTCGAGTTTTTGCCTCCGATCTACTTGCATTGCAGATCGATGGCACCTTTCATAACAAAGGCTATATTGTCTTTTCAAAGTCACTTTCTAAAAATACAACTTCTAGATCACCATATATATTGATTAGTATACTCATATTCTTTGGACCGATTCCTGTTTCCCAATATTTATTGTTCAAGTTCAATAATACCTTTTTTATGAAACGAAACGTCAATTAAGCCAAGCGATGAATATGGAGATTCCTTGTAGATTAGATGAGGTCTCAAGAATGTATCGTCATTTATATGGCATTAGCTATATGCATCAAATAATTGTAACAACTAAATGGGCCGTAAATAAGGCATAACGTATTTCGCTGTCATTTCTATTGTAATCTGTTCGTTTGTTTCTCACAAGACAATTTGAAATGTCATTCCTGAAGTTAGTATTAACAGAGCAAGTCATGCAATATCTAATGTAACAACAATGACACAGCACTTTTATGCACAAATTCTTCGTCGAAGAAAATAAAAATAGATTTTCTAAAAAATCATACAGTATACCGAACTTCTCATCATATCTGTATATGTACCTGGTCAAACTTTGGTTCTCCGGTAGATAAATATTTGTGTCTTTTTTGTAATTTTTTTTTTTTTTTTTTTTTTTTTTTTTATTAAGACAATATACAAATAGAAGAGATTTTGATTTCTTTCGTTGTTATTCTAATAAGACAGTGCATTTAATAACAAACATCCATGAATATTTTACTACAAGCACAGCAACAAGGATTTTACTTGAGAAAGTAAACGTTCATATTTTTTAAAACTTAGACAATTCCAAAATGCAATGAACCGATCGATCATTGATTGGCATTAGCATACTAATAATAGTTCTATCATGCAATGTAATATATAAAAATATCAAGCAAGAATAACTATTGACAAAATTCTGTTGGTACTGATATTCCAAACATTTTACCGATTCCAAAGCAAGGAAAAATAGATGTGAGAAAATATCTGCAAGAAACTTGCAAACATATTGTTATGTGACTATGAATTTTGTATCTCCCAAAGAGAATAAGAAGCGACCACCCTTCATATATTCGGGATACGAGTTGAATATTGAAGGCGAATATTTATTCCCCGTCGTGCCGCCACAGATACAGTTTCTCATATATGTTGGAGCCGCGGTGACTTAATGGTTCTCATGCTGGGCAGGCACTTTACTCCAATTGCCTCGGCATAAGATAACCTTTCATGTACTGCTGTGCCGTAAAACACCCAACCAGACTAAATCATCATACAGGTTTTTCTTCCACAGAATGCTTTTGGCAAACGAGACGTCCGCAGAATTAAGACATTTCAGTAAATGTAAGCGGCAGATACAGGAAACACAACTGTACATTATTAAATATGCTGGTCATGAAGATTGATTTGTCAGATCTATCTATTTAAATTACCGTCCGATGTTAAGCGTTAAAATTTCAGACCTAAAATTGTTTCTGAGTTTTAGTGATTTTCGTAACCATTGCTCACCGCATTTATTTTCAATCACTTCAAAACATGTCACTCACATTTTCGCGCTCGCAATCATATCACAAAGATCTAATGAACTACAATATTGGACTTTGGCCTGAAAGTCGATTTGTAAATTAAATATATGCAATACAATTTTACTTTTTTTTTACATGTAACTCCCTTGTACCTTTAGTAAGGTGTTCGAAACAAATAAGGCAGAGATCGTACGATATGACCCTTCAACAGGGTTTTGTGTATCTTAAACACTTAAATGGTCGTTCTCAATCTTTACTAAAATAAGCTATCAAAGAAATTATCAGCCACCATAGCAATTAATACATCCCAGACAGTCCTTCGATACGCATCCCTTAGACCTTGACGGTAATTTATCTCTGGGTTTGTATTATATAGCCTGAACAATTTTTATAGTCTAGAATATTGTTAAGAAAGGATAAAGAAAAACTGTGATCTGCTCTATCTTTCAACGATTGTCCACTATCATTTAAATTTATAATTTTAATTTTATTATTTTTGGTAGGTTTCCACAAGGTATTAACACGCAAGTTCTGCACAGTTTATTCATCAGTTTGACGTCTTTGTGGCATCACAAAGATCTAATCACTACAATATAGGACTTTTGGCTGAAAGCCGATTTGATAATTATCGATTACACTGTTTATGTCAAAAGCTGAGAGGTTATCCTAAAAAGCCTTGTCATAAGACATCAGATTTTGTTGATTATAAATGTCATTGTCATTCTAAAAAAAAAAAAATGTGTGAAGTCAACTTAAAAATTGCCATAAGAGGAAAACTGTAGCTAACAGTTGCAAGATCTTTCTCTTTGGACAAAAGGTCTAAACTTGTTTTAAAATTCAGAATTTTGGCCAACGCAACGGTGTGCAGTACAGAATCGTATGGTTTTCATACGTATGTATGTACATAAATAAATGTGCAATTCCGGTTAAATCAGTGTAGAAAGATACGTGTATAAAAATTAATCACCGTGATTATATTATGTTGCCTGATCTTATAGATATATAGAAAGATAGTCATTATCCAGTGAGTGTATAAATGTCCGAAAATGAATTGTTAACTTGTTTGAGGAACATATTGTGAGGTTAATTAATCACTGCTGGTGGAGAATATGTAATATATCTCACATAAATTATACTCAGAAACATGTAAACAGAGGAATTATATATATATATATATATATATATATATATATATATATATATATATATATATATATATATATATTGTTAAGGAATCATACCTTTTTACCTTTTTATAATGATTTAATTTACTAATTTATGATTTCTGTTTTAGTCTGAATAGGGGTTAGCATATCAGTATAGATACGACTAATGCTCGATCAATAAGTGGTCACATGATGAATTGCGCGGGAAATGAAGTCGACCTGGCTTTGTACTTTTTAGAAATCAACATTGAAAGGTCACTTTCCATACTACAATAACATTATGTTTACTCTTTAAGGTTTTTAGTACGCTAGACCTTTGGGTAAATGACGCGTAACCTAGTTCCTGATTGGTTCTTAGAGGGTTGTGTTATTTTGAAATACCATATTATTAAAGACGGAGAAAGGACATTCCCTTTTAATTCTGCGCACTTAGTAAAGATATATAGGGAGTAATCTTGGGAATTATCATTCTTTACAATTGCTTGATCGAAGAGAGGTTATTGAAATTATTCAGTTCAGTGTGGAATTTATTTAATTAGTAATTCATCTGAATTACTATACAGCTCCGTGGAATTATCGGACATTATTCTAAAACTTGTGAGATTCCAGACTTGCAAGGATTATTTTGGATTTTATCAGAACTTATCTACTTCAACACAGTGCAGGCTTTTTCATTCGGAATACCACATCCGGATTATTTGGATTAACATCAGGAAGTGAACTTTAAAACAATTTAGGACTTTTTAGGATATTCTATACTGTAAGTTATTTTAATTCTTTCACTTTGATTGTTTGTTGAACTATTTTAATTCTTTTAGTATTTTAGGAAATTAAAGATTTGCATTTTAATCTTGAAAGCTTGTTTGTGTCTTTTATTCTGTTACATTACCCCTAGAGTCGTAACAATATATATATATATATATATATATGCGCGTGTGTGTGTGTGTGTGTAATGGAACGATATGATCAAATAGGTTAGAGTTATAATTCGCTCCAACCAAGAGAGTGTCGAACTCGTGCCGCGAGTAACGGCACCTATCGAGTAGATCTCATGCACGAGCGCCCTAGCCCTATTTAACAATGCGCTCAGCCACACAAATTTCAAAAGGACACCTATATACCAAAAAGAGCGGAATGTGCTTATCCCTGGCCCCATATTGTAGATATAGATATAGGATTATGGGTAAAGAACTTACATAGAATGACACTAGTATATTCAAATAGTTTATACATGATTATATAAAAAAAATAACAGAAATATGTAGAATGACATGAATATAATCAAACAAGTTAGAGAGTTGTAATGTGTTCCAAACAGAAATGGAATGGGGAATTTTGGTAAGGCTATTAGCGTATGCATGAAGAAGTCTTAAACTGATGGCATCACTAAATATGGTCCAGTTTATGAAATAAATGGAAACAGAAGAACTTTACAAACAAAGATTGTAACAATATGATATTGAATGAATATTTCTTTTCAATAATATCACTGAAAAGTCTAGAATATACAGATTTTCTGGCGAGAAAACCTGAAGTCTAAAAGTTATCTGAAATATACTTGACATCGAGATAATAATGCTAGATGGAACTGTACTACATTTGTTTTTAAATCTGTAGGTGATAACATACAAAGACAAAGCTGGATAGGCCGGTAGTCTGGTTAAAAAATAACCAAGCTACTAGTATTACCTTTCCAAATATGTGTCTCCTTTGATGATCATATCGACAGTATTCCCATGGTAGTCATCGAATGAGCATATCGACAATATGCCCATGGTAGCCATCGAATGATCATATCGACAATATTCCCATGGTAACCATGGAATGATCATATCGTCAGTTTTCCCATGATATCATGTGCCGATATTATAGCTTGAAAGTATGATCCTGATAGATCAGGTTTAGTACCATATATGCTTGTCAGACATTATACAAACTTTTTAACTTTGTTGATCAGGGTAAACCCTGTCCTATCAACTCCAGCGATACTTCCTCATTAGTTCCATACAAACTATCGACATTCTGTCTCTTTCAATGCCAGACAGATGATCAAGAGAGACCTCCATCTTTTTTCAATTAATATAGGATCACACACAAAAAATTACAAATCTTTTGATACTTTTCGCGCCGCTAACGAAAATGGGACAGTCAATCTCGACCTATTAAGGCGGCCAATCGGGAAATATTTGTCCTGATTGACAATAGCATCTACTGTAATGGAATAAACGGTGGCAGGTTATTTTTCCTTGCTATTCGTGATAATCAGGACTTTCAACTTTGAAAGTATGAAATGGAAGATCGAACTTTTTGTGTTCTGGAGTTAAGTGACTTAAAACCGCCACTGTGGCCTCCGTAAAGCTTTAGCTAGTTTTTAGTTCAATTGATACTTGTGCATATCTCCTGCCGTGATATAGTGGATTGTTATATTGCTTTCCCGTCAATTGCTATACATCCTGAGAGATCTGATCCTTTCACGTCAATTGTAAATATGAATTCCAGTATATGCTAGAAGAGGAAATACCACCCTGTCCATCTATTGTCACTAGGAGCATCATTGGCTTATTAGTTTTGGTGCTTGACACGCAAGCCAAATTTCGCGAGTTCGAAACCTACCCATGCCAAGGTACTTTACTTCTATTGGTTCTGCACTATCTAGCCTTTCATGTGTTAATGTGCCGTTTAACACCTTATAAACCAAACCATATAGTTTCAAAGTAAAGACTAATATTATTGGCTCCAAACCAAAGAAAGAGCGTCATTTAATATCATTTACTTCTAACCTGTTGTTATGTATGATGTTTATATAATATTATAGATATTTTAGGAAATTGTAAATGTTTCTTGACTTTAATGTTTGCTTAAATCTTGGTATTGTTTATCAGAAAAAAACATGTTTGGCTAGTGTCCTTGAATTAGGTTGTTTACTTTAGATTTGAGCTAAAGGATAGTTTGATCAACAAAATGTTTTCCCAATATGAGGTCAAGGTTGATTTTGTTTACAGATAAAACTGGAAATACCTTAGGAGTTACCTGTCAATGGTCACACGTACATTTATTATTCTAGAATATTCTGTCATGTGACCAATCTTTATATATACCATGTTTAGTGGACAGTTTTTCAGTATCGACATTACTATCAGTCTTGTAAAGAGCTATTACAGTTGTGGAAAGTAATTCTAAATTTGAAGAGAGGAATTATTAAAATATTAATTGGATTATAGCAGTGCTCATAGACTTTTGGATTTTGGATTTTTAATTAATGATTTTGGAATTTATGTGAACTTATTCAGAGATATTTTGGAGTACTTCATTTTGACATCAGCACATTAAAGACTACTAGTACATCAGGACTTTGAAGACCAATGGCACATCATAACTTTCAAGGATACAGCCGTGAATTCGGAACATTCTATATTTAGGACTTGTGATTAGAACACTCATTCTTATTGGATTATTTGGATTTTAATACACATTACTGTAAGTGTCTTTTTGATTTTTCATTTTAATTATCTAGAAATAAATTGCTTGTTGATTTTTACCTGATTTGTTGGATTCACTTTCTTTCTGTTACATTTTGCTTAGACCATAGAGTCGTAACAACTGTGTAGACATGTAACATATTCCATTCCTTAGTATGATACAGGAAGACATGGCGACAAGGCAGCTGTTGAAAGTTTGTATCTTATTTTTCTTTGTTTTCTTTCTTTGGAGTGGGGGTGGGGGTAGGGGTATCCCTGAGGAAAGTGTCACAAGAATCGATGAAGCACGATTTAGCCTCTTCATGAAAGCTAGAATCATTTACAGTTATTGGTCCTAACCAAATATCCCCTTGAACTCCATGTATACAGATCTAAGAAACTGAATCCAGACTAGTGAAAGCGTGTTTTTATGCAATTATCAGAAGATTTATTTGGGTGAAAACAATACCATCATTGTGTTTTAAATATATCACATGCAGCTGTAAGACAAAATGATGTACGGCTCATTGCATGTGCCTTTGGGCTAGATTGACATAACATGTTTTTTTTTGTGCCTGTACATGTGATAACGTAGAATGTTCCAATTCAGCATGACCATATACTCATTCTAATGGCAAGTAGATATTATAGGAGGTTTATAGAATGGGACTTCTTGCCAAATATTCAGTACTGACAGTGCTGGATTACCCAATAGGCAGACTAAGTACGTGCTTAATGCACCAGCAAAGCAGGGGCACCACCAAAAACAAAATGAGAATTTTTTTATTTTAAGAATTAGTATTGTTTTCATTTTGAATTACATAGTGGGCACCATAATCTTTTCAGTGCTTAGGGCCTCTAAAGGTCTTAATCCGGCCCTGAGTACTGATATGCTATTTCAATCACATTTTTCGAGCTAAACATGCTAAACATACACCTGTATATAAAAGCTTTCATGGCATACATTTATCACACACAAACATAAACACACACACACACACACATGAACGAATTGTCCTTTTACAATGCAAATATCAAAATATATTTTATTTCAACTTCTCGTATGCTTTGTTTTAGAGTAACCCAGACAAATATGTGTACACCTTTTCTCTGGTTAAGGTTATTTCATATCCTCTTGGCATACAATTATTTAGGAATATTTGTAAAAAGAACAATTGTAGTAAGACTAGCCGTACTAAATGTTGTTGAAATAAAGCTCTATCACTGTCTCTTCTCTTGCTCAAATATCGAGTATTAGGTTGATTTTAAATCATAGTCCTTAAGGGTGATTTCTTTGTCCACGACAACGAACATAAAACTTTCGGTTGTTACAAATCTGTAACAGTCCCATGAATAAGTTTTCTTCTTTTTTTTTTTTTTTGTATTTTACTATTCCAAAATTGTTCTTTTTATTAGGATATTATTTTTTATGTTGCGGCAAAATAGTTCATACACTTGGTAATTACTCACAAGAACGTCCTACGCATGTTAATATATTGCTGCCCATCCTCAATATGCACGAAAGATCACGTTCATCTTAATCCTCTTTCAATACTTCCATTACTCCTTCATACAACTTTATTGATTTTCGTGGACATACTTACAGAATAGGATGCCTCAAAAGAAAAAAATCGAGACATACAAATTAAATGTGGACCGTACACGTATTAATGTCATATAACGTATTGCACGACACATTGAACAAAATGTTTATAGTTTACCATATATATTCGTAATATCACTCATAAAAAGTAAATGTAAATGACTCTTGTGTTATTATTTTATAAGGTTTCTGTTGTGGTGGGGAGGGTTTTCACAAACCTTTTTTGATGTAGAGAACATCGATTGGAATAGAGTATAAATTAAGAACCGTCTCGACTGTAAATATTTATTACAGCTACTTATTCACCCAGATGGTTACAGTTACTTTCAAAAGCATTATATTCAATATTATTTCTTTAAAGCTGTGGGTATTTCTTGATTACATGTATTAAGGTGGGTTGCACATTTTATATACATCAATGACACCCAGAGCAGAATGGTTCTTTTGAATTTAGGACTTACATCTTCCACTTCAAACAAAATAACCCTTTTTGTGTTTGATGAATACAGCAGCAACATTATGCATAATACTGGCTTTCCTGTCACATCTTACTGATAGTTACACCTAGAAATGGTCCATTTTAAAGATCAAATTTCTCCTACCTAACATTAGATTAATTTATTCATCATTGTAAACAAAAAATATCAAAAGCTTTTCCACGGTGAAAAGTGCAATAACGATTACACTGAAATGAGTCAATAAACATTTGCTTTTATACTATTATCTTTGCTAACACAATTAACAATGACTCATTGGTGTTGCAAAATAGCAAACACTTTATGTTACTATCTGACATCTATGATGGATAAGCAGTGCTTATTTTGCTTTGTTTCCACTTTGACGATGTAGTAGCCAATAATGAAAATGTATTAACTGATAATATTATATTTAAAAAAATAATACTAAAAGTTCTATTCAATATCGTGGTTTAATCAGGTTACTTGACGATAGTTAGTTATGGATAAAAGGGAAATCGGAAGATACAGTAACATAGCTTGTTTCTTTTTTCAGTTACACAAGCTATGGTGACAAGTGTTTCAATATTGTCGAGAAGGAGAAGTATGATGTAAAAACATATCACTTTTTAATAGTTCAAATTGAAAAGAAGGGGCAGCTAACATAAAATAAATTCCTTATATTTTTCCTTATTTACCACGTGTGATGTTTTATAAATTCTTTCATTTGAAACAAAACTTGGAGGAAAATGTTTTTATCAAGAAATAGTGTCTTCTAATATCCAAGGCTAGTTCTTGAAAATATCCAGCTAGTCAAAAATATCAGAGTGCAGGAATAAGTCTTCACTAAAGAGAAATAACTTTGCTTCATTTGAACTTCGCCTATTAAACACAATATGATCAATTATTTTTCGTAATTTGCAATGAATGCTTTCAAAAATATACTCGATGACATCAGGAATTTTATGGATAAAAAAAAGATTATTTGCAATTTTCACCAGCAGCATGATATATGAATCCTTTGATCGTCCAGTACGAGCCGAAGGGTCGCATACAAATAAATGGTGCACATATTGATGACCCCTGTTCATTTTACTGATTGAATGGTTCATTTATATCTAGAAAGCCTTTTTATTTCTGGTAAAAATCAAGATATGACAGTCTGATACCTAAAAATGAGTAGTGGAAAAGCTAGTGACATTTTAGTGAGAATGCAATAAAGCATTATGTCTTTTTTCGATATTTCTGAGGAATTCTGTGCATTAGGAGTAGCCCAGGTACACAGGTTTCTAGCAATTAAATACATGTAGTAGATTAGCAAAACGTACAAGGTTAATGATATTATGAATAAATGTGTCAATTTTCAGGAAGGAGTAGTAGAATGTTTAAATAAAATGTGCGCTTGCGAGTAAAGACATACACATTCGGAATTTCATGCTGAAAACATAAGTCCTATGAGAATAAAAGAAATATATTACATTTAAAAAATACTTCAAATTTTCCTTACAAACAGGACCTGGAACTTGGTTGACCCAAGATTCAATTATAGTTGTTGTGAAAAAAAACTTGGAAGCGATGATATTTTTAATTGGACAAAAGGTGCTCTCTCGATTTTGTAGCTTTGTAATACAACGAAATTGAGAATGATCAATATTATGTTATTGCAATCTATACCTAGAAACCCCTATGTGTAACGTGGAATGTTTTTGATAATTGTTTTGCGTGCAGTAGATCCCTCACGTGTGATTTTACGAACCGCTTTTATTGCTAGAAAGTTTAATGGAATAAAGCAAAATTAGCAAAATAAGTATTGTTACGCCTTTACTTTTAACTGGAAATGTATGGGGATGTGTCCAACCGTAAGTTAATTTCTTGACACAGGTTTACATTTGTACAACAAGGAATCACGCAATAAATAACTCAAAATGGTGCACACAAATGTAAGGCCAAGAAGGTATCACAAGTGCATGTGATTAAGAAACCATCGTATCATATAAACTCTTTTGTGTTAAGACACATTTAGTATATTCTAAAATTCAGGTTTAACAAAAATTAGGCTACTTCCATGGTTCGGATTTTATTACACGCCCCACCCGACCCCGTCCTACTTTTGGATTGTGACAGTGGTAATTGCGCAAAATGTATTGCATATATTATGTGTTCACCTATCACAAATAAGGTATGAAGTTTGGGCAAACACAATTTTTAAAAACAAGTTATTTGAAATGACATTTTTGGAATATTTTGTCCTTTGACCCCTTCTCGTGCATACCATTGACGAGGTTTCAGAAACAATAACTCTCCCGCAGATGGTCCACACATCATTATTATCATCAATCTTTATTTCTTCTTTTCAGAGATAAGGATGCAAACAAAGGAAAAAGAAAAGAATATTGAATTAGTTATAGACAATTAACAGAGGTGTACATGTGATGAGTCTCTTAGAAGCGCAGCTTCCCTATGAGGATTCTTATATGAGGACACTATACTTATTAAAAAGTATGGTGCACTCTTACGCAATCCTCCAATACTTAATTATTCTTCATATTATCATTATTTTACAGAAAATAATATTTTATATGTAATGTCAAAAAATAGCATGCATGAAGACATGATTATCAAGATTTCTACGATCACATGTCTTCCAAATCTTGATGATATGAAAATCGATCTTATTACTATGAAAAGAATCCATGAATTACAGTTGCAGAGAACATTGAGGCAGACAATATAAAATTTCTTAGTATTTTGGGCTCGTCTAAGCCGATACTGTTGGGAAATTCCCTACCCAGGAGTGTTGAATGAAATCTTCATCTGATATATTATGAAGGAACACGCCAAGACGAATGTCAAAGTTATTTATAACACTGGTATACAATTTTTTTCAAGTCGTCTGCTTCAGAGATAAAATGTGATATTTATTAGGAATTTTGATGTGCTGAATTCAAATATGACAATTAAAACAACTGATTGGATACTGTTTCCAAGATATTGACGTTTTTACATTTTACGTCTATGTATATTGTGTACATAGTAGACTTTTAATCATAAATTGTAAACCTAGGTCTTTTCATGTGTTTATGGTTGCTTTACATGATAATATTTCACCTGTCCTGTTTATGTAACACTTTACAAAAACAGTAAAAGGGTTATATAAATAAAAAATGTATTGAAACAAAAGTCTCCAAACAATTATGTATATATAAGTACATAGTTTAGTCCTTATTCAGTGTCTACTCGGCACTTCTTGCCTTGTGTCTTGTATTCATTAAATGGAGCATCTCTTGTCACTGTCCAGCAATAGTCTGCAAGCATTGATGGGCTCCATTTGCCCTGGTAGCGTTTCTCCATTGTTGCAATATCCTGGTGAAATCGCTCGCCGTGCTCGTCGCTCACTGCTCCGCAGTTCGGTGGAAAAACATCTAGATGAGAGTGCAAAAATGTATCTTTAGTGACATGTTGCAACCAAGGCTTTTGTATGCCTTGAGGAGGTTTTCCACCAACTCCCTGAAGGGAGTTTTCCTTGTTGTTTCCGTAAACATTTGTTGCCACTAACTGGAAAGCTTTCCATGCCGTCTTTTCCTTGCCACTCACCTCACGGTGAAATGCATCATCTTGAAGAAGTTCACGAATCTGAGTACCAACAAAGACACCTTCCTTTATCTCAGCTTCACTTAACCTTGGAAAGTTTCCACGGAGGTACTTGAAAGCTGCTTGCGTTTTGTCCATGGCCTTGACAAAGTTCTTCATCAAACCCAGCTTGATGTGCAAAGTTGGTAACACAATCTTCCTTGATTCAACAAGTGGTGGATGCTGAACACTTTTCATCCCAGGCTCCAGTGACTGTCGGAGTGGCCAATCTCTCTTGATGTAGTGGGAATCTCTCGCACGACTATCCCATTCGCAGAGAAAACAGCAGTACTTTGTGTATCCAGTCTGTAGACCAAGCAAGAACCTTGAAATCGCCACAAAGCTGGCACTGATGTTGGTCATAGTTTATGCATCTCAAAAGTTGTTTCATGTTTTCATAGGTTTCCTTCATATGGACTGCATGACCAACTGGAATTGATCCCAAAACACTGCCATTATGCAGCAAAACAGCTTTAAGACTCGTCTTCGATGAATCAATGAACAGTCTCCACTCATCTGGAGCATGAACGATGTTGAGGGCTGCCATCACACCATCGATATTGTTGCAGGCTACAAGATCACCTTCCATGAAGAAGAATGGGACAATATCCTTTTGACGCTCACGGAACATGGAAACCATAACATCACCTGCCAGGAGATTCCAATGCTGTAGTCTGGAGCCCAACAGCTCTGCCTTACTCTTGGATAGTTCCAAATCCCTGACAAGGTCATTCAGTTCACCTTGTGTTATGAGGTGTGGTTCAGAGGAGGAGGATGGGAGAAAATACGGGTCATGTGAGATTGATGGTTCAGGACTAGAAGTTTCATCCTCTTCCTCTTCCTTGTCTGACTCAAGTGAGAATGATTCTGGTGCATCAGGAGCCGGCAGTCCTTCTCTGTGGGGTACTGGGCGTATAGCTGACGAAATGTTTGGATAATGCACAGTCCACTTTTTCTTCTTTGACACACCTTTCCCAACTGGAGGCACCATGCAGAAGTAACAATTGCTGATATGATCTGTTGGCTCTCTCCAAATCATTGGCACTGCAAAAATCATAGATTTCCTTTTCCTGTTCAACCACTGGCGAAGATTTGTTGCACAAGTGTTGTAGCATATGTGTGAGGCCCACCTCTTGTCCTGATCTCCAATTTTGCAGCCAAAATAAAGGTGATAGTCTTTCTTAACCATAGTGGTTATACTGCGCTTTTGTGATGCAAAAGTCACTTCACCACAAAAATAGTAGAAGTTATCTGCATTGTTCACACAAGTACGAGGCATCTCTGCTCACTTTGGTTAAACATAAATGTGTCCCTTTGCAAAATCAAACACTGACAAATAAGAGAGCACGACACTGTATAATTTGTAGAGCTGATATAGGGCAATTTCGTCAGCAAAGTGATGTAAGCTTAGTTATGATTGCATCATCCATGACTTGTAGGAATAACATCATGCAATTCATATCATGTATGATGCAATACCAGCTTCAGATTGCATCGTTCATTGTTTTGCCTAAAAAGCCAGTACTGTCCAAACCCAGTCATAGATTTATTCATAGATCCAGTCAAAGATGTATTTTAGTCATTTCTGGTTTAAATTGAGATCCCCTCCCTTTATAACTCACTTATATTCCGCCGTTCCCAAGTCAAGGGTCGTATATTCTGACCCAGTATAATATCTTTAAAACTAGAGCCAATCAAGAATTGTAAGCATCATTTTCGTTTTCAGTGACCCAGAATTAGTAAAGTTTGACAACATTTGTTGCGGAAGCATTTTGGCTGTAAACCAGTGTAATGTGTCCAAAATATGTATCGTTGTCGCACAGTGCTCTGAGACAAAATAAATGCATGGATTATTACATCTGTGTAAGAATAACAGCAGTGTTTACAAACTTGCATAGTATTATTTGGAACAGTTATCAGAACATTTGCAAGGGATGTAATTAACTGTAACTCTCTTGTTATTTTTGGAGTTTGCCATAAAATTGAGGGTTTTATAAAAGTATGAACATTTTTGAATCTTTTGTAGGAAATGTCAGTATGGCACAAGTTTGTAAAGCGCTCGTTTTCATATTTATGAGTAGCATGTTTTATAATTGATTTCCATTGTTTTTTTCCTGGAAATATTTTGTCTCTAATAAATATTTCAATAAATTCATAAATATTATATTTCTGCAAAATGCTACATATATCTGGAATAAAGCCTTTCTGTTCTGTAACATCTTTTCTAGAAAGATATAGATATTGTCTGAATAAAAATATTCTTTTAGATGTTAGATTTTCTGGAAGATGGCATAATTTACCAAGAAAGTTCAGTTTCCTTTTATCAATTTCTGATACAATTCTCTTTATCCCCAGTAAACTTTCGCTCATTCCTGACCGCGTGGTTTGAGGAAAGCCTTGCAGAATTTTGGTACAATGATGCTGAAATACATCGATAAAACTTTCCACCCAGCAATTTAGGAGAAGTTGTCGTAACAGACAGAATGACAGACGCACGTATGTAATATTCCCCGTCCCGCGAAAGCGTAGGAAGCAAAACACGTATTTTTGCTCATTTATAAGATTTAAAAAAAAAATTTAAAATTAAAAATTAAAAATCCAAGATTAATTTGATATACAAAAGCTTCAATTTATTTTTTTTTTCTACTGCAATGCGTAGTCGTACGACTTGCGTAAAAAATCCAATGATGGGACTGAACAAATTAATGTTTCTCTTTTGACATTTAGGCCTCGCGCGTCAGTCCTCTTTAATATATTGTTCATTTTCCGAACCTCTAATGTGTAAAGATCGTGCTGGTCGATATTAAGTATGAAGAAATACATTTGAAAGAAAGAAGGCGATAATCAAAGAATTAAACCGGCTATTTGAAGAGATCAGGAATGATCTACTTATATTAATAAAGGATTAGCCGTGTCTGAGAATTCGATTTCAAAATAATCCTTTCTAGCTGCAGCGGATGTATGGTAGTGCTTGATTGACCTTGACATTTTCAGAATATGTGTCCTAGTATAGAGACAGGGCTCATGAGTACAAGTAAAACATTATATATACGCATGCGGAATCTACAAGGCTTTCCTCAAACCACGCGTTCAGAAATGAGCGAAAGTTTACTGGGGATAAAGAGAATTGTATCAGAAATTGATAAAAGGAAACTGAACTTTCTTGGTAAATTATGCCATCTTCCAGAAAATGTAACATCTAAAAAAATATTTTTATTCAGACAATATTTATATCCTTCTAGAAAAGATGTTACAGAACAGAAAGGCTTTATTCCAGATATATGTAGCATTTTGCAGAAATATAATATTTATGAATTTATTGAAATATTTATTAGAGACAAAATATTTCCAGAAAAATACAATGGAAATCAATTATAAAACATGCTACTCATAAATATGAAAACGAGCGCTTTACAAACTTGTGCCATACTGACATTTCCTACAAAAGATTCAAAAATGTTCATACTTCTACAAAACTCTCAATTTTATGGCAAACTCCAAAAACAACAAGAGAGTTACAGTTAATTACATCCCTTGCAAATTTTCTGATAACTGTTCCAAAAAATACTATGCAAGTTAATAAACACTGCAGTTATTCTTACACAGATGTAATAATCCATGCATTTATTTGCTATCAGAACACTGTGCAACAACGAGATATATTTTGGACACATCATAAATAACTTAGACATTCGTCTTGGCGTGTTTCTTCATGATATATCAGATGAAAAATGTATTCAACACTTCTGTGTAGGGAATTTCCCAACGGTATCGGCTTAGACGAGCCCGAAATACTAAGAAATTTTATAATGTCTGCCTCAGTGTTCTCTGCAACTGTATTTCATGAATTCTTTTCATAGTAATAAGATCGATTTTCATACTATCAAGATTTGGAAGACATGTGATCGTAGAAATCTTGATAATCATGTCTTCATGCATGCTATTTTTTGACATTACATATAAAATATTATTTTCTGTAAAATAATGATAATGTGTACAATAATTAAGTATTGGAGGATTGCGTAAGAGTGCACCATACTTTTTAATAAGTCATCATATGAGAATCCTCATAGAGAAGCTGCGTTTCTAAGAGACTCATCTCATGTACAGCTCTGTTAATTGTCTATAACTAATTCAATATTCTTTTCTTTTTCCTTTGTTTGCATCCTTATCTCTGAAAAGATTAAATAAAGATTGATGATGATGATGATGATGATGATGATGATGATAATAAAAATAGCGATGGAAGGACGAAATCATTCACCAAAAATAAAGTTGAAATAAAGGTTTTGAATAGCGATTCAAGTAAACTTTCACAAATACGGTTTGTGAAATCCTTCTATTTGATTGCATTGTTTACTTTTGTTTAAAAATAAGTAAAGATACATAAGCTTACAAAATAAGAGATAATTTGGCTTAATTGCTCGTTCAATAATGTAGCAAAGTCTAAAACTTAAAAATTGCTTCGCTAACGATTAACATATTGCTATTGAGCTCGAATAAATTTATTTTGTACTGATTTCGACCTTTTCCCTCTTGCCATCCATTTAAAAATAAACAACCATTATTATGCTGTACAATTATGTTTTCAGAAGAATATAATTGACATTTTTATTTCCTATATCTATAGGTAAAAATAATTTCGTTCAATTTATTGCCCAAGACATATATATATATATATAACGTATACATTGAACTTTTAATGAAATGTAATAATAATAATAATAATAATAATAATAATAATAATAATAATAATAGGAAGAAGAAGAAGAAGGAAAATGGCGAAATTAAGATATAATTTTTAAAAAAGGGTGAAAAGAATTATATATTAGCCAGAGTTTATTAATGCAATAATTACCAATATAACAAATTGGAAAAGAAAGTCAATTTTTGCATCTATTTTATCTTTGTGCAGGAAATATATAAAAAATGGTAGATTAAATTAATAAGCATTTTTGCTTCATCTTCACTTTAGAAAGCTGGCTTGCTTTTAACGGTCAGAGTTTGGTTTAAAGGTATATCTATCACAGTGTGATTGTGAGTGAATATGATAAATTCCAGATAATGGGAACTCAAACAATAGGAATATATCAAGAAAATGTACACATGAGGCACCTACTGTTCTAGTATTAGAAGTAAATACATATACAGCAATTACATGACATATGTAAAAACATAGCTCTCTTTAATACCGTATACAGACTTTCGATTTTGACTGTATTATTATTGTAATATTACTGGATGTCGGCACACGCCGCTTCATCGCCCAGGTAAGGAAGACACACTTGTCTAATGTGCAAGACACAAAAATCGAGATACTGAAATTTCACCGTTATGTTATATCAATTTAGCATATATTACAAAATAGACACGAATAGCCCACTGATACGTCATTGCAAATCAATAGAAATTCTAAAACTTTTCTATGAAATAATGTAAATCATTCAAAACTCTATGCAAATACAATTTACCAAGTGTTTCGGCAATAACTTTTCTATTTTAAAATATTTTGGAAAAATATAATTGATTTATAATTTCCATGCTTTATAATTACATGTTTGTATAATTTTCAAAATGACTTTCAAATGTCTATTTAAATTTGATTGATCTTCATCCCTTATACCTTTTGGAGTAATTTATCGTTTTTTTATTTATTACGAAACAGATGTCACAAATCTGATAGAAAATTGCATTTGCAACAATATAATATTAAAATTATCATTGTAAATAATAGATAATAATAGATGCTGAATGATATCAAGTTGAGCACAATTGTCCAAAAACGCTTGTGATATTCATTGATTGTACTATCTCAATCCATTAGAATTTTCAGCGTTTTCCTCAACTAAATTTTTCAAGTGCTTCGATTGCGAAAATAAAAGTACGTATTTTGGAAGGCTTTTTGTTCAAACTTTCAAAGCGGTTCAGATCTTACGGCCATTTTATTTAGTCCACTCCACAACATCATTTACGGCACCTTGTTCATATTTTTTGTTTGTTTTGCGATTATAATCAGAATAGAATAAATTATTTATATATTTCTCAGTCCTGAATACTTTATGCAAGCACTATTGTGTACTGTATGCTTGACCAATACGATTCCTTTAAAGGCACCAAGACATTTTTTTCTAGTGGTATATTGTCTGGTAGAACTCCGTCATGGATGGCAATGGATAGGTCAACCAATGGCATATAAAGGAAATATTACGTTCATTTTCTTCAATCAAATATTCAATGTCTTTTTCTGGGCTCTTCTTGTTACCATAATTTCATAGGACATTCCGTAACAGCTCCGTAACTGCATAGTGACGACCAGGTACAATCTAACACCACAATCATTGCCAATCATAATCTTTGTCTGAAATAATGATTTAACGTAAAAATGAATTTAAATCAGTCAAAAATGGAAAATTCGAGCTGTAAAAATATGTACGTGATGGTGACATTTCTATCAATCTTCCTCCTTAGTGTATTGGATTTGCTATTGTCTTAAGTCTTTCATGAATCTTTGTACGAAGTATATTTTAAACTAATGTTAAATGAGATGAATATTTGGACAAAAACAAAAAAAATTGTTAAATAGTTTATTCTCCTAATATGAAAAAGAACAAAACATTTACAAACGTCTTCAGAATTTGTATTTTATGCTTTTTATTTGAAGCCGACCGTATTTTGTTTGCCATGTATTGATTTTTGCGGTTTTGGAACCAGTGGCGTTTGTCTATGTATTTAAATTCATTGAATTACCCTTGCTAGGGAAGGGACATATTATCGTCAATGATGGATTATTGTTCGTTGGCCTTTAAAATTTGTTGGTTTTTTTTTTTTTTTTTTTTTTTTGGAAGAAAAAAAACAGTTAAGAAATCCAGACAAATTTATATCCAGCGAGCAAAAGTGAATTCACGTAATTTTATTTTAAAAATATATAATGCCAGGATGTGTATTCTTGATATTATTTATTACTATCCATATGGTGCATAAATGTACATTTATAATTTATTTTTACTTATCCTGGAGTTTGTAGATTATCTGATAATGGGTGTGGCACGGAGATGCGTTACGAGGCTAAAGTATAATGAATATGCTTCCCAGGCACAGTCTGAACTTCCCCGCCTCTGAGGAAAGTTGCTTATTATCGGGATCTGATTGGGTGTTTGGTAAGAACTAATTTATATATATATATATATATATATATATATATATATATATATATATATATATGTCGATTAATCATCAGGTGTTTGTTCAAATGACAATGTCTTGACATCTAATTGGCTGCTGACCTAAGTTAATTAATCTACATATCTGTGCAGCATACGGTCATATGTGTGAGGTTTTTCACACCTTAGTTGATACTAGCACTAGTTATGTGTAAAACACGTAACTAACAATTCTAGCCCATTCGGCCATTTACAAACACGGGTTAGAATGGTAAAATTCTTTGCTTCTGTAAAAGAAATCTGATCTTTTGGATGGATGCGCATGTAAAAATACCATGTACTGCCAAAATATACGAGACATATTTCTTAATTACCATGAAGCTATTTTACAAATTGTACATCATTTATAAGTAATAATATTCTGCATGTGTTATCCATTAGCGAAAATGTATAGGGTTCCAGTAAACAATTAATATATTATTTCAACTTTTGCATCGAAAATATGAATAGATAAATACTTGTATACTTTCATAGATCTGTCTTCTACTCCATCAAAACACTAAACAATGTTAAATTCTTTTATGTCACTTGCGTCGATATTATATATCTACAAAGAATGAATAAATCCTCATAACCTGGTCTTGTATAATCTTTTTGGAAAGTACAATAAGAGAGCGTGATAATGTGAAATACTGCAATGAAAAAATGGTTCTTGGTTGGTCACTAAAATCGGTATACACCCAATGCTATTATTCCCTCTGTTTTGCCGTTTCAGTTAACAAAATTGACCAAAGTAAATTGTCTTTACAAAATAATGATAAAATGATCATTTTTGGAAACCAAGCACTTCCGTGTCGATTTTTGCACGTTTGCAGAAGTTGTGTGTCTACAACAAACGAGAAACAGCAATTATGTTCTCGTTTAAATCTAGGTAAATCTTTCTCATCCATGGAAGGTAATTTGGAAAAAATTTATTATTTTTTTCAAAGAAAGAGAAAGAGATACTGTGATTGTGGCTAAAAGAAATTCTTTGTTTGCATTATGCAGTATCGCTTTATCTATTATTTTGTTTATGTCAAAGTAACTTAGAAGAAGTGATAGACGATGAATTTACCTGAACTGTCACGAGTAGTTTATATATATTGATCAACACCCACTCCGTGACCATGGCCTTGCATGACGTATATATTCCAATTAAAAGATGCTCCAACACATGCGATTTTGTATCTTGTCACATCGCATCGATACAGAATTGTGTACTAGAGGATAGGATGAAACATGAATGACCACCAAAAGGTGTTTGTCATTTCCGAGCAGCGACATTAAATGTTGTGGTTGTTGGGATGGAAAGATGATGACATTATCAGCCTTTCTCTTATTTATTTCACTAACAAGATGTAAGTAATACCGTCTTATCTCTTTTCCTGATATCTATCTTTATATATAAATACAAATACTCTGACACCGTTTTCATTATTTTTATACTAAGAGTCTCGAATTTGATTTTGTAAACGCTGTAACTACTGGCGTCTAATGCCATAAGGAAAACTAAAAAGTTACTGTAAAATTTGCATTGTTTGTGTTGATAATACTCTTGTATATTCCTGTACAATGTAATATTTTTTGTTTTAAGTTTCACATGAAATAATGACATAATGACGATGCACTGGTCGAACGTACAGTATGATTTATCATCATCATCTCTCTCTCTCTCTCTCTCTCTCTCTCTCTCTATCTCTCTCTCTCTCTCTCTCTCTCTCTCTCTCTCTCTATATATATATATATATATATATATATATATATATATATATATATATATATATATATATATATATCCCCGAATAATATATGATGTATTTTAAAGGAATCTAAGAAAGAGTGACCAAAATTATAAAACAGTCCGATTTAGGGTTTAATGAAGGACCATTCGAGATGAAATCCAACAAACTAGCTGAAGACATGACATGATCTTTTTTATTTCATGAAAACATATTAAATTTTAATTGCGGAACATGCTTAAATACGTTTTCATTCATCTGTAAAGCTGCAAGATCGAATGATGTTGGTATTTTCCAAGAGGCAGATATAGACGAGATACTTACGTTTCACAACGAGCTGAGGAGAAAGTTTGCCAATGGCTACTTCAACGTTACGGCAGCTAACATGGAACCTCTCGTAAGTACTCCACTTGACAATGTATGCAATCGTTCTATATCTCAGTCAGAAAGAGAGTGAGCTTGTATGCAACATATGATGATAGGAATTACTATAGACAAATGTAGAACCAATAAAGTATAGAGTTTCTTCACATAATGCTGTCAATTGACAAGGAACGTTGAATACTTTTTTCAGATGCTCCAACGTTTGACTTTCTACACCGGTGTCCTCACATGTTTTTACTTCAGATTCTTCCATTTTCCGTTGTGTGAGATTTTTCTTAGCACGAATTCAAAATTTAGTTATCCCTTGTCGTGTTTTGTTTTTTCCGATTTTCACAACAATATTATAAAACCATGTCCTTTATGCTCTTCTTAATTTTCTCACCTGTTCTTTACCATTCACCATTTCACACTCTTAAGTGAGTTGGTCTTTAACTAATTTTGTAGTAATTTGGGGCTTACTAGCGACACAATGTTCAAACTTAAAGTTTAACTTGTCTTTGCTTTTGCAGAAAGGCTATATTGTTTTCACACATTAATTAGACTATTTATTTTGTAGTAATAACATGAGTTAATTAAGATATTTATTTGCTTTATAATACATATTTTACAATTTAAATCATGACTTATTGAAAGTCCTGCGGATGACTTACTGCTATACTTTTTTAAAGGTTTTTAGTCATCTTAAGGCACGCTCAAAAATCGTTTCCAGGGAGTTAATTCGTGTACTGGTTAATTCAATTTGTATCAAATCACCATTTTATTTTGCAGACTGATTCAAGCTTTCATAACAGTTTTTGTTAACATAACATTACTTTGAATCTTCGTGGTTACAATAGCATATGGAATTTTCTAGTAATTTGTTTATTACTGATTAAAGTCATTCCCTTTTCTGCAATTGCAAAACATACTTCATATGTATTCCTGCTAAGAATAGAAAATAGAGATTTGGACATCAAAAGGATGAATATTGATTTGTCAGGAATTGTTTTCTCAATATCTTTAATAAAATCAAATTCCCTATGGTACAATATAGTTTATGAGCGAACAAAAGTGTGTTGCTGTGACATATTGTCCAGGATTTGCTACAAATGGCACCAAATGTGTGTGGGCTCTAATTGCAACACCTTTTCACCTAATGCCATAAAACTTACACTTGGGCTGTATCGATATGAAAGTGTTTCGCAAGTTAAAATTGGTGCACTGGGACCTTTTGTCTAAGTTTAATGCAACATTGCTTAAAATTTCGATGTGGCTTTTATTCAGATACGCGTACATTTCTTTTACCTATTACCACTAAGCTTGCATTGATGGTGAAGTTATGTCGTGCAGTACAACGTTGTATTTGTGACCTACCTTCTACAGTTAGCTTAACATTCATCACAAGATATTGACTCATGCCTTACGATCACTAGAATTTTTAATTTATGTCATGGCACTTCGACTCAAAAGCCTTTGTTTCTGGCTTTTTGGATTCTATCAAACAACTCTACAGTTGGTTTGTTGTTGTTGTTTTCTAAAATAGTTTTCAGTTAGTCTATTATTGTAAGAGTTTTGTTGTCTGAGAAGTCGACGTAATAAATTGGCTTTCTTTAACCACATTAGATTGCCTCATACTTGGCCCCCATCTCCGGTTTTTGAGGTTTAAATAACTGTGCAAACGAATAGAGTGCATGCTTAAAATTGTTAGACACCTTTTCTGAAATGCAGCCTACGTAAGTTATATTTCAGGCATCAGATGTCCAATTTCCAGACGAAACATTTCAAGCCTAGTATCACATTATGAGTCGTAATCTTTGTATCTCCGTTTGCATTGATTTAAAAGTTAGCATGTGTGCATCCCAGTTCGTGTATGTATGTCGTGAGTAAGAATATTGGGACAATACATGTTGTTGTTTTTTTTCTGGTATCAATGTATGCTGAATCCCCAAGGGATCACTGAAGCCATGAGCCCGAAGTTCTAGGGTTTCTACATACCTGAGGGATTCGGGGAAAGTTGATACTAGAAAAACATGTATGATCGATATTCTTACATAAAAGTAAAAAAAACCATTATTTTTTTTAATTTATTTTAAAGTTTCCCTTTATTTATTGGCTTTATTTAATCTTTTTCTTTGGCTGCGCGCGCCCCAGATCAGCTCATGTAAAATGAATAAGCGTCTCGCAGACAACTTTTAAGAACTATTAAGCAATAAAAACTTTAGGGACTTGCTTAGTATATTATCTGACATTTTTGAGGAATAAAGCAACTACCAGATATTTGGCTGATAATTGCGTGAAATTACTCAGATTCTGAACCATATTTTTATTTATACGCAAATGAGAATACGCACTGGTTACGGTGAAGCAGACGAGTTGAAAGATCCCCTTTGCGTACATCGTTATTTATATCGCTTTGAACGAATAGTATGTATTAGAGCAAGAGAACACGTCTTATTTCTCTTCTCTCTGCTCTGAACGAAATTTTCTCTTTTCTATGCGACTGAGATTGCATGTTTTCAGTCAATACACACACGATGCGAAAGTGCAGAGTCATTTGGTTTGAGTGCATCCACGAAAAAGGATAAGTGTAACAACACACCAGGACATCAATGACACGTGATATCCGATGTTGATACATGGATACGGCTACATTGATACACCTCGTCTACAATGCTTCGCATGCATTTTTACGTAGGAATCTATGATAACATCAGCTGCTAGCTTTCCTTCCGATTTAGCTGTCGATATATTCTAGATTAGGGGAGTCGCGGTAGCTCAGTTGGTAGAGCGTCTGACCAATATTCGTGGGATCGCGGGTTCAATACCCGCTCAGGCCAGTCCCTGGAAAAGGCGTTTAGCTCCCATTTCCTCAGCATAATATAGCCAATAACGTATTAAAAGTGGTCTTTCTTTTATATATAGATAAGATGAGTCTCCAAGTAAAGATGTACTTGCAACTAGTGAAGTGCATTAAAAGTACCAAATATACTTCAATCTTGAAAAACCGATATCCACACTATGCGAATACAACACATCTGGTTTCCTATAAATTAAAATTTTGTCATGTTTCTTTTTATTAGTTTTTGTATTTGTCTTCTTTTAAAATAAATACATGTTTAACGTCAGGCTTTACAGAAAATAGAATTGAAATTGTTTTGGAAACATGACTTAAAAAATAAATAAAAAAATAAAAAAATAATAACATACACAAATCCGGTACTAAAGTGACAAATCTTAGTAACATATCCCTTTAAATGGAGTAAACCTTTTTCTCTACATGGAAATGACACTTTCAGATAAAGTAACGGTTTTTCGAACCCCAATCTCGGGCCAGGGTACAAGGTTTTGCAATGCGCTATTTCGGATCCATTCATGTATTGAATTTGTTCGTTCGACACTCTACCTGGACACAGTATTCAATTAGCTAGTCCATTCTAGGTTTATATTAATCCTTCTATTAAAAGACACTACATATTTTGAATACAACTTATCGTTTCCATTAATCACTCTAATAAAGTGTTCATTATCTCTGCGTATTAACCAAACTTCTTATTCTGAATAGACCTTATGGTACGTTAACTCAGATGTGACAAATTGTTATCTTTGAATATGACTAAGCGTAGTACACTACAATAATATTCATTTTTGAAGAGCATTCATCAATAAAATGAGGATCTTTCTTTTGTTAGATCATAAAATTAATAGTATTCCTATAAGTACCGTATGTACTCGCGTATAAACGACTACTAACTGCAAACTGCATAGACCCAGATCTGCCGTCGCATTATGCGCCGATCTCGGTCTATGCAGTTTGTAAGGACCAATCAGTAGAACAAACAACATAGACCCTGATCTGGCGGCGCATTAGGCGACGGAAGATCAGGGTCAATGTTGTTTGTATTTCGACCGAGTTTATACGTGAGTAAAGACGGTACCATAGTTCTTTAATATAACGATACTATGACAGTTCAGAGATCATACCCCATTTTCACTAAACATCTCAAAATTTCTTCCTCAAATTCAGATTTTTGAATATCATTCTTATTGCTTGGGTGTTACCAATTATATTTTTAATTGAACATTCAGCAAGCGTCCGGAATTAAAATACCTTACAAGAATCTTTCAAATTAAAAATTTGAGAAATTATTCAATTTTTTTTTTTTTTTTTTTTTTTCAATAATTAAAAGGTTTCCATGTGTTGCATTTTAAAATTAAAAGTGATTTTGATCCTTTCTACTGTCTCTACTATTGACTAAACTACTAATATTGTCTAAAGTACTATAAGCAATAAAATTTAAAATCTCTAACTATTTGAGAAATTTTGAGAATTTAAGTGAAACCGAGATCTGGGTCGCAAATATGGTGTTCTGGAAGTGGTTTTTGGAGACAAGATAAATTAGATTAAGATAGACTTAATAGAAGGAAATTAAATATTGTATCTTGATTCTAATAATTTTGATTTTACACTAAAACTTATATTCTAGAATGAAAAAAATATCATTAGGCTATATTAAAGAAGCTGGAATTTACGTTAAGTATTTCACATGCCAAATCCTGTTAGAATGCAAGCTCACATTTCTATTTACCCTCTTATAAGAAAAAACGATCAAACCAGAAATACTGCATTTTGAGCAAAACATTGAGTTTTTACGCAGTGTCAGAATATAATGCTGGTCATGAATTTTGTTCGGTCTATGTTAGTAGAGAACAGAGCGTTCTAAAAATCTGCAAAGAACACAAGTTAGAAAGATTTGTTAAGTTGTAAATAAATATACAAAATATACGTAACAATATAATAAGTACTTTTTCTGTATAAGAATCATTTTGAAAGTCTGAGTTTACAAAATCTTAAAGAATAATTTAGAGGCTCTACTGTGACCACATATTTCAGTAATATTTTCTTAAAATTTTGATTAATTTTTTTAAAAAAAATCCTAACAGCCTTTTTATGTAATCACCCGATGAGATGACTTTATACTGATACAGTTAGGTACAGTGACCTGGCCATGAATTATGCAATGTGCACAGTAAACAACGAGTAGGGCACAAATCTACTGTAAGAAAACAAGGGTTGCTACAATAAAGAGATCAAAAAGTCATACCCGCTCGTTCCCTCTAGATGACTTTCTGGTCCGAAAACGTATCTTCATCTTTGAAGTAAAGATCTTTAACGAATCAAACCATTTAAGAAGAACTCCATCCTAATAATGTAAAAAACCCAAACGATAAATAATATACTTAGAAACAATATAAGCCGTACTCAGGCCCGCTGAGGGGTGGGGGCATTGCCGGGGGTGGGGGTGGAGAGGCAACTGCCTAGGGGGCCGGCGATTTCTAGTAGTCCGCCGTCATTGAGTTATAAAAAATAAATTAATCTATGCAGTAAATATTAAAATTTGTTCCTTGCAAGAGTCTAAGTTATAAAAAAATAAATTAATCTATGCAGTAAATAGTACAATTTGTTCCTTGCAAGAGTCTAAGTTATGGTAGATTACTACAGGTCTTATATGCAAAGCCGTACACAGGTTTTTTATTTAAAAAAATTAAACTATTTGGAGGCCCATGACTGCTCTGCCCAGGGGCCCGGACTTTCTGTCGGCGGGCCTGGCCGTGCTTTGTGGACACAAAAAAAGTGAGTTATGTTGCTAAAAAAAAGTGGACATCGATCGGTTAAATACCATAAAAGAGTTTCTCTTCAACGACTATCAACTTAAATATCTCCTACTCAGATACGTGTTGTAATAGATGCTTACAAGAAGGGTACTGTGCGGATATTGTGTAATAGATGCTTACAAGAAGGATACTGTGCGGATATTGTGTAATAGATGCTTACAAGAAGGGTACTGTGCGGATATTATTTAATAGATGCTTACAAGAAGGATACTGTGCGGATATTGTGTAATAGATGCTTACAAGAGGGTACTGTGCGGATATATACAAGAATCCACATGCATTAAATGGTTTCAGTTATTTTTCAATGTATAAAATATATTGCAGAATAATGCACACATATTACGCATTTATATGATCAACTGTGTCTAGTTAAGTGTAAAACATAAATACAACATAAACCAACATACATATGGTTTTAATTATTTTGCAATGTATGAAATATTTTGCATCATAATGCATACACATTACACATTGCTTATAACCAAATGTATCTAGCTGACTATGTCTTACAATCGGAAATGACGATCAGGCTTCTGAAATTAATGATTACATTATTCAGCAGTTTATGCAATCAGGTCTCATCGATATATTTACATACGTTTCATTTAGAATACGTAAACAAGTTAAATCACTTCATAACAAATATTTGTTGGCAAACATCTCGTGGTTATCAGGAAAGAATATCATATTACGGTTGCATCCATTTGAACCGTCTGATTGGCCTAAGCGTAATCACGTGCTATCCTTATAAGGTAGGTACCTGTAGATTGCAAGTCGTCATAGAAACAACCCGACGTATGCCATAAATGCCTGATGTATGTCTCGAAGGACTGATGTACGCTTTATATGAAGATCAGAGTAATGAGATTCAGTTTATGTAAATTATTACTATAAATACAAATGTCATTAGAATGTAAGTTTTACAGATTTAACAAGACAGTGAATTCTCAAATAAGTCGCATTAATTACTTTTGTAATGATAACATAATTTTTTTTAAATGTAGATTCATCTCTCGACAAAGATAAATCAACCAAACCAAAACTAGGTCACTGTGACCAACATTTCACGATTGGGTTGGCTATTGTATTTTTAGCTTCTCGTTCGTTACAACCTCAATAATTTAGACCCTCATGACAATTAGTATGTGGATGCATCTCAACAAAGGTACCTCAGGCATTCTAAAACTAGGTCACTGTAACCTAATTTGTACGCTTGTGTGATTTTTGTATTTTCGGTTATTCGTTCGTTACACCACCAATAACTTAAAACCTATTTTAAGTACACTTATGAATTCTGGTACTTGGAAACGTTTTAACGAAAGTAACTTAACATACCAAAAATGTATCAATTTGAGCCAGTTTTCACTGTTGAATGACTTTTGTATGTTCAGCTGTTTGTTCGTTACACCCTCAATATCGTGAACACTATTTCACACACACTTATGAAATTTGGCATGTGGACGCATATCAAATAGAGTAACTCAACCATACCAAACCTAGGTCACCTTGACCTAATTTGCACGATTAGTGACTTTTTTATTTTCAGTTATTTGCTGGATACACCTTCAATATCTTGGACCCTGTTTCCCCAAAACTCATACATGTGCCACGTGCGTGCATATCAAGAAGGGTAACTCACCCATACTAAACGCTAAATAACTGTGACCTATTTTTTACTCATTCTCAACTGTCCGTTAATTACATCGTCAATATATTGTACCCTATTTCACCTACATTCATTAAAATTGGGATGTTGATGCATCTAGAGAAGAGTAACTCAGCTGTAGCAAAAGATAATCCTTGTGACCTACATTTTGTGTTTAAGTGGCATTTGTATGTTCGTCTATTCATTTCCTACATCCTCAAAATCTTTGACACTATTTCATCTACACCCGTGAAAACTGATACAGGGAAGCATTTTGAGGAGAACAACTCAACTATATCAAAGGAAGGTCACATCAGTTTTCAAGCTCGAGTGACTTTTTTTATTTTCCTCTGTCTGTATATTGTTGACTACTTCAAATGTGCTGCTATTGGCGAGGGCATTTGTGTTTATGAGTCAGCAGCTTGTTAAGTTTGCTGCAAAATTAAACATGATTTGTTTGAAAGATTGAGCTACAGCAAAATCCACATGCCACAAATTAGCTGTACATCAATCACCACTCTCAAAATTACCGTTTTTCTTTCCTTAAATGTCTTAGTTCAATGTTGGATCTGTTTAAGACATTTACAGAAAAACCAAATCGTTCTAGGTTGCATCTGCATAAGGCATTTTAAGAAACACCAAGGTGAAATTGAAAAGTCAGTATGTTTAGCGTTATGCTTGGTGAACCCTACTGAGATATTAAGTAGATGTTGAAGACAGTATTACTTCGTTCGAAGAAAGTACTATATCTCCCAGTAAGGACTAAATCTTGATAATATCTTCTTATACTGAAAAAATGGGGTCTCTGACTTTTTACTTAATACTGAGTTAAGAGTTTCCATAGTATCAGGCCAGCCTCACCTATCTTTCAAGATGTTCTTATGGCCCTATTTGTCTTAAATCTAATTTTAAATAATTGAAACCTGAATAAAATTATTTATAACTTTTAAAGACATCTTTGTAATGTTTAGGTTGCCCGAAAAGGTATGTGTAAAGCATATGTTTGATTGCTTAGTGGGGGTGGGGGTGGGGGTGGGGTATGGACAGTCAAGATGTCATGCCTATAATGTTGTATATGTTTTCGTTGTAAAAAGATCATATTAGAACATTTATACTTTGCTTGTAAAATTATTGTAAATTGTCTTTCCGAAGAGTAAAACATCAGATTGCAGTGTTATGGAATCAATGTTTAGTTGTTTAGTTAATGATTAATTTGAAACAATGTAATAAATTAATGGTAATCCTGATAATTTTCACCTATTTGTTACTTATTATGTTCATGCGTCCAACTTTTAAGAAAGCCGTCTACTTTTTATATTTTGGAGAAAATGTTGTCATGTTTATTGTCCGCATGCCTGTGCGCCTCTCCGATAGTCAGTTTGTCTGAAGGGTCTCCTTGAGAGATTATATTTGGTTTGATGCTTTACGAGACGACGAATCGAGTAGATCACACTGAAGATTTCAGATTGGGAATGCAGCCCCAGGATTAAAGGTATGCGTGTAGAGAGGATCGACAGTTAGATGGTCACGTATGAAACGGTACATATATTTTTGACGCCCCCCCCCCCTTTCTTGTTTATCATGCCATTAGTTTATTTAAGGAAATCTAATAGAGAGAAGCCTTTATGGATCCGCATCAGATCAATCAATTACGAAGTAAGATATATAGATCACAAGCAGGCTGGCAGCCATCCGAAAAGATGCTTTAATTTGACTGAAGAACTTTTTAAAAGTTTTTATAAAGTGCACACACAAGACTTTATTTTTTAAAGAAAAGGTATTTATGACTTGGTAAAATAAATAAAAAAATGTCCCTCGCCATTTAAGACTAAAGCGGGCAATATTATATGTTATGACCAAGCTACAAAAAAAAAAACCCACAGAGAACCGTATTGGAAAGGTCTGTAAACTAGTAGCTATTATAAATGTATTTATTATATCTTATGCTTGCAAAACTCATTTGAACCATTTCCCGTGATAATATTTCGCGGAGCGTCGCTTTGTGTAAATAGGGTAGAACCAGAATGAAATTTTTGTTCTGGGCATATATTCACGACGCACAAAAAGGGTCAAGGCGAAAATAATATTACCGAGGTAATGTGTACACTTGGAATAAACAAAAAAGTTAACCTTATAGTATCGGCTTTTCAAGAAAATGAACCTAACTAGAAAAGAATATTATATCATCCCACAAAACGGACGACGAAATGGAAATTGAAAAAATGACCCTTTTTATAGCTTCTAATTTTCTATTTTATTGGGCTGTGCGATAATAATTAATTGCAAAATCCATTACCTAAGGATCTCCCGAGGACTCTCACACTGTAGTCTGCATCAAATGAATTGTTTTTGAAACTCTTCTTAATAAATTTTAGATGACTCGCTCATAATTATTCTTTATTATTGATGAAAGTGTCCTTTCATGGGCATTTGATAGTTTATATGTTAATCTTTTCGCTTAGATTAGAACAGATGGAAGAAACGAAACTTTCGTTAATTATATCAATGAACAAAATGACAGTTAATTAATAATATGATACCTACAGTGACTTTCAAATATAATTTGTCACTGGTATCTACTTGACAATCCCAATCCATTGTATGTAACGCTTTTCTTTTGTCTATTGTTGATTTTATAAAGGTTATCAAAGATAACTCAAGACAAAAACGACTCATTTAATATATAATATAATTTACATATAATTACATCTATATCTCTTCCAGAAATGGAGTGCGTTCTTGCAACTGCAAGCAGAGGAAAGAATTGCATGTATATCAATGGAAACAGAAACAACAAATGTCCTTGATGAAGAACTGCAGATTTTTATTGAACATCCATTAATAGTAGAAAGCAACTTTTACTACGGACTTGACAACAGAAATTTCACCAAAGCTATTATGGAATGGTTTAGTGAGATAGACCAATTTGTCCCAAGTCTTAATTCTTGTCTATATTACAGGCGGTGCTCAAATCTGAATCACGTAAGTTGAAGGTTAAAATAAATAAATGATTGCAATACCCAATATTTTGTACCTGCATTTGGATGAGACAATTTACTATCAAAATTATTTCTTACTAAAAGAAATATTGCTTCTTTACTTTAATATCCTTGGTTGTTGTTTCCCAATACAGTGTTGATACAGATGTGACGCTAGATTTCCTAAATGAGATTTGTATCAATTACCATTACTGGTGTCAGAGTTCTTGATTATAATTTGGTCAACAAATGAAGAAAATCACAGACAACAGAAGTATGCAGATTATAATCCATTTGTTCATTATGCCTTTCATTTTTTTTATAGCTTACGTCGAAGACTGTCTTACATCTTTATATATATATATATATATATATATATATATATATATATATATATATATATATATATATATTTGTGTGTGTGTGTGTATTTAAAATATTGCCATTAAGATCCCCAAATTTGAGTTCCACAGACCCTTTAGAGTCACATCAAAGCCCCTTTAAGAGACTCACAGAACCTCGACATTTCCATACTTGGAAGCCATTTTTATGTCACAAAATATTTGGAGCAATGCTATAAATATATCCTTAAGCGTTTCCCTAAGAAATTTTGATCAAGAGAAAAAAAAAGTCTATCAACCGTCCATCATCTCGCAATCAATGCTGGCTCTTGGTTATTTTCAATGGACGAGAATTAAAGTATGAAATCATAGAGGGACAGTCACAACCCTTTACCCGAAAAATAATCTTATCCCAGCTGGCACATGTGTATTACAACATGATAATCTTATCCCAGTCAGCACATGTGTATTTCAACATTATAATCTGATCCCAGTCAGCACATGTGTATTTCAACATTATTATCTTATCCAAGCTGACACATGTGTATTTCAACATGATAATCGTATCCCAGCTGGCACATGTGTATTTCAACATGATAATCTTATCCCAGCTGGCATATGTGTATTTCATCATTATAATCTTATCCCAGCTGGCACATGTGTATTTCAACATTTTAATCTTATCCCAGCTGGCACATGTGTATTTCAACAGTATAATCTTATCCCAGCTGGCACATGCGTGTTTCAATAGTATGTTGTTGTTGTTGGGGGAGGGGGGTGTTCTTTGTTTTTTGTTGTTTTTTGGGGGGTTTGGGGTTGGGGGTTGGGCAAACAACACAGAATTCATTTTGACGTCAGTTTTGAAGCTTTAATTGCCCATGTTTTTGAACCTACATAGAGCAACAGATAGGCGCTTGCTTTGCACACTTGACGCCCCAGGCTCGATAAAGATTGAGGTTGTGCGGTGGCCCATCTGATAACTGTGGTTTCCTCCAAGTTCTTGGATGTTTTCTGCCTTAAATAATAACGCATGATAACATCTGAGACTTTGAGAATATTTTCCAAAGGTATTAGAATATGCACTTCTTTCGTAAGATATTGTGGATTCACCTTTATTCGCGGGTTAACAATTTTCCGAGATAGTGGTTGCTAAAAATCAAGAAGTTTTTAAAAGGCATAATTAAGAATTTAGCTGAATATAAAAACAAAAATAAAACATACATAAAAAATTTGGAAAAAAGATCCCCTTGAAAATAAATCAATGCGAAATAAATATATAAAAGCTGGATCCGATAATATTGTATATGGTTTTAAGATATGTAAAATTTGGTTAGTCAACCCAATAACTTCACATGTAGTTATACTTTTCAGTCATTTACTGTTAAAAGTATGTTTTATACGTAGGTTGAATCTAACGGTAATGACAATAGGACGTGACACGCAGAAAGAATATCATAGCTAATAACATGCAAATAAATAATTTCCCACATTTAAAAATGAACAGTTGTAAACAGTGGCGTCACTAGGGGGGTGCGGGACGCACCAGGTGACACCATCACAGAGGGGTGACACCAAAATGGAAAAATGCAGTTCTTAAACGCTGTACCTCAAATTTTATTGTTTTCTTCTTATGTCCTTTGTAACTTTAGGACTTAAATTTACAAACATTACTATAGGCGATTCTGTATGGTCTGGTACAGGAGGACTCGGAGGAGGTCCATGGGGGAAGTCTGGAGGGTGGACACCATGAGTTTACTGCACTGGGTGACGCCAACCCTAGTGACGCCACTGGTTATAAAGCCGATCGATTTTAGACGTTTGGATTTCTCAGGATACGTGTATGCTATAGAATCGGTAATCGTAAAATAACAGGAACAAAACAAACAATGCAAAACCAGTCTTTCGTGTGGTCGCAAAAAACATTAAACCTCAATTTGGCAAATGAAGACCAGCACAAATACTATTCAAAATATGTAAAATCTATGTATGGCTATTGTACACTGAAATGACTTTTATATCAAATTTAATTGTAAGAATGAAACACGTAGTTGTTTTTTTTCTTTTTCTGAGAGTTCTTGAATCAAACATCTCATGAATATATCGAATTAAGAACAAGAAACACACACACACACACACTCACACACACACACATACACACAAAACAAAGTACAAAATACGCAGATGACAAGCACTTTTCTTTTTTTTCTTTTTTTTGGGGGGTGGGGTGGGGGGGGGGTAAATTATTTATTTATTGTCAGCTCTGAAATGTTATGATTTATTTCTTTGTCACGTAAATGCCTTTTAAATGCTACAACAATATACTTTTTCAGATGTTAAATGCAGGGCACACGTCAATGCCTTTTAAATGCTACAATAATGTACTTTTTCAGATGTTAAAAGCATGGCACACGTCAATGCCTATTAAATGCTACAACAATATACTTTTTCAGATGTTAAATGCAGGTGTTAAATGCAGGGCATACGTCAATCCCTTTTAAAATATCAACAATGTACTTTTTCAGATGTTAAATGCAGGGCACACGTCTATGCCTTTAAAATGCTACAACAATGTACTTTTTCAAATTTTAAATGCAGGGCATACGTCAATGCCTTTTAAATGCTACAACAATGTACTTTTTCAGATGTTAAATGCAGGGCACACGTCTATGCCTTTAAAATGCTACAACAATGTACTTTTTCAAATTTTAAATGCAGGGCATACGTCAATGCCTTTTAAATGCTACAACAATGTACTTTTTCAGATGTTAAATGCAGGTCATAAGCAGATTGGCTGTGCATATAGGTCGCCCTGTTCACATCAACCCGACGATGCATTTGTCTGCCTATACACAGGAGGGTAGGTGACTTCAATTAGTTTTAATATGACTAAACTATTTTGATAGATCGCCTTTTCTCGTGCAGTTGAAAACCAAATATCTGCTATTGAATTTTTCCTCTGCTAATAGTGTGGATACACAAGATAAAGAAACAATGACAATTAAACGATTCTCTCTTAACATAAAATTATAGAAGGCTTTTGTATAACACATTTTCTTTGAAGAGGGGGTGAAAATATTTTGAGGGAAACCGGCAATATTTAAACAAATATTCCTTGTTGTATACCTTTACCATCGTCGCTGCCTTTTAATTTTTGCTGCATTTAAACAGACGAGGATTTCAAGTTCATTTTAACATATTTTTCCAAACCGTTCATGACTCACTTTTGAATTAAGCAATTATTTTTATTATTATTAGTAGTAGTAGTAGTAGTAGTAATATTTGTAGTAGTAGTAGCAGTTGTTGTTGTTGTGGGTTTAACGCCATTTTTCAGCACATGAAAGGCTATCCATGGCGGCCAGTATATTTGGTGGAGGAAGAACCCGGGAAAAACCCGGGAAGAACCACCGACCCACGGGAAGCTACAGGCAAGCTTTCTCACATACCCACGTTAGCCGAGCCCGAGACTCGAATCCACGCAGACAGAGGTGAGATGTGTGAGTGATCTGTAAATGCGAGCGCCTTAGACCACTCGGCCACCAGGGGCCCCAGTAGTAGCAGTAATAGTGGTAGTAGTGCTGTTGTTGTTGTTGCTATGCTTGTTTTTGTAATAATGTATTGTCCTTTCATGGGCATTTGATAGTTTATGTGATAACATTTTCGCTTAGGTTAGAACAGATGGATGAAACAACATTTCGTTAATTATATCAATGAAAAAAAATGTGACAGTTAATTGACAATATGATACCTACAGTGGCTTTAAAATATAATTTTTCATTGGTCTCAACTTGACTCTCCCGATCCATGGTATGCAACACCTTTCCTAAAAAATAGTTTCATTGCATCTAAACTTCCCAGTTTGTTTGTTTCTTTTTTTTTTTTTTTTTGACTCAGTTCCAAAAGTGTTCAAGTTGTACAGTGACGTCAGCGTAAAGTTCTTTTCAATATGTATAGTTCGCCTGCCTGATCTTGACATCACTATTTTATGATCTGTGCCCAAAAAGTTGTCCACCTTTACAAATATGAGTAAAGTGGCAATATACAATAGTGCCTACTCACAAGATTCCCGTATATACTCGCGTACAATTAAAGTCCAAATGCAAACAACATAGATCATGATCTGCTGTCGCATAGTGCGACGGCAGACCTGGGTCTATGCAGTTTGCAGTTGGTATCGGATTATACGCGGGTATATACGGTATCCTATGATTGCCTCTTTGTTAACTGGGAAAATGCTCTCTCTTATCCCAGATAAAAAAAAAGTGACGTTTGAAAATAATTAGCCGTTATCTAGCATACAATTGATGAGTTAGAGCTAGTTGTTAAATATATTTGTTCTGTGTTATCATCATTTTCAGGTGCATTTATCACAACTGGTTGTTCATCAAAAAAGAAACATCTGATAACAAGGATTTCCCACCTAAAATAATTGTAATAATGTGCTTACGGTAGGTGAAATAGTGCAATGGCTGGAATCAAGAACTACATTCATATGCACGTCATGGCATGCTAACCTTTGGTAGAGTCCAGCACTATAACCACATGCACGTCATGACATGCTACTCTTGGCTAGTGTCCAGCACTACAATTTCATGCACGTCATAACATGTTAACTTTAGCTAGAGTCAAGCACTAGAATCACATGCACGTCATGACATGCTACTACTCTTGGCTAGAGTCCAGCACTACAATCACATGCACGTCATAACATGTTAACTTTAGCTAGAGTTCAGCACTAGAATCACATGCACATCATGACATGCTACTCTTAGCTAGAGTCCAGCACTAGAATCACATGCACGTCATGACATTTTAATCTTGGCTAGAGTCCAGAACAACAATCACATGCACGTCGTGACGTGCTAACCTTGGCTAGAGTCTAGAACTACAATCACATGCACGTCGTGACGTGCTAACCTTGGCTATAGCCCGGTACTACAATTTCATACACGTCGTGACGTGCTAACCTTGGCCATAGTCCGGTACTACAATTTCATACACGTCGTGACATGCTAACCTTGGCTTGAGTGGCCGGCACTACTACAATCACATGCACGTTATGACATTCTAATCTTGGGTAGAGTCCGGCACTACAATCACATGCACGTTATGACATGCTAATCTTGGGTAGAAGCCAAGTACATCTGGTTCTTGTAGTGTTGAATGCTACGGGGTAACACTTGTTTGTTAATTCTTCAAAAGAGCATAGTTGTGAACTCGTGCAGTATTAGGCAAAAATGTACATAATACCTTAAAAACGTCCGGAAAAAACAAATAAACTTTTATGTCCAACAATAATTTAAATATTGAGTTGACTCACAATCATCAGAAAACACAAATAAGGAAGAAACTTGTTTTTATGGACATTCAAGAGGGTTAACAGACGATACATACCTAGTATATTTAGTGTTTAATAAAGACAAATTTTACAATGAAAATTATACACCAAACGTTCATAAGAATAACTTCGAAACAAAAATATGGACATCAAAATAAGACTAATTGCCAGACCGCTTCAACTGCTAAAACAAATTGCATTTCATATTCAGTTCAGGGTAAATATACCGTATATACTCGCGTATAACCTGATACCAACTGCAAACTGCATAGACCCAGATCTGCCGTCGCATAATGCGTCGGCAGATCTGGGTCTATGCAGTTTGTAAGGACTTATCAGTAGAAAAAACAACATAGACCCTGATCTGCCGGCGCATTATGCGACGGCAGATCAGGGTCTATGTTTTTTGTATTTGAACCCGTATTATACGTGAGTATAGGCGGTACTTTTTATAGCAATTAACAGTGATATATTTGTAAAAGGAATGCAAATAAATAACATAAAAGTACTTCATATAAAAATGTCACATGGCGAGTAGAAAGTAATGACAAAAGTGGAAAATTAAATAACAATAGTTGTGCGATGGGAAAGAAAAGATATTGTATATAACATATAACAGCTGTAGAGATGCTGGAAACAGAGGACACAAATTAATGGCAATATATATATATATATATATATATATATATATATATATATATATATATATATATATATATATATGTATGTGTTCAAATCACAAATGTAACTCATTTTTCCACTTCTAGGGTTATTGAGATACCATTCTTCAAAGCAGGACCACCTTGCACAAAATGTGACGGGTTCTCTTCTTTTTGTGATGATGGCTTATGTGGTAAGCATACTGGTTACCATGATTTTTTAAATTTTATTTGTCATGGATGAAATGGCATAATCCTGATTTTTCTTTACCAGCAGTGTAACTATACATATTTGACCTATTCATCATTATAACGACCGTAGTACGAAGGGACTACACATATTTGAAATCAGCATACATTTTAATTGAATACACGTAAGAACCTATCAAATTCTGTTTATTTATCATATAGCCATGAGGTTTCATGTGCTGATTCTTCGCCTTCAAAGAAAATGTTTTAGGGTCAGAGATTTGATCCTCACCAAATAATCAGAAAGTTTTACACGTATAAAACGTCCACCAATGAAGAAGATCTGAATTTCACAACATATTCAGATGTCTTTTAACCAGACTATGATGCTGAGTTACACATTTTCTTCGGCATGGAGAAGGGTCCATTGAATACATTTTTATTTTTTTTTACATGTCACAACATCATTAACCTCCCAAAAAGCTCTGTAAGTAACATCACAAAGTATGCTTTCGATCCATATATATATATATATATATATATATATATATATATATATATATATATATATATATATATATATATATATATATATATATATATATATATTACACATGTTATTAAAATTTCTTCTGTACAATTTTAATTATCGTCTCTTTTGCTCAGGTTATATACAAATAGAATTAAACGTTTTTGAAGGTGGAATTTAAGCGTAGGGTATATGTACGAAATTGGGTTATATATAAAGGTGGGATCTTTTCATCCATCTTGTAATACAAACAATTCCTCTTTGTTATGAATCCCCACATGCCTAATATACAAATACACAAACCGCCGTTAGTCCGTTTAGAACGTAAACAATTACACAGTGTGTTTTCAGGTGTGCACTGCAATCTCTTTTGAAAATTCGCCGACAATAGCGTCACACTTCCGGTGCTCGTGAGACCGCAGATAACCAGTATCCTCCAACTCAATGAAAATACGGAATCTCCGTACTTTTTTTCCTATGATACACCACGCCAATTTGTTTAGTTCCCTTTTTCGTATAGACCCTGCTATGCTCTCCCCTACACGTCGGAGATACACATTTTCCTAGTTATCGATAGACACACATTTTACTAGTTACCGGCCTATGATATTGACTTGCCAAGTTAGGTCTGGTACCAGCGAATCTTCTTTGAAAGAACACGTATAACTCGTGAACTAATTAAACGAGGGAATATATGGTAGGCTCTTTTTACAATAATACTTTACTATTTACAAATTTCAAAAATATGCTCGAGGAATAGATTTTGATCCCAAACAAAAGAGCCTTTAGACTATCCAAGTAAAATGATTAAATGATCAAATCTGACTGTCAATTACGCTTTACATTGCAGACAATTTATTTGATAAAATGTCCTAAACTGTACCTGATTATCTTTTCCAAATCCTAAAAATGACAATCACAACAAAGGGATCTCTAACATCCTATGCCTTTTTTTCAGCACCATGCGAGAAAGAAGCCGAGTATTGTGGTAAGTGTCATGACACTAACATATCCGTATAGATAAGTATCAATCTCCTGAGAACGTTAGCGAAAATACTGTTGCTTTATAGAAAATTGTTTTGTATTGAAAATATGTTGGGGTTTTTTTTTTTTTAATTTGTTTTTTTTGTTTTATTTAAACTAGGACTTTCGTAACTGATCACCGCGTTACCGCACCGGCTGGCAAAATATATAGGAGCTGTGAGGTGCAGTAACAAATAAAACTCAAGCTAAAAATTTTAAAAATGGGGCAAAATGTCACGCATTTTTCATCAATGGTATTTGTTTTGCTAAATATGAGCAAATGTCTCTCCTGTCCACATTAAATCCCTGTATTTATGCCAACCGAACTTTGCTCTGAATAATCGGTAATATGCTCCTTTTACTTATGCATGAAAGACCTAACATCTTCTGTCGATCATTCCTTCCAGGAAATGGTTCAGTGGTTATATCACCGTGTTCTACTGTAAGCTTTAAGTTTTAAAACGCATTTGTTTACTTTACTTCAACAGCATTGGCATCGGTTTGCTAACAAAGTTGGATAATACTGTACAAGCACATACAATCTTAGCTTCTATTGTTACCTTCTTATACTATCAGAAATAGTGTTTCTACCTAATTTATAATGAAAGGTTTATTAGTAAATACCCACAAAGTCTTTACATCTTTACCGGGAACTATTATTGCTAGATATGAAAATTAAACGACAGGAATCTGAAACCGCGTGGATGTACCTGTGCAGGTATGGAGTCAGGTCTATATATAAAAGCAATCAGTCACGTAATTGAAAAACCAGACGCCTATTGAGTGATGTTCAATACCACTGCCTGTGAGAAAATTACACAGCTGAGTTAATCCTCTTTTTACACCCACGCCTTGTCTTGAATGAAAGAAGTATAATAAGGATCATATATTTAATAAATTATGTTTATTTTGTAGACTGCAGGAAGACGTGTCAGAAAGGAAATGTTGGTGAAGGGATACTTGACAACTCGACCTGTACCTGCCAGTGTCAGTATGGACTGGGCCCAAATTGTGATGGTATGATCTGTTATGTTGTCTAGCTCTTCTTCCCTTTGATTATTAAAAGACATATTCATTCGAATTGTCACTTAGGGATATAAGTTGGAAGAAATGAGTACCTAAAGATTGGGAATAATTGCACTTACCTATGGGTCTGCTTGGTTCAACAGATTTGAGTCCATGGCCCAAAATACATTAGAACATTTTATCGGATTTATATATATGTGTGTGTATATATATATATATATATATATATATATATATATATATATATATATATATATATATATATATATATATATATATATATATATATATATACTTTGGTAAACGATGTGTCAATAAAGGTTACTTTGTTTTCGACCTGGTAAATGTGTTCTCAAATGTATATTTAATTCATGCAACTCTTTTTCGCACTTAGCAAGTGTAACCTACAAAACGTGACGAGGCTGCATTCATGTAGCAGCTAGAATTGTTGTTTTTTATTTTATGTGGCATGAAACAGAATCGCGTTCTACATCAGAAACCTTTTATGTAGTTGGGGACACAAGCGGTTATTAGTTTCCTTTAACATCTTGCACTTACAATCAAAACTGGTCATATTTCAAAGAGTCACGTTCTTGTTAGTAAGCAGTTTAGAAAGCTTTTTAATGGTGATTGATATTAAAGTACATTTTTATTGTATTTATTCATTTCATTTTTTTTAAATAGATAAAAATGAAATGCATGGGGAGTCTGTTGATTTTATGCACGATAAGTAATGTTTGCTGATGACAGAAAAGCTATTAACATTTAAATACAATCTCAATGCAAGAGGTGTGTTCTCTTGAAAAAAAAAACCTGGTTCATATCAGGGATCTAATGTTTTTATCTAGTGGAAGCGATATATCACCATACTGTGTGAAAGAAAACATTCTTTTTCATCGAGTACAAATAATGCCCAAGGTCGACATCTTCGCTTCAAAATCGAGCACAGCACAAGAAAAATTAAGTCGAAAGAGTGACAGAAAGAAGCTATTTATTTGAATCAAAATAAGAGCCAAGTGTGCATTTTCGTTAAACTCTGTATATGTCCATTTTTAAATAGCAATGAACTTTGACCCCCCCCCCTTAAATCTATCCAATGACGTGTCAACAATTCCACATTTTTAATAGAGTAATAATATCTACGTACAAACTCTTGAAACTTATTTTCATGTGTTTAGGAAAAATATTGAAAAGCAAAGGAAAAAAAAAAAAATGACAGTGAACTCCAAATTTATTCAAGCGGATTATATTAAGATGTGCAGCGATAATTTTTTTCTTCTAAGATCTACTTATTTGTCGGCTATCGGGTATCAAGTTAACTGGGGGAAACGACCATTTTCTTACTCATTTAAAGGACATTTTAAACATTATCCAGTGTTATATACCTAACGGTCATCTTTCTCTTCTCCCCGGGCTATTTGTTTACTGTCTATCTGGAGGCAGCTTGACACGGAACAATTTTAACGGTCTTTTCATCAATGAAAAACTTGTATACACAAATACTTCAGCTTCAGATGCATGACAATAACTTTTTTCCTCTATCGACTTATTTACCGGCCATCGAGACAAGGATTGACGGGGAGTTGGTTTGACAGTTTCGCATTCATGATGGACCTTTATATACATAATTCAATTCCTTATAATTAAATAAATGAGCAATTGGAAATAAATTTGATCATTGAAAATACAAAACTCTGTCTCTCCGTATCTGTTATGACTCTGTAAGCTTCATTCCTCTAGCTCTTCGTTCATGATAGACGGAAAATAAGTTGATTGGAAATTAAGTTGATTGGAAATTAAGTTGAACCATAGAAATGACGTTATGACTACGTGGTTAAAAGAAAACATTTTTGGCCTATTTATCTTTTTCAGACAGATTATAATAAGATTTGGAAAGAAGTTGAACTATATGAACATTAATTAAATTTCAGCTTTAACCCCGGTAAACTTACTTTCTGATCGATGGTATAATGGTACATAGGTCAACTTACTTTCCGATCGACGGTATATTGGTACATGGGAAAAAAATTGACCATCATAATTCTACATCTCCACAATTACTTAACGCTGTTATTTTTCTTACCCGACTACTGCTCTACCAATAATTTTAAAATAAGTTGATCAGAAGTCAGCTAAACCGTTGGAATACCATCTTTTTTTCCCGTTCAGTTTACTTCACAAAAACCTATAAGATCAATTTGAACAGATATAAAAGACAAAATAAATTAGAACGCTGCGACTTTGTTAACATGATAAGCGGTAAGAAAGTATACTGGGAATAAATTTGAATATTTGAAATACATCTATGATTATAGTGTTTCAAGTGCCATCTTTTTTCACTAATCAGCTCTAGTTTATGATATATTGATCGTAATGACTCCTCACGTATATCCACATCACACTGTTTCCGACAGTAGTTAAATCAGCAGATCCGCCAACAGCTGGTCCTTCTTCAGTTACAAGCCATATATATATATTTTCCTCTATCGACTTATTTACCGGCCATCGAGACAAGGATTGACGGGGACAGCTGGTCCTTCTTCAGTTACAAGCCATAAATATATATATATATATATATATATATATATATATATATATATATATATATATATATATATATATATATATAACACGTCTCTCATGATCAGCAGCAAATAAAGTGCCAACATTTGTTTTCTAGTCAACAACTGTCTCAGATTATAAGTAGATATGGAAAGAATTTGAACTTTGTCAATTTCACATTCATTGATAATAAAGAAAGTCATGGTCGTTTTAATTAATGATTACCGTAAACAAATAAATGCATCATATTTAGTTAGACTACCATCCTTTGGTCGGTCATGTAAACAGAATTACTGTGCAAACATATTTCATGATGATATAAAAATATGAGAATTATGAATAAATTAAATAACTCCACAATGATTGATGAAAAAGACCCAAAAAAAATAATTTTACCGTTTCAAGTTATATTTCTATCTCCTGTCACCCCTTAATAAGCAGATCAGACAAGACAGTGAATTACATAGATGTTAAACTCCATAATTAGTGACTAATTATTAGTTCTAAATTAATTGAAATAAGCACAGAGAAGACTGATATTTATCAATCTTCTAACGCTTTGACAAAACAACGAAAAATAATGGCTCCTTCACTTAAAGGCGAAAGACAGATTAACGTTGAATTATTTCCTTATTCATCTTATTTCTCGACACCTGTGAAATAAAGTCCACGGCAACGCGCATGCGATCTAGCGATAGCACCAGTCTTTTTTCCCGGTCAACATGTTTGCGTGACACTGGATTTTTTCCCATGTTGTAAAGGCCAAATATTAACGTCATACTCAGAGAATAAAATAATAATGTCCATAATTAAAATCGATCTTAGACAAAACTGAACAAAAACTGAACATGTTATAAGCTTTACGAATCAGAAAACATAAATACTGGAGACTTATAAAACATTACAACTTTTTACATCGGGCAATCAGGCTCTATGTCGATATTGTATTTTCAATTGATAAGCATTTTGGAAATATCACTACCTGGGTTCTAGAGACTTTTTTGTATTAGCCTGGAATAAATCACGAGAAAGTTAATCCTATTTATATCGTCACCAAGAAACTGCCATTTATCTTCCATTATATAATATGTCAGGATAAGAGACTATTTTGTCAGCATTTCTTCATATTAACAAAAAATGCAATCAGGTTCTATACTGATATTGTATTTTCCATTGATAAGCATTTTGGAAATATCACCACCTGGGTTCTAGAGATTTTTTGATTAGCATGGAATAAATCACGAGAAAGTTATTTGCTATTTATATCGTCACCAAGAAACTGCTATTTATCTTCCATTATATATTATGTCAGGATAAGAGACTATTTTGTCACGCATTTCTTCATATTAACAAAAAATGCAACAAGCTTATGAAAACAAATTAGGCTAGACTAATATCAGCATCGTAAATTAAGAGCAGCTGAAATATTGCCATAGGAAACAGCTCTGGCTTGTGTATCAAATGTCACAGCGTTCATATTACCGATTCAAACAATTCTTCATGAAAATACTATTCATTATAACCACATTATATGAATTAATCTACTTTGCGTTGCTTCCAACGAAATAAAACATAATTATATAGAATTAAAAGAATGAATTTTCAGACACTACACAGGCATTGTAACATAAAATGGTTTCATTGCATCTGTAAAAATGCATGTTAAGATAAAGGTACATACATTTGAGAGAAATAAAATCCATGACAATAATTGTTTTTATGGGTGAAGATTTTATTCCAACTTCTTAAAGGTAAGGAGGTATGTAATCATTGAAGTTTTCCAAATGAATAATGCCGTTATGAGTGATTAGGGAATGAATGAATTAATTAACATTTTTAATTCCTATAGAGGCTTTACCCAGCTCGTGTAGGAATACGACAGCACAATCAGAAAATAGAAATCAAACATTTCTGCCTCACTGGTCCAGTATAATGTTTTGCATTAACATACTCATGTTAGGGATACGATGTTCCTTCAGAACATTTTGTCTTCAGCGACGATAACAATAAAAAAAAAAGCAAAACATTTCTAGTTCACAAACGAAAAATAATAATTTGAAATTATTTTAAACATTTAAATAATGGTACAAATCAACTTTGTACTGAATTCAACAATTTTCATAGAGGTAATATAAATATTTAATGAATTTAATACGAAATCAACAATGTCAGTATCAAGAGAAAATATTTATTTATTTACACGTTCAGGAGGGATACAGGTGTCATTAAAAACTAGTTGTGTTAAAGAATATTATTCAATAGAATACAGGTGTTAAGTTGATTATTTTAAATCTAAACAAGATACACTCCAGTTTGTTAGAAAGGATGCAGACTGGCATAATTGAATGATGATAACATGGGTAATAAGCAGCATCAACCCTGATAACAACATGGCCAAACCAGCGTAGTATGAAAAAAGAATAAATTACGTATTTGACGTGGAAACGTTTTGCTAACACCTTTGACCAAATTTGTATTGCGCTAACTTTACAGTACAATTCAAATATCTAATACAGTAAACAACGTAAATCTACAATGGTTTAGCAAAACCAGAGCTGGTGTTTATGGAGAACAAAGTTCAATTTAAAACAACGCACAGTGACTCAGTATATGAAGTAGCTGTTTTGGAATAAAATATAGGAATGACAAAAGTTTACATAAATCTAGTACTAACTCATCACAGATAGTTGCTTTCCTGGCATATGTTAGAGCTTTGTGATACATATTTTAACTGTTGCTCTTATTCTCATATTCGCCATTTGTTCATCAAACACACTGTTATTCATCAGTTTTATAATAATAATTTTTTAATGCATTTGTTGTTTTTTGTCTCAAATTTGTATTCAGTTCGATGTAGGATTTAAGCTACGGTTGTTCTTCAAACCAAACAACTGAGTGTATCTTTTTCAGCTTAAAACCTAACAGTATTTAAAACTTTAAGCTTTTTTTGTGACTGATACGTTTCGCTTTATTCCAGTGTACATAAGAGTCTTAGTGCAGTTGGTTTTGTACCCTTATAATCATCTATTAACTTCTTCTGCAACTGTATAAATTATTCTGGAATTAATTTCTCTGAAGCAAATGGGTAGTCCTTGAAATGGTCTTGAAAGTGTCATGGATTATCAAAATTCACTTCTAAAATACGCCTAGTATCATAGTCGTCTGGTACTTTTAACAGATTTTCTTCTACCTTTCTAATTTGTTCATCAGTTGCCAATCTATTTATTTTAACCGGCATGCCTTCTGCTCATGGATCATCCACCTTTCGTACTCAGCTTCGTTGATCTCCACGTGGTGAACATCGACATCGTGCTTCGTCTCTCGAAAACATTTCCAAGTAGTATTCATGATTTGTCTTATTTCATCTATGTGATATCATGCGAATTATACCTTTTACTCCACTCTCAGTCAATAGGAACATACCATAATCTCTCAAAAGTTAACGTTATACACCCGATATATTTAAACATGCATCATGAGCTAGTCCTGGTGCACTATAATATTGGGTAGGGTCAAGTTTGCATTTTTGAAATACAGACCGTCATAATTTCTTCACCAATGTCACACAGCATCAAAGTATCCTTTGTCATATAATAAAAATAATATTTTCTTATGTTTTGTGTGGTGCATGCGCTATGATACAGATAGGACAAATTACCTTAAATCGTATGACGTATGCATCTATTCGCCGTCTAGCCTATGCAGTGGAATTTTCTTGTTGTGACAAGAACAGTTACCTTTAACCTTATTACGTATACAGCTATCTGAATTTTCTGTTACTGTTCATATCCATGAGTAAACATTACTGCTTGTCTTTAGCTTTTCAGCACTTTTCTCTTCATCAGCTATGATAATAAAGCATCTGTTGCTTAATTGATTTGCATAATTTCGGCTTCACTTCTTTACAGTGTTTAACAAAATATAATCGTCTTTGTTCGCAGATAAACAAAACTAACTTAATTTTTGTACTTACAAATTTAACGTGAAAATCCCCCTATAATATTAAAATTCTCTGTAACATGTCTCTGTATTAAGCTGATGAAAGATCGGTCTACTATCAACCACGAATTTTCTGTGGAATGTAATACGTCACTAATCCCTTACGCGACTGAGCACACATCAGTAGCGCGTGGCATTTATTGCTTGATTGCTCTTGTTGGGCTACCGTATATCTTAATCTTTTTGCGCATGATTTTTGAAAACAATTTATTGTAATGTTGTCGTCGATAAAGGCGAGGTGGTCCGAATGAACAGCCTATGAACAAGATGTTAGCTGATGCAAAAAAAAATTATTGTGCGCCATTTTTTTTTTTTTTAATGTTGACATTGTGGTCTTTATACATGAGTTGCGTGAATCCTTAATTGTAATTAATAGTGTTAATTAATTAATGTGCTAAAGTATGCATATCTATACTACTTACAAATAAAAGCTCGTGCACTTCTCCTATGAAAAGAAGTTTGCAATCAGTTGTGCCCAAGCACTTCGACCACTTACCGTCAAATCTTCTGCCCTTTTAAGAGGTCCTGTCAATACACCTAACAGTTTACTCCAAATTCTTTTAGTCTGACAGATCTCTAAAACCGACAAAGTTCTTTGTTTGCCCTCCAAATTATAATTGTTTCAACATGACTTGCTTTGAAACAGTAACAGATACAAAAGCATGCATTCGAGCATTCGAACAGACCTGATACAGAAATATGCAAAGGATAAAAACCGCTAAAATGAAACGTTATGCAAATGAACGTAGAATGTGGAAATCATTGTCGAAGAAAAAGAAAACAAATCCCAAAATGAAAGAAACATATTACTATCAAAAGGATTCTAACCTGGGCTCCTAACTTAGTCACCTGGACTCCTAACTTAGTCACCTGGGCTCCTAACTGAGTCACCTGGGCTCCTAACTTAGTCACCTAGGCTCCTAACTTAGTCACCTGGGCTCCTAACTTAGTCACCTGGGATCTCAAGCAAACGAGCTTTTGTGTCTTATTTTCTACTAAACCTTAGAATTTATGATTAAAAAGTAAATACTATAGTCTGCTTGTCTTAAAGTTTTATCAAATTCTGCATACTATGATATTAACATAAATAGATTGCCAATTTATCTCACTCTACCCGTAGAGTCTGTGTTTAACATTTCTGTATGAACATTATAGATCCCGCTATTAACGTGACCTTTTCGAATCAACTTAATTCTATGGAATTTAAGTAGGTTTGCCAAGTCAAAATCTAATTTTTGTTTTAAATCCAGTACATTCAGTAGAATTAAGCATCTGAGTATTGGCATATTCAAAAATGAAGGTTAATGTTTTCACTAATTCTCAAATGTTCACAAGACGGGATAATGTCTGATCCAGCCAATAAAAGGGCAGACTATTTCAGGAAATATAAATTGGTGTAAGGCTCTCTGCAAAAGGTCAATCTAATTCGATTTAATCATCTATCAACGTAATTTGTGGAGCAGCCACACAAAATATCAATTTCAACGGATTTCAACGGATTGCCTAAACCTGCTTCAATTTCTTCACTAAGCTTGGTATATGATTTTTTTTTCCCTCTGCAATGACAAGTGTCTGGTTAACGATCTTAGAAAAGGGAGTGGAAATTACGTGAAACTCTTCTTAAAAAAGATTTTGAAATCGTAAGCAAAGAAGAAGAAGACAAAACACATGATCACATAACTACATTTATATACAGTGACAATGAAAGGTCCAGACAGGTAAGAGGGTTATAATTCGTTCCAGCTAGGATTCGAACCCGTACAGCTTTATACAATACCTGTCGCTTGGCTTATATGCACTAGCGTCCTTAACCTATTGGCCATGCGCTCATGTCCCCAAACAAGTACGAACATAAGTCAGAGGATATGAGCTTGAAGTGTACGGACAATAACTCTCTAGACAAGTGGAACTGTAACACCCTACTACATACACTCTAGCTTTGGTATTCAGAAATTACAAGTATAAACATATATACATTAATTAGAACTTCGCATTGACACCTACTTGCCAAACAAAGAGGAAATCGCTTATCCATGGACCCCACCTATTATGATTATATAGAAGAAATATATACTGTAGCGTACTAGGGGGGGGGGGCGGTTGCACCGGCCGCATTTACCCTTAGTATGCCACTGAATATATATAGAATGGCACCAACATAATCCAACAGATTTGTGAGGTTTTATTCTTTCCATCTAACAATCGAACCCTTAAATTTATAATTTTTTTGGATAACATTGTTTTTAAATACATCAGATCTTAGAACGATCTTATTTGTCAGAGAGATATTACATTGGAAATATATGACATAACACGGCGCAGCGACTAGGGCAACTAGACCTATAGCTTTCTAGATCAAATGATCCCTTTATCATAGGCTAACAACTCAAAATAACAATAATAACTAAAATGAACAATAAATATAGATTAAAAAATATATTTAAAAAATGACCTGGATTTAAATGGTGCAAGGATAGGGAAAGTGTGTACTACGTACGTGAGGACTATGAAGCACAGGCAAAATGAAAGAAACACGGCTCTCTCATCTATTCATATGGTGCCGTGGTTAATAAAAATAATTTCAGAGCGATGCTACTTATACACAGTTAAATCCAGTATTTTCAATTCCAGTATTTTCAATGTCATAGAAACACATTTTAAACGTATGTATCATCTTTCAATAGAAACGAGCTTCACTTTCTATTTATCCATCTACCAATTATTGCCACACGCTTGCATACTGAGTATCACGGGCAAATGTACGTACAGACACCCCGTGATGCGCGGAGCACATCCGTAGCGGCGACAGGCACCTATTCTTTTCTTTTTCGATTACTACAGGAGAAATCTGTTACCTGCACAGGATGTGACTGTTCCTACACAGGAACTGCCATTTAACGTCCCCATCCGACGGATGGCACACTATTTAGCATCATACCCGCCAATGATACTAACGGAGGTATTCAGAACACATCACACCAGGATTCTAACCTTGAACCAGATACCGGTGTGCAGTTATTATTATTATTATTATTATTAGTAGTAGTAGTAGTAGTAGCATAGTTCAACACCTGTACGTTTAGAAGTCTATCTCCGAAGAGCTGCACGAGTTATTTCCCTTTGTCATCGGTCCGCTGTCAATCAGGGTAAAATGGATTCTGCTCAATCGAATGCGTCCGAAATAATCATAAATCAACACAATATAGACACAATCTGTCTCATTTCAAAGCAGACATACACTTTTGCACAACGTAAACTTCTGTTTTATTCCAGCGTGTAATTGCAGAAATCGCTTTTACCTCGATTGGCCTTTGACCTTGAAGCTCTTCGATGCGTGAAGAGTAAGTTTGGTCATAATGGCGGTCAAAGTATTGGTTCGTGTATTTTTGGTCTGAATGAGAGAATATGGTTCAGAATATAAATGTGCATATTACATTGCATATATATGCATTTTATTTGGTTGATGTATCATTTTTCGAAACGTATTGGGTATAAAACGACAGTCATTTTATTTTGGAGCATTTATTGAATTAATACGAATTTTGTCTTCTCCTTTAAAGTATAAAAATTATTTCTCTAAAATCCGAGCGTAACATATATTTCAGAGGAATGTAAAAATCCGAACATGTACCTAGATTGGGACATATGTGCCGAAGTAGCTGCGGACCACTGTATCTCTCCAGATCTGGAAGCAAGGGCCACGTTTAGAGAATTCTGTCCAGAGCAGTGTGTTTGTCGTAAGTACATCTAAATGTACAAACAGCCATGGCGTCATTTTCGTCACATGCACTTTTTCTATAATTTTCGATATATCAGTCCACTTATTGTGGTGGTCCCAGTAAAGATTTCGCTTCACTAATTACTTCAGAATATACTTAGATTGTTAATCCGCAAAATACTAGCATGCAATGTTTGTGTCCACAAGTACAAATGATTTGACTAAAATAATTGGACGAATGCATATCATGTATCACGTATATGAACTCTTATTTCTTTCGATCGTCAAAGGAGACTCTACGAATTTATTTGCATTATTTCGTTGTTTCTTCCCGTAAAAATCAAGAAATCTAGAAATCTTTATTGAATTTGCATTGCAGTAGTCCACTTAATCAACATGGGCTATTCAAGAGATTTGTAATTCAGTATTTACTAGTGATAGCAATGTAATGTCCAAGGTGGAAAAAGAAGAGGAGGATGAGAACAAGGGAGTAACAAAATGCACTAACTGACAACAAAAAAAGTCTCCAAGTCGAAATGCATGTAATTATGTATTTCTTTATTTCTGCAAAACCAAAAAAAAAAAAAAACACAACACATTTTAACATAATATTGCACCTTGCTTCTTGCTAAAATTGACTGAAAACGTTTTTCAAACGGAGGAGAAGGGGTCCCGATCTTCTACTCTCATATTGGGTCATTGGATTTCTTCTTCAAATGCAGTTATCAATCTGGACAAAAACTAATAATTGTAAACAATTATCCCAAAGTCAGATTTTTTAATCTTATATTAATTTTCGACATTATCTTTACAAAAATTCGAGAATGTATTGTATGCACTATTGAATCATATATCTATATCTCCGATGCGATGGAAATACAAGATAGCAAGTTCGTTTGGCAACTTTCGTGTGCCAAACTAACAAAATAATGCTTATGAAAATCAGATAGGCAATGAAAGCAGACAAAATTAACTGCTGTAAGACAATGACTTTACAGCACATTTAAGGGAACTTCCAAATTAAATGGATGGACGGATATATATATATATATATATATATATATATATATATATATATATATATATATATATATATATATATATATATATAATTGAAATAAGAAAACAACACAAACGCCGATAAATTTGTGGGACTAGTTTCGCATTTACTGTATAGTTCTTCAGGCACAAAATATTTCGAAAGAAACGGATGACATTTATATATTTATAAACAATTACGTCATTGACATAACGAACGCCATAAATGATATGCATTATCATAACAATCTCATATGTATAACAGGATCAGAAAGATACATGCGTCTCTAATGAAAACTGAATCAGTGAAATCACAATGTAGAGACAACCAATCATACATACAACATATCAATTCTTTTATTAACATTTTATACAATTTTACATATTGCCTTAGTATTAAGGCCATTGGAATACAAAGTATCTAACCGATGAATCCAGTAACTTTCTTTAATCAGTCTGTTCATCTCTAGATGCACATTATCGATTGGAATGAAAGAAAAATCACGTGAAGGGTGATTATTTGTATTAAAATGTATTGAAACATTATAGGAAAACTGAGGATGCATACAATTTTTTATACGAAAGCAGTGATTATTTATTCTCTTAGAATCTTGTTGAAGTGTTTGTTCAACATATTGCATGTTACATTTTTTACATACCTATCACTCAGGGCCGGTTTAACCACTAGGCAAACTAAGCGGTTGCGGTAAAATTTGGGTGGCGGCAAAAAACTAAATGAATAAAAAAAGAAAGAGAAATAGCGTAAAATAGAAGATAATAAGCGTCTAAAAAAGAAAAGGAATCTTACTGGATATGCCGCCTTAAAGAACACTGAAACCAGGCGTCTTAAACCAAGAAGACTAGAAAAAGGACAACCAAACGCAAATAAAATCATCATCTGTTTGCAGCCACCACTTTTTTAAAAAAAATAATTAATTCATTTTGTTTATTACTCACTCACTCACCTATAATTACTACTGTCTTTTGTAGTTCTTCATGGTGTTATTATTGTTATGGTCATTACTCGCATTGCAGGAACAATGAAATATCCGGGATACAATTTGCGATTGCACCACTTTACATTAAAAAACAGATGGCGCTATGGCTCCTCCCTTTGTAGGTCAATACCAACTAATTTACAACATCATCAGCCAATTTGAAGTCAAGTGGGCGAAACATCAAACAATTTCAAGCTTTAATTCCATTTGATATAGTCATGTCTACTTTTGTAGTTTTAACCCTTTTTGTGTGTATTGTTTGTCTTGTCTATGTTTTGTGTTTGCCTTTGACAAAGACTCAGTGAGAGTCGAAAGCGCTTAGACTAGTTAAAAACTAGTTTTGCACTGTTTATTGTCAGTTTGTTGCATATATATATATATATATATATATATATATATATATATATATATATATATATATATATGTGTGTGTGTGTGTGTGTGTGTGTGTGTGTGTGTGTGTGTGTGTCTTGAAATACTTGGCACAGTATCTGCCTTGTAATGGGCTTTTTATAATAGTTACCATTGAAGGTAAGTTAATCATGTAGTGGTATTGTTTACCAAGTGCATTATCTTAATATCTGTATTTAATGATCAAATAATAAATTATGTCAATAGTTGCAATCAAGAACCACCTTGTCCGAAAGGGCTACCTTTGTATCAATTTTACAGCTTACTTTCTGTAAGTCTCATTTCAGTTTCTTCTTTCCCTTCAAGAATCTTCATTATGCTCACCAATGTTATTCTCGTTTTCATCATTTCTCAGTCCTCGTTCTCCTTCATATTCTTCTTCTTCTTCTTCATCATCATCATCATCATCATCATCATCATCATCATCATCATCATCATCATCATCATCATCATCATCATCATCATCATCATCATCATCATTATTTTCTTCTTCATCGTCGTCGTCTTATTATTATTATTATTATTATTATTATTATTATTATTATTATTATTATTATTATTATTATTATTATTATTATAGGGAAATATCCGAAGGAAGGCACGCATCAGGACAAACAGGAGGTTCAGGATGAAAGCTACCGACCGACAGTGGAAACGCTGTTTATGAAGGATGCGAATGAAGAGTACCCTGACATGAAATAGAGCAAGGCGCAGAACAAGTCGATGTATGCCATTCGTTACATTTGTGGAAAATCTTTTTTTATTGGCTATATACATATACTGACTCAACGTTAACGGTATGAACTGTGATTAAAGAACATTTTGATCTCTTGACAAGTTACTTGTCAAAAAGAAAAGGAGTCTGTGGAACGATCTCCACTTCCGTTGATGCCCATGCGATTTACAGATTTGACATTATTAGACATTAAAGGGCAGAGCAAAGATTGTTTGTTGTTCCTATGTCTGTTTCTGAAATCTTAATTTTGTCGCCACATAGTACGCCGTCTGTATAGTACACTTAAATGGTTGTGGATAAACATAGCTGTCCTTTTCGTGTAATTCTTGCTATGGGTATACGTTTTCGAAATAAAGTTGTCTCAGAGCTTCATTCAAATGTCGTTTGTGTCATATTATGTTTGAGATTTTTATAACAGAGTTTTTTTGTACATGCTAAGAAAAAACGGTTTCCAACACAGGTATTGGTAGTTGGATTCCTTAATATCGCCTATACATGTAACGAAATCTTGTGTTAAAATAGTATTTGCATACGGTACTAAGATGATATGTCAACAAGACACAGAAACATAAATAAACACAGAAGCATCTTTTTTAATTTTTTTATTTTTAATTTTTAAATGGATTCTTTAATCAGAAAGTTAAGAATTTCATTAAGAAATTTCGATAATGATTTCAATAGATGAATTTATTTGTAGTAATCCTTTGTTCATCCCGAGTGGGTAGCAGAGGATCTCATTGACTTTCTGCGGTATGAAAGTTTAAAGGGATATAACTCTTCCAGACATCTAGCAGTAAATATATGCCACAGGGCAGATTGGAATCCAGTCCAGTTCTAAACTGGTCTAGTCCAGATCGAAATTTTAATCTCGCCCATTCCAGATTAAAATTTTAACCTCAGCTGGATCAAATTTAAACTGGTGTAGTCTAGATTAAACTTCTAATCTGGACTAGGCCAAATTAAAATCCATCTAAATTTGATACGGATGTATGAATAGTCAAAAATAGAGACTAAATAAGATTTACTTTAGAACTAGACTAGATTTCAAAATTTTGTGAGCAAATTTTTCATTATTTTCTTTCATCAATGCGATATTTTTATTTTATGTACCTTACAATGTATCAGGTGGTACAATAAATTAAAGCAAATATGTTCAAAAACTGCATAAAAATAAAAAATAAAAATAAAGACGAGATTACTCAATTATTTTATTGTTAGGTGATAATTTTCGAAAGAGACGCAACTGAAACAGAATATATTTTAAAAGAGCTTTAATTTATCACGTAGACCATACATTTAATATTAATATCAATCTTCGATACTAAGCAAATGTTTCGACACATTATGACGTCTCACGATTGAAAGAAAAGCCTATTGCAGAGTCGATACAAAATAATATAATCCAAGTCTAAGTCAATCAAGGAAATAAAAAAGGCGAATGGTATTAAGGCGGAAAACATATTGCGTGAGAATTGTATGGATTCAAGATTTGCACCCCAGTGGCGGTTCGGGAAAAATAAATATGAAATAATGCGGAATAAAATATAATCATTCGATACAGAATCATGCATTTATCAATAAAAAGAAAAACAGAGGCACTTAAACAGTAGGTGGTCATAATTAAGTTTTCATTTCTAAACACAAGGAGATACGTAGGAATCACTTTTTTGACTAGATGTGATACATTTTATATGACTTATCATAACTGAGCTTTTGGGGACCTGGCCTTGTGAACGTTCATGGTCACTAACATGTTAAATTGCCTCCACACAATGGCACATTTTATCTTAAGTGTCAGGTTTTCATAAATAGAGTCCATTACCTAGTAAGAATAAATGTATGGGACGTTTACTTGTACATGTGATATTATCAGCATTTCAAGAATTATTTTTAAAAAATAATAAAGGGATAAAAGACATTTTAAAAACTGGGAACTTATTAATGGCCGATTACTCTATTCTAACCGAACCTCCGACTGATCAACTTAAGCTTGAAAGTAACTACTAATTAAACATTCCTTTATTCCTCAAATACCATCCGATTCTCTGTGTTAGATGATTCAAACATGTGATTAGAAGTCTGCGTTTGTGCAATGCATAACCCCGTCTTTACCCCCTGACACCACCGCCACCAATTTAAGCATTTTGGTTAAGTCCCTGATGATAAGGTTTGACTCAGAGCTAATGCTAATGTAAGCTGCATATGTGCGTTGTGCTTTTCATTTCCAGCAAGAGTGTTCATATATATATATATATATATATATATATATATATATATATATCGTTATAAGGTTGTGGTCTTGAAAGTTCCAGCGAGGGGCAAGGATAGACAAATGATGGGGATCTCACAAGTTTTCAATTATGACCCAGGGGTTACCAACCTGGGGTTTAATGTCAACTGCATATGTGCATCTGTATAATTAAAGTTCTAATTACTAAGTTATGATCCATGGTTCAATATCAAATATGGATAATTTCATTTTGTTTGGAACAGACGGTCTTAACTCAGTGAGAAAGGATTTTAATCTTTCTTCGGATAGACATTTTTGAAGCATATTTAGAAATAACTAGATAATTTAAAATGGTCACCGCTGAACAATTTTTAGAAACACAAATATGATTTGATCCTTATATTACAATACATGGAAAAATGTGTATTACAAAATATGGTTTCAGAAAGGCATTACATTTATTGCATGATTTTATTAATGAGGATGGTTCCTAGACAAGTTTTAATTGCTTTAAAAATATATTTTCTAGTAATATTAATTTCATAGACTTTACAAGCATAAGTTTTATAAAATAAAGTTAGTACTAGTTATTATTCAAATCTACAATAACCTTTTATAAGTAGTGCTGTGTATATCATTATAAGAAATAAAATGGATGTATAGGTATAAACGAAATATTCATTGGAAACAGTAAAGTACCCACTTCGAAAAGAAAATGGAATTTTTAATTTGGCAATTTAAAAGATAACGACTTTTTCTTGTTACCATATACATCCTCAGAATGTCCAAATCTTGGCTGGTTGCTGCTGAAAATAGCATTTCTGGAAAGAATTAGAATTATTTCAAACGAGCTCTGCCCTGTTAGTATGTTGCATGCAGAGACAATTCCTCATATCTTTGGGGATTGTCACATAAACTAACATTTTTATGATATTTTATCACGGATAAAAGTGATAAAATGCAAGTGTAGTCACGAAAATAATTTGGAATTCACAAACATAAATATTATCTTTGGAATTAAAGACAAAACTCAGGCTGATGATGTACATAATTTGATAATTTGAAACATTATATTCGTAAATGGAGATTTAATAGAGACAGGTACATTTTATCTCAGGTCACAGAGATTGTTGCTTGTAATTTTAATGTAGAAAAATATTGTGCTTATAGAAACTGTAAATGGGAAAAGTTTGACAATATATGGTTACTGTACAAACAGTTAAAAGAGTCAGAGAGTATTTTGATTTGTCTTTATTCAGGTCATTGAATTTCCTAATGCACATTACCTGAAGTTTCACACTGGCAAGCAATCATATGTTCTTTAATGTCAATTGTATGTCAGAAATGATGGAATCTGATACATACTGTTAGGCATCTTGCCATCTGTAACATTGTACATAATGGCATCTTGCCATCTGTAACATTGTACATAATGGCATCGTGCTATCTTTAGCATTGTACATATCAATTTGCATTCAAGATCTTGCTATATTATGAGATGTTTTCATATTTAAGATGAAGGAGCATTGGGATATCGAAAGGACATATCTTACAAATGTTTCTAAAATACTTATGCAGGAAAAGTAACAAAGCTATGTGTGGCCATTTACATTTTCAAGACAGTATTAAGGCCTGGTCTGTGTCAAAAAGTGTGTTAAAAAAAAGGTACAGCAGCTTATTTCTCCATATATATATATATCTTGATGCATGCTCTTATATTGTTTTGGAGAAATGCTAATATTTTCCATATGTATTGGTATGTTATCTTTAATATATATAGATACATATGTGTGTGTGTGTATATATATATATATATATATATATATATATATATATATATATATATATATATATATATATATATATATATGTGTGTGTGTGTGTGTGTGTGTGTAAACAATATTTCCTTTTCTGTTATATTTTCCTTCATTTCTCTTAGCTTCTTTTCTTTCATCTTACAGTGACACAAACTTATTGTCTGGAACTGCATACACTGCATACATCTTTTGTTTTTGTTTTATAGAAAAATGGTTGAAATATTGTCCTAGTAACTATACTAAATTCGGGGATTGGTTGATAAGGAAAGACCTAGTAACCTCCCATGCCTATATTAACCTTCTAGGCCCGGAAATTAGAAATAGTAACTATTGTCAGCTTCTTCATTAATTGAAGCTACTCCAGCCATAGAGATGAAAAACAAATGTTCAGAAAAAGATGCAGTTCAGGGCATAATTAATCAATATATGTAATACTTACTTCTGTCAAGATGACGTCTAGAATGAAGATAAACTATCCCTGCTATTTACAAATTTGGTATTTAGAATTTACACATTCTTTCTTTCCTCCAAATTGGACATTTTATATTCAAGACAATAAGCAAAAGAGCGTAACATTACATCCGCAAAATATATATTTATATATGAAGGAAGAAAAAGGAAACTCGCCCAACAGGCAATACCTGGAGGGAGAGGAGTACGGAACTGAATCCCCAAGAACAAGAAAACTTGGAAACTAGGCATAGAAAAAGATGAACCTCACATTAAAACTAGATTGGAAATTTAAACAATTATCTCCTGTTTAGAATAACTAATTGATAAATAAATAAATAAATAAATAAAGTATATGAGGGGGCATTTTCCAGGTCTAATCAGCCATATATGCTGAGATGGACGAGAAATTGCCCACAAATAAAAAAAAAAAAGAAAAATATGAGAACGTGATATATTTAGTACAAATTTCCAAATGTATAATCATATGCATACATAGACACAAAGGTGAAAAAACTGTATAAAATGTATGCATGCTGTTATAAGGCCTGCACTGTTTCAACATTAACCGATGAGGGATGGTTCCTGCCATTCGACGAATGCAACAATCTCCTTCGACCAGAGAAAGGCCATATGACCATCCCTTACCGGGTAACTGACTGCCCTATATACCTCCCACAAGAATGTACATTTGGATATGTATAGAAATTGGGTTATATACTGTCTGACAATATTCACTGAAAGAAAACGAGATTATGCTAAATAGTCATTGAATTAAGGACCCTGTATTATAGTAATCAAAACAGACATGACAACTATTGCAATAAAGTTTTACATCAGAACGTACCGTCCAAGTGGCAATAATATCGTTGTATCGACACCTGTAGATAAATTTAAGCTCTCCATCTGTCCTGCTTTCTGGTTGTGTAGATACAAAAAATTATAGAAATTTAATAAGAAATGTTCCTCTTCACTTTGCATCAGTTCAACTTGAACAGAACTCCATATTTATCAAAGATATATGTCAGTAGTAGAGTATTTAGATTTTCTGACGCACTCGGGGGTCGGATTTGTTTTAATTTATTCACTCAAATTGATAGTAGAGTATTTAGAAAGTGGGTTTTAAACTACTCAAGGGTTGAATATGTTTTTCATTAAATGAAAGAAAGGTAGTAAGGTCTTTTAGAAAGTGTTCTTTTTAGCCACTTAGCGATCGCATGGTACACACTCCAATATCATCAGTGGTCTAGTGATGTTTCATTATTCCTACACGACGTTGTTTATACACAACAAGGCTTGTGCGGCAGCGGCTTCGTACACTTTTGGTGCATTCACGTTGTTGCAGAAGAACAAGGCTCCCTCTTTTAACAGTTACCGAATTAATATGGCAGGATTTTGTCTGGTAACAGACATGAATTAGTAAAATAGTCTTTGACTAACTCAAACATACCTACAAGCATAATTCTCTTTCAGAGATACTACATGATTAGCTTAATCGCCTTTTCAACAGTAAAGTATGTATGGTGGACGAATCTTGAAATCTAGGAATTTGTTTATCGACATACTTTGTGACACTATGGAAGCGGTATCAAATGCTGCGTGATATAAGTCGTTGATGGTATCCTTCATTTGACTGATTTATAGCATTAAATTGTATAACATTTCACAACATCTCGGGGATACAGTTATTGTAGTAATTTAGATGTGATACTGTTTTGACTGTCTCAGATAGTGTTTTTCCTCCGGTAGACGTATCTTCAGGAAATGCCTGAACTTTGGTTTCAACTAACTTTTGTTTGATAGTTGAGATTTAATGACCAGATAGGTTTGAAAAATCATGCCAATGTAAATAGACCACGACATTGATTTGAAACCTTTCATCAGTTATCAAAATAATGCTTTCTTCTCCATAAAGTAATTAATTACCCAACTCTTCAATTTCCCATTTTAACTCAGTATCATCTAAAACAAGTAATTGATTAAATCTTTTTTCTTTATCACCATTTTGTCAGTGCAAGGTGCAAGACTTCCATGTTTTCATTTTAAAATTTAAACTCGTTCAAAATTAAATTGTTCGATTTATTTATTGGAAAATTATTGCCAGCTTTAGCAAGACTTAACTCAATTAATATTTGTAAACTCAAACTGTTGTATTTTTCTCTTATTGTTGTTATAGCAGTCCCTGGCGTCTTTTCTGTTTCTTTATCTTTTGTTGCTGCTGTTATTGCTGCCAAAGGCTTTACAGCTCTTAGTGCATTGCTACAGCTTGCCAGGATTCATGCTCCTCACATGGCATGGCTAAATTCCACATATCTCTGGCAGTATGAGGACAATATTGACATTGTTTAGGTATTACTAACTATTTAGGTAGTAAAAAAGAAAGTACTAAAATTTACCCACCCTTAACCTACAAGATCTTATTAAAATAGCACTAAGTATATTACATTTTTGTCCCTCAATGTAACTAAATAGCAATGACAGTAAGAAATAGTGATTATATTTTAGGTAACTTTTACTAACTGGAAAAAGATCTCACAATGCATGAATCCTGAGAATTAATTGGTCCTAGAAATAATTGTTTTAAAACATTATAGTTTAATAAATGAAACACACAGGACTGTTGAGAATACCCTTTTGTATATCTGTTAAAAATTATGTACAAAAATATCCTGATGAATACGAGAAAAGGAATGATAGTTGGAAGAAATATACAAAACAACCCAACAAGCAAACTGCTGACTGGAATAGAAGTGATAAGATACCAGATATTGCAAAACACAGAGTTTGTAAATGTAGAAGAATTTAAAATCAAAGACACATGCTGGATTGATGGCGAACAGAGTTTACACATCAGCTTTATTAACTACTGAAATTTCAGCAGTTTGTTTTTTATTACTTATAGAGAAAATGAATGAATAATCATTGAATTCGAACGCTTAAATATTGCCGAATTGTTCGCTATATAAATACAAACTTTTTGACATATGAAACAACTTTCAAAACTTCTAGCTTTCAAATATTAAAATATTTTACCTATACTAAATCAATGAGTTCTAACTCGCAATCAACGAAATGTAATAAAAAGATGAGAGAGGGAGAAATAATCGTAGAAAGGAGAACTCTTCATCGTAAACAACATAGGATAAAAAGGCAACATGAGTTTCAGCGACGAAAATATGGTCAAAATATAGCACGTTTAAAGTCCCAACGTAAAAAGTTAAAACTAGAAAGTTGTAGAGCAACAAATTGAAAACAGGGTGGGAAACAAATTGAGGACAAGGAGGACAACAACGAGTTAAAAACGTATTACTCGTCATCTTCAAAGACAGAAGCAAATACAAATAACAAAGAAAAACTCTCTCAACAAAGGTATCGCAACAGTTAAATCAATAGAAGAAAAAACAGAGATCTATACACGTTTCTTTTCAAGGTCGAGCCACGGGCAAACTAAATCATTACGTATAAACTGAAGAAAACAAAATAATTCAGAAATGGTTCAACTTGTTCTCAAAAGTGCAACTCAAAAAGATGATGTTGATAGAAGAAGTAAAGGTAGAGAAAACTAAACAATTTTACTACAGAACTAGTTTTAAAACAATAATGAATAAACTAAAAATTAATACGGTGTTAAATGCCCTTTGTGATGACCTTGACACTCAATTCAAACAGAAGATCACAAAGGGTACCATGCGTGCATTTGATATAATTCAGAAATTGAACATGAATGTTGACTAGTTCGATCCACTGAATGGTAGCTCATGCATAGATGACGTGACTGGGTGGAAACTCAGAAGCTAACATCAACGTTACAAATACTGACAACCGATGCTTCTTTTATGAACGGAATCGAAACTCCAACTAACAATCACCAAAGGCCTTCTTATCACAATTTGAACAAATACCGTCCTTTGTTTAATAGATTTCTGATGGAAATAGAAGACATCGATAAATTTGAGGAAGAATTCAAAGATATATGTAAATGTATATGACATCATTGACGAAAAATAAATCAAACCCGTTAAAGTAGCAGAAAAAGAATGGAATCAGGATAGTGATATATTAATCAGTTTCGATGGAACTGAAATATTTCATTTTGTAGGCATTATGAATTTTATCCAGGCTTGTATCAAGCCAAAATTTAAAAAAAAATAAACACAAAATCCAAACATTCATGTGTAAAATATGTTTAAAGCATTTGGAAGAGTGGAAACATTAAATGAACATAAAAGACCACGTTACCATGTAGACAACGCGGTTGACATCATACCAGAAAAAGATTATATTGTACAATGCAAAAATTATCAACAGTAGCTCAAAGTTTCGTTTGTTGTTTAATGCAACATGGAGGAGGGTACATCGGATCTGTTCTGCATCCCTGAGTCCGCAGGAGGCAATCACCAGTACAAACTGCATCATCAGAATCACGAGTAGCACCCATATTGTCGAAAAACTGAAGTATAACTACTATTAAAACTGTTTATTCTTCAAGGTTCTGCTACTGTCTTGTGCCTTGTAAATTTTGTGGTGTTGTGGTGTTGTGATTTGCGTTATGAGTTTATAGTGATGTCCCATGTGCAGTAGAGTGGAGACATTGTTTTATTTCCTGCAGTGGTGCTGATATTTGGTGCTGATGCTTTGTATGTTCTCAGGGTTAACATTTTTGAACTTGTTTGATCATCACCGGATGTAAGTTTATGGATGTAAGTTTAAGTGTTATAGAACTAACGCCTGACGAAGTACAAAATGTTCTCTAAAGCCTTCCTCTTGGTAACGCTTCTGGTCCCAATGGTCCAAGTAACCGTATTCTGCGTGAGCTGGCTAATGAACTCTCACATTCACTTTCTTCACTTTTTAACCGATCTCTTAGAGAATCAACCTATCCAGACTCTTGGAAAGGAGCAAACGTTTGTCCAATTTTAAAGAAGGGTGACCCTTCCATGGTACCTAATTACAGACCAATATCGTTTCTCAATACTGTTAGCAATGTTTTTGAAAGACTGGTATTTAAACACATATTTAATTACTTCTGTGAAAATAACATTCTTACACCTTTCCAGTCTGGCTTCATTCTGGGTGATTTCACAGTTAATCAATTAACATACCTCTATGATATGTTCTATAAAGTAGTAGATTCTGGTAAGGAGATCAGAGTTGTGTTTTGCGACATAAGTTAAGCTTTTGACAGAGCGTGGCATAAAGCATTCATCCATACATTGAAATCTACTGGTATCACCGTAAGCCTTATCAAATGATTCTCTAGCTATCTAACAAGCAGAAGACAAAGAGTGATACTTCCGGGCGTGTTTTCAGAGTATTAGAGCTGGTGTATCTCAAGGATCCGTTTTAGGTCCCTTACTTTTCTTGATATACATAAATGATATTGTATATGATATCAACACCAATATAAGTTTATTTGCAGATGATACAAGTCTCTTTCTAATCGTAGATAATCCCGTCGTAACAGCTCATAACCTCAACTCTGACTTGTAAAAAGTTTCTCAGTGGGCAAATAATTGGCTTGTATCTTTCAACCTTCTAAACCTAAATCTTTGACAATTTCTTGGAAAATGAATAAACCCTTCCAGCCACCACTATATGTGCTCATCCATAGAATTAAGAAAGTTGATGCGCACAAACATCTTGGTGTATTTCTCTCGAATGACTGCTCATAGAACAAACAAATAGTCTATATAAAGGAAAAGGCATGGTCAAGAATTAATTTAATGCGTAAAATCATATTCTAATTTGACAGAAACTCTTTAGAAATTATATTTACGTCTTTTATACGACCTATTCTGGAATATGGTAATGTGGTTTGGGACAACTGCACATTACTCGAGAAAAGAGAACTCGAATAAATACAAAATGAGGCAGCCTGAATTGTGAATGGTGCGACAAAAATTAGTATCTACTGAAGCGTACATCGAGAAATCGGATGGGAATATCTTTTAATACAGACGACAAAAACACAAATTTACAATATAAAATGACAACTGGTTCAAGCCCTCCCTATCTCACATCTCTGATTCCACCATCCGTTAGTGATATTAGTCGCCATAACTTACGTAATGTAAACGATTTCCAGTTAGTACAAGCTAGAACAAGTCTTTATTATAACTCGTTTCTTCCTTCGGTCGTTCGAGAATGGAATACATTATCTATTGAGACTCGTCAAATTGACTACATTAACAACTTAAAAGCACATTAAATAATCGCAATATTCATGTTCCCAGAAACTTTTATTGGGGAAGAAGGAAGTTTCAAATTCTTCAAGCCCGACTTGGAACAAATTGCAGTCCGCTTAATCAACATTTATATACAAAGAATATATCTTTTTAGATGTGGATCTGTAAAAAGTATACAGCACTTCTTTTGTTCTAGCGTTTATTACCAAGACCAACGCATCGAAATGTTTCAATCCCTCGTACCATATGGTAATTTAACAATAAATACCTTCTTGTATGGTGATACAATGCTTCCGTATGAAGTTAACATTAGTATTTTCGATGCCGTTCATAAATTTATTGAAAAGTCAAACAGATTTAATTAAGTGCACATATTACTATTACTAACACGCATGCACTTCTGCAGGTCATGAACGGCTGAAAACAGTAATTACCCCTATTGTTCCAAATGATTCGCAATCGCCTCCGCAACGACTCGCTCTAGAAGGAAGCACTGTTCACTTTTAATCTCATTTTTTGTTCCATTTTATTTATTTATTTAATTTTGTTCTCCCCTTTCTTTCGTACCTATTTTTTCAACTTTCTGCACAATGTTTGACACATTTTTTAATTAACAATTTCACCTTTAAACTGCTTTTTTTTTATTATCCTTGTCTCTCACCTACTCCCTCGTTGTTCATCCTCTTGCTTCATGTACATTGGCTAAATGCTAATGTTTAACCAGGTTAACCAAGAGATTCTTAACTTCGGCTGTTCAATGATTTTAACTTTTTGTCATTAAAACTTAATATTGTCCATCATATATATATATATATTTTACAATATTTGTATAGTAAAAGGATAAGAACATAATAAGCCATTGGCTTTCGTTCTAATCATTTACCTTCTATACTGTACTTCTTGTAATCACCAATTACAAATTTATGAAATAAAATATGTTTAAATACAATATTTCTTTTTTAACATAAGTTTCTTATCCGGCGTTCGTGATCTCGGTTGTTGTGTAGTGCGATGCCTTTCTCGTGTTTGTTCTTGTCTTTTTACTACAAAGCTTTGTGACTGACTCGTCTGTATAACGGTATTTGGTAATTGGATTTGTATTTGGTAATTGGATTTGTATTTGGTTCCGTGATCGACGTATGTTTGTCACGCTCGAGTATATTTCACTCAGCCTTTTAGATTGCTGTGTTGACACCTATTTAATTGCAATGTCTTGGCGACAAGCCACACACTTAACTAGATCAAACTGATTCAGTTGCTCCTGCATATTAAAATTAATATTTGACAACTATTTGGTTATTTCTTTCGATGATCTCAATCCAGTTTTGCAAAGCATAACTTGTCTGTATGTGAGCAGATTTCAGTGCCTTTATCTCGTTTTTCAATTCGAAACTCGCTGAACCTGTGTCAGCCATTTCGATTCGATTCAAGATCTCAGAACACAACTTACTTTGGCTGTTTTGTTTTGAACTTTGACGAGTTGTTCTAACGTTCTTCCACATTTACTACATTATCTCCGTGTAAAATGTTTTAAAGGATGTGGCAATTAAAATCCTTCAAATGTCTTGCTTTTATTTTACACAACTGTATTTATTAGTTTTTCTTATTATTACTTGGACTCCATTGGGACAATCTGGCAGGACCTTTCTCTGCTGATGAGTAATGTTCGATACCAGCTGACGAGATCATCTCTATGACATGTTTCTGTACAATAAATAATCTTTGCAAATATATCTTTGGCTTTCCCATCAAAAAGAATGTAAAGCTTATCTATGAGTTCCTGAGTTGGTATTTGTGACACAACATCACCGTCACTGTAATATTGAGTATGATTCGATTGAGAATACTCTCTGTTTGTCCCATATTGGTTATATAAACAACCGTTGTAGCGCCCACCTCCTGCGGTGGAACAACGTTACTTAGAGGTCTATAGGGTGCCTCACTGGGGAGCTATTTTCTTCCCATGAAAATATTGGCATACGAAGGTGCCATTTTTTTTACCCATTTGCAGTTCCATTAATTTGCAGGAAGTTTTAGTTGTTGAATATAAAATTGTTAAACTTAAGAACATGTGCTAAAAGTTTGACCAAATAGTACGTAGGAGGGGAAGGATCAAGTCGACCATCATATGCTTGCTTGCAGGTTGTGATACCTTTCTCGTGTTGGATATTGGTGAATAAGGAACAAACACCCATAGTGACGAGGAGAGTGCTATCTGGAAAGTTCGTCTTCCTGGTTTTGGGTCAACTGATAGGAGGTAAGTCAGTGCTTTGCCATCAATGTTGACCTGCGTTATGCATGTCTTTTAATGTCTGACACACGATTTCAGAGTTTTCAGCTGTTGGGTCATGACTGAGTTTCTTATACAATCTCACGTCTGAAAGTTGTCTGTTCGCCTTAGCGATCTAGTCCGACATATTCATAACAATAACACAGGCTCCCTTGTTTGCTGGTTTGATAACAATATCTCTCGCGCAGTTTTTCAGCGACTGTCTTTTCTGTCTGGTTAAATTGTCCTTTTTGGTATGGCTCTGTTCTTTCAGAACAACTAAGAGAAATGAGTGAATACGGACAGTTTTTATCATGTTTAAAACTTTTTGATAAAAAATACTTCTTAGTATCTACAAACCTATAAACAGTATCCTCACAGTACAATGTTGCAGTTCATTGATATGAAGTCCTGAAAAGGTAATGATGTATAATACAGAATAAAAGGAGGACCTAGACAGAGACCATGATAAATTGAGATGTATGAATGTACGAGTTTACCTCAGTGATTGAAGCTGTATGAATGTACGAGTTTACCTCAGTGATTAAATCAATGAGGTAAACTCGTACATTCATACAGCTTAAATTTATCATGGTCTCTGTCTAGGTCTTCCTTTTATTCTGTATTATAGATCATTAACTTTTCAAGACTTCATATAATCCTTTCCATTGTCTTTGTAATTTTGGATTTAGACCTTTTATTGGTTGGATTGTAATAGCACACATCATGAACTTAATTGTATTGTTGAAAATGTATTTTCTTCTTGTTATTTTTTTAACGCATTTACTTTAAAAATTAAGTAATTTTCTTGCTAAATTGTATACTGCTTCAACTTTATTTTGAGTTCATTTACATAATTTGTCTTGTATATTAGTTCCTTATCATTCTCATTTATTTCAGGTTTTCGAAGTATCAAGTCAATGCGAAAGGTTACTTATCGACCAAACGTCATCATACTGGGAGTTATTCCTGCCGGCTTGTGTACTACAGATCTGAATGTCACCATCAGCAAAGATATGAATTCATACCAGTTATGTTGATGGGAGGAAACGAATGCGGATAACATGTTGTATATGGTTCTATTAGTTTTCTCGATCATGCCATCACTTAGAGGTCTAGCGATATAAGTACTGGTTTTCTCAATTCCATATCTGCTGCATAATTCTTTGTAAAGTGTAGATTCAAGTGTTGGTCTTTGATCTATATGAAAAAGAAAGGGTACTCGAAATGTAGTGATAAAGTTATCGATGAACTCCTTAACTGTGGATCCTTCATCGATCCTTTCTTCTGGGTATGTTTCTTTCCATGATGTGTTTATTTCCCTGTTTAGTCCTGGCCACTGGACATATACTATCAATAGCATAGGTGCTTTGGGTTTTCTAATGTAAAAGTTTACAGACGCATGCATCACATTTGTTGCACCAATGGTCTACACGTTTATTCAGCCCATACCAAAATAATCTCTGCCGCACATTTGTAGAACTTTAGCCAGTCAAAAGTGTGCACGTGTGACACTGTTATGTAATTGTGCGAGTATGAAGAAATTAAAACAGTTTTGGACAGCAATTTGCATGGTGACCGACTTTCCATCAACACTTTCCCATGTTCTATATAGAATATCATTTTCTACTACAAATTAAGCAAGCCGTTTTCAGTTGTATTTTTTTTTCCAGAACATAATATGAAATATCTGCTCATTCAAATTTCTTTTCATTTTTCACCATCCCCATTACAATGTTCAGAACTGGAACATAATTTTGTAAATGAGGTAATCCAAGTTGCCAACATTATTTTCTGACTGAAAGTGATAGTTCTTTCTGTACTTGTGGTACTTTCAGGATACGGAAGTTTCTTTCCTAATATCTTGAGTAACATAACGGAGTTTATCACCATCACTCTTTTAGCGATTTAGGTTTTTTTCCCCTAAATACTCCAGGTTTTTCGACTTCACGATGTAGAATCTCTGATCGGTTTGCAACACGAGTATTGTCATCAATGAAAGAATGTCCAAATAGCAGGGAAAATATGCTCAACATGAGACAGATCAAATATATTAGTTCTATATTAGGCATATTAGTTCTAAACTATGCATATAAGTTCTATACTATGCATATAAATTCTATATTATGCATATAAATTCTATAGTATGCATATTAGTTCTATACTATGTATATTAGTTCTATACTAGGCATATAAGTTCTATATTATGCATGTAAGTTCTATACTATGCATATTAGTTATATACTAGGCATATAAGTTCTATACTATGCATATACGTTCTATACTATGCATGTAAGTTCTATACTATGCATATCAGTTCTATACTAGGCAGTTTAGTTCTATACTACACATATCAAAACTACTGTGATGAATGATATACAAATAACGATTCTCTATTTATTACATTTTTTTTTAGTTTAGATTGGGTGAATTCGATAGAGAAAACGAATCTATTTGATTTTGAGAGCTTAGTAGTACAAGTTATTATTTATCTCTGTTTAACATTCCACATTATTTTCAACGTTCGCACAATAAGTGCAGTTTAGATAGACACAAGGGGGTCTTGACACTGTATCAGCATTAGAATGCAGTCTACCCGCTCTGTGTATAGTCTCAAAATAACACTGGTCTACAGCCAAAATGCTTCCGCAATAAATGTTGTCAAACTTTACTAATTCTGGGTCACTGAAAACGAAAATGATGCTTACAATTCTTGATTGGCTCTAGTTTTAAAGATATTATACTGGGTCAGTATATACGACCCTTGACTTGGGAACGGCGGAATATAAGTGAGTTATAAAGGGAAGGGATCTCAATTTAAACCAGAAATGACTAAAATACATCTTTGACTGGATCTATGAATAAATCTATGACTGGGTTTGGACAGTACTTGCTTTTTAGGCAAAGCAATGAATTATGCAATTTGAAGCTGGTATTGCAGCATAAATGATATGAATTGCATCATGCTATTCCTAGAAGTCATGGATGATGCAATCATAACTAAGCCTACATCACTCTGCTGAAGAAATTGCCCTATATCAGCTCTACAAATCATACAGTGTCGTGCTCTCTTATTTGTCAGTGTTTGATTTTGCAAAGGGACACATTTCTGTTTAGCCAAAGTGAGCAGAGATGCCTCGTACTTGTGTGAACAATGCAGATAACTTCTGCTATGTTTGTGGTGAAGTGACTTTTGCATCACAAAAGCGCAGTATAACCACTATGGTTAAGAAAGCCTATCATCTTTATTTTGGCTGCAAAATTGGAGATCAGGACAAGAGGTGGGCCCCACACATATGCTGCAACACTTGTTCAACAAATCTTCGCCAGTGGTTGAACAGGAAAAGGAAATCTATGCCTTTTGCAGTGCCAATGAATTATTTGGAGAGAGCCAACAGATCATATCAGCAATTGTTACTTCTGCATGGTGCCTCCAGTTGGGAAAGGTGTCAAAGAAGAAAAAGTGGACTGTGCATTATATAAACATTCCATCAGTTATACGCCCAGTACCCCACGGAGAAGGACTGCCGGTTCCTGATGCACCAGAATCATTCTCACTTGAGTCAGACGAGGAAGAGGAAGAGGATGAAACTTCTAGTCCTGAACCATCAATGTCACATGACCCGAATTTTCTCCCATCCTCCTCCTCTGAACAACACCTCATAACACAAGGTGAACTGAATGACCTTGTCAGGGATTTGGAACTATCCAAGAGTAAGGCAGAGCTGTTGGGCTCCAGACTACAGCATTGGAATCACCTGGCAGGTGATGTTAGGATTTCCATGTTCCGTGACCATCAAAAAGATCTTGTCCCATTCTTCTTCATGGAAGGTGATCTTGTAGCCTGCAACAACATCGATGGTGTGATGGCAGCCCTCAACATCGTTCATGCTCCAGATGAGTGGAGACTGTTCATTGATTCATCGAAGACGAGTCTTAAAGCTGTTTTGCTGCATAATGGCAGTGTTTTGCCATCAACTCCAGTTGGTCATGCAGTCCATATGAAGGAAACCTATGAAAACATGAAACAACTTTTGAGGCGCATAAACTATGACCAACATCAGTGCCAGCTTTGTGGCGATTTCAAGGTTCTTGCTTGGTCTGCAGACTGGATACACAAAGTACTGCTGTTTTCTCTGCGAATGGGATAGTCGTGCGAGAGATTCCCACTACATCAAGAGAGATTGGCCACTCCGACAGTCACTGGAGCCTGGGATGAAAAGTGTTCAGCATCCACCACTTGTTGAATCAAGGAAGATTGTGTTACCAACTTTGCACATCAAGCTGGGTTTGATGAAGAACTTTGTTAAGGCCATGGACAAAACACAAGCAGCTTTCAAGTACCTCCGTGGAAACTTTCCAAGGTTAAGTGAAGCTGAGATAAAGGAAGGTGTCTTTGTTGGTACTCAGATTCGTGAACTTCTTCGAGATGATGCATTTCACCGTGAGGTGAGTGGCAAGGAAAAGACGGCATGGAAAGCTTTCCAGTTAGTGGCAACAAATGTTTACGGAAACAACAAGGAAAACTCCCTTCAGGGAGTTGGTGGAAAACCTCCTCAAGGCATACAAAAGCCTTGGTTGCAACATGTCACTAAAGATACATTTTTGCACTCTCATCTAGATGTTTTTCCACCGAACTGCGGAGCAGTGAGCGACGAGCACGGCGAGCGATTTCACCAGGATATTGCAACAATGGAGAAACGCTACCAGGGCAAATGGAGCCCATCAATGCTTGCAGACTATTGCTGGACAGTGACAAGAGATGCTCCATTTAATGAATACAAGACACAAGGCAAGAAGTGCCGAGTAGACACTGAATAAGGACTAAACTATGTACTTATATATATATAATAGTTTTTTGACTTTTGTTTCAATATATTTTTTACTTATATAACCCTTTTGCTGTTTTTGTAAAGTGTTACATAAACAGGACAGGTGAAATATTATCATGTAAAGCAACCATAACCACATGAAAAGACCTAAGGTTTACAATTTATGATTAAAAGTCTACTATGTATACAATATACATAGACGTAAAATGTAAAAACTTAAATATCTTGGAAACAGTATCCAATCAGTTGTTTTAATTGTCATATTTGAATTCAGCACATCAAAATTCCTAATAAATAGCACATTTTATCTCTGAAGCAGACGACTTCTAAAACATTTTAGACAAGTGTAATAGGTGGCTAATTGACCTTTGAATTATTTTTAATTTAGCTGCCATCTCAGACTGACATGATCAACTTTCGCTGTAACTTCTTTCCAAAAAGATAATAGTGAAAATCTTTGACTGCATGCACCACTGCAAGAAGAGAAGTTCTCGCCTTGTCACACACTATTTTCTTCAGATTTTAAGAAACGTTAACGAAAGTAACTGATTACTTCTTCTTTTCCATTCTGATCTTGGGACAACACTGCTCCGGGCCAACAGTTGAGGCATCACAGTCAAAAATGAATGGATTCTTTTCTGTAGGATATACCAATATTGGTTCATTTAACAGTGCACGGTTTACGTCACTGAAAGACTGTCCACTCTCCTCAGCCCATACACATATTTTCCTTTTCATAAAGGTAATGCATAGATATTGCCAATGTTGCAAACTGATAAGCATACGCTCGGTAGCAGCATGCCAATCAAACAAAGTTTCTGGCGTAAATTTCATTCATATGAGGTGGCCAATCTCCTAATGCTTTAATTTTATATGCATATGTGCCAACACCAGCTTCATGTATGATATACTCCCAGAAACGTAACCTTCTTTTGAAATGAGTTGCATTTCAAAGGCATCTGGAAAATACGGGTAAGAGTTGCCGGTGCTTTACAGAATTTAGAGGTTTGTGAAGGCTATTGCCATTGTTCACCTCCTAGTATGTAAAATGCATTTTTTATGCCTGTCTTTGTCATCTGTTTTGAGTTGCCAGTAACCAGATTTCATATGCAAACAAATCCACCATTTGATCCAGCAAAAGCATCTGGACTATCATTGATTCTGAGCGAGGGTTGAGAATCTTTGACAGTGATGTCATTTAAACCTCAAAAATCTCAATAAAACTTTACTACTGTCTGTTCTCGCGTATAAGTCTATACCAACTGCAAACTGCATAGACCCTGATCTGCCGTCGCATAATGCGTTATGCGACGGCAGAGCAGGGAGTATGTTGTTTGCATTTGGACCCGACTTATACGCCAGTATATACGGTAGCTATCGGGTCTAGTCACTATTACAACGGGGACATTCTATAGGTTTTGTGGCCATTTTTCAATAATTCCATCTTCTGCTATCTTGTTAATTTAATTACTGGCAACTTGTTTTTTTTAGCAAGGAGTATTCTGCAGGGATACTTTGAACAGGCTTTGCATCTCTTGTAGGAAGACTGATTGACCTATATTAGTTGATCATGCGGGAAAGATATTATGCTGTTTTATCAAGAATTCTTTTAATTTTTTAGTTTTCTTTTAATCCAGTTCCTTATAAGATCTGTCAAACATTTATGTTAGATGTTCTAATAATTCTTCTATGTTACTCTCTTTTATGTTAATTGCACACAATTTTTCACTACCTACAACTCTGCAGTGACAGTATTTTTATGCAATTGAACGTGATTCTCACTTCAGTTTGCTATTCTAAGATAGATGTTCCCATATTTAGGATCAATGAAACTTATACTAGTACACCTGTTTTCTCCACAGTTAAATCCATTGTTTCATTACCATATCGGTCTATTGGTTGCCATTAACAATTACTATAGATTCTGGAGGTATCTCAACATTTTCATTTAAAGCAGTTTTACAGCACATGTCTTTTCCTTCACTTTCATACAACAATGCACTTTTCCTCCTTTTACACTTAAATACCCTTTACTGATAAATGGGTCCCTTTTGTGTGTCCCTAAAAATCCCCTACCAAATATATTGAATGTCTGCCATTAGTACTTCATGTTTGAAAGCCCGTAGCATATTATATTTTTACATCTGCCATCCCATTAAATGACTGGCATTCTACCGTTACAGTTAAAAGCATACCTTTTACTGGAGTTATCTCAGGTTTATAACTTTCTAACAAAGATTTTCATACATTGCTACTGAGAGTTGTAACATTTGTCCCTGTGTCACACAATAAAGAAACACAATTTACTTTTACTTTCACGTTTACAAATTCCATGCATAAGTTCCTATACTGCTCAGTTTAATCGGTTTGGACTTTTGTTTCTGTACAGTTATACTTCGGTCCTAAGCTTGACCCATTTATGTTTCCCTGACCACTGGTCTGACTATCATTTCTTTTATCTTTATTTCTTACGGTATGATTTGTATTGTATTTTTCATTTTGCTTGTTATTTGCCTGTTCAAAAACGTGTGTATTATGTGTAAATTTTGGGACCACTTTGCATTTGAACCTCTATGGTGACCATTTTTTCTGACTATGTCATTCTCATGTTCATGCTTTGTGTTCCAGTTTTTGTACTCTCTTTTTTCTGTATTAGACTGTAATTTGTCTACTTTTTCTGATATTTTTTCTGATATGTTTTCTAGTGTTTGTACTATTTGCTATATGTTACCTTCATTTTTGATATAAATTCTCTTTCAGAAATTGAGTTCATATTTGTATGTCTCTTTTTGTCAGCTGATTTGCGATCTTCCATTTGAACTGCTATTGTTTCAGCCCCATTTAGTGTATGGACCACATTTTCTTAGTCTCAGCCTGGTTGGCGAGTCCGCTAAGGCATCAATAAAGTAGTCAAGGGTCAAACTTTCAACAATCTCACCAGTTGCATCAGCATATGCCCGTCTGGACGGTTTCTGAGTATGTTGTGTGTGTTCAAGTACTGATTCTCTCTTCTTATGCATTCTAGATTTAAGATGAGTTCTGAATATTTCATAGTTTCCAACCATAGTTTCAGCACCTTTACCTAACGCCATACACTTTCCTTTGTTCCGGTTCAGTTTCATTAAGGAGCGAAGAGTACCAGTGAGACTGCTCGCTTAATACAGTGACTTTGCATGATAATACAAATCATTCAGTTTGGCGATAATATTGAACTGAGTTGCTTTCTTATCTTGCATCATACAGCTGAGGTTTCTTTCTAAACTTTGTAATGTCTCCCTGATTCCATGTGTATTTCGGTGAACATTACTACTTTTAATTCCACTAACAGAACTGTTTGTTTGAAAGCTGGGTTATTGTTTGTTTTATTTGAAAATTTTAAGTTCTAATTTCAGTAAGATGTATCCTTTTCTGTAAAGTGTGCAATATTTGACTAAAAATCATAAAATATAGTTTTCATGTGATAATCAAGGGAGATTACTCCATCTTTGACTTCTGAAGCTAAACTTGTCATCTGAGTTTCTAAATAACTCACCAATCTAACATACGGACTTGAAACCCTTGATCTTATTACATCAGTGCTATCATCACTGTCTACTGAAACATAGTTTTGTTTCATTCTAAGATTCAAATTTCCTAGTTATATCTCCAAAACTAAAAATATGTGTATATTCTTCTACTTGCAAAGCCGGTCAATCATTATAGGAAAAAACAATACTTTTATCACTAATGCCATAGTCAAACTTTAATTTATTTTATTTTCTTTCAGATAGATCAACTCTCGTCTCTACTAGACTTCCGAGAAACAAGCCAAAAAAAAAAATAAAATAAAATAAAATAAAATATAATAAAATAAATAAAATAAAATAAAATAAAATAAAATAAAATAAAATAAAAAATAAAAAGCAAACACAAAAAGCAGCATTACATTAATAAAAGTTCAAAAATTGTGCCACAGAGTTAATGATTTTTCTTCGGTCAGCTCTATATGAGCAGAATATATTTTTATCCAGATTAAACGATCAATATTATCCCGCTTCTGACACCATAACTGTAACCCTGCTGGTCCAGAACATTGGTAATAGTTGCTAGATATTCCAGTACATGAAGCTATACGTGGGTTCGACTGATTCTAACCATAAAGATGAAAAACAGTATCCAGAGAAAAATAAATTCGGGACATAATTAATTCAATATATGTACATAGTTAGTTTTTTAGACTGTGTTTCAGGATAAAGATGAATAGAAATACTCTCCTTGTTATTTAAAAATCTGGTATTTAGAATTGACACAGAAATACCATTCCAAAAATATATATACTTTTCCGCACAGTTCAAAATTTCGGTTTTGTAATATTCTTATTCATAAGTTGACTCTGTCTATTTGTAAAAATCTTGTAACATGGGCAAAGTTTATGCGTTGAAATATTTTGTTACATCATGTGTCCAAATATTCAAAGCTAAAATGATATACAACTGGTCGTCTGCTTATTGAATTAGAAGTTTATAATCCAAAGTCGTCGTTCCAAAAATCAGCTGTTTAACTAGCTAAACTTTGTTTATAATTAAAATTTGAAAGATTAAATATCTTTTTTTTTTTTTCTTTTTTTTCCCTTCATTATCTCTAACATTTTAGTGAGGTGTTTTAAATTTCAATGTTTGGATATTACGCTAGTGATGTTACTGCTATGTTCTTGATCTATCAAGTCCCAAATCCTGAACGCATACTTTAAAATAAAAAAGGCTGGCATATGAAAGTGTTCTTGTAAACAAAGCACTAATTGGTGTGTATTCCACTTGTTCGGCCCATAAGGAATCAGAAAACACCTTTATGTTATACCATGTCTATGACCGCGCGAATCGAATACACACAGCACATTGTTAAACAAATCTCAAAGATGTATCCATTAACATGAAAGATGAAGTGTAATTATCAACGTACTCAGATATATGGAATATAAGTATAGTATGTACGCTGTGTCTTTAATATACCACGAGTTAAGATTGACTATGGGAAACTGTGTATTGACGGAGGGAATGAACTTTTCCTTGTCCTGCTGAGTGTGTCCGCTGCAGAATGTAGTTCTGCATCTATTCATAATCCTTTTGGAAATTGTCAATTTTCTTCTTTTTTGAGTATCGAGTTTCAATCATGTTGATTAAATAAATAAAAGGCACGCTTATGATTTAAACATGTTAGTTTAAATGAAGAAAGTAAAGCACTGCAAACATTGCATGGCTAGCTTCTCGAACAGTGACCGCAATACCATTCAATCACCTGCGAGTGTATCGAAACGAGTGGGAATTAGGCTAAGCGAAATGACGAACCAACAAGAGGTAATTCAAACATTTAAACGTTTTTAAATACAGTTGATCTAAGTCATTATTATGCTTTACTTACTATTGACACTGACCATAAGATTGTTGTCATCCTCTCTTTCTCTTTCTTTCTTTGTTGGTCGCTTTGTCTGTCAGTTATACCATCTTAGGTCCAGACACAGTTTCGTGTGCCACAGGTGAAAATCCTCTACGATAGTTTTTCACGTAGCTTGCGAAATTGCTCTAGAGAGAGAGAGAGAGAGAGAGAGAGAGAGAGAGAGAGATGGTTCGATCCTCTGGGGTAAAACTGACATACTGGTTGACCAATCAACATAGAAAGAGCGAGGGAGGGGGAGGGGACGGTGTGGACTGATAATAAGATTGTTTTTATCGTCCATCTCTGTATAGAGACAGACAGACAGACAGACAGAGTGATCTGGATTAATTGAGGTAAAACGGACATGCTGGCTGAACACCCAACACAGAGTGAGAGAGAAAGAGATAGGGAGGATAGCTTTCAGACATCATAATATTAAATTTTTTTATATGTTTTAGAACTTTATTATGGCTTAAAAAAGAAAAACAAAACAAAGTATCAAATAGATTACTGTATGTGTCTACCGACCATCGTTGCAATCCTCGGGCGACAATTCGCTACGTTCCTTCATCACGTGGCCGCCTGTGCGGAGATTTCCTTATTTTTCATCAGTACACATAAACAAAATGACATCATAAACAACGTAATGTAACAGCCTTCTACACATCAGTGAAATTGCCCGATTTATCGATCCACAAGTGACTGTGTATGAAAGAGAAACTTTGATTGGCTCATTCAAAGAGCGCGAAAGGTCATGTCATGTCACAATAGCAAGAACGTTTTATTTGCGCTGGCAGTGATTGATTAAGCAGGTTTACACATATTCACGAGAAACGAGGAAATCTCCACAAAGGCAGCCACGGATGATAGAAGAGCGTAGCGGATTGTTGCACGTGGCTTGCGACAATGTCTGCCGCCTAGCCAAAGAATTTATAGTCCGGCCGTCTCGTCTCGATAGGCCATTGCAATTTTGTATCCTTGGCATCGTGTAACACTAGAAAAATCCCATGGAAAGTGTACACATATTACAACGACTCGGGTTCCTCTAGGTTACTTGGTGTAAGTGTTCAACTTCAATGTTTTCATCCAGCTCAAATTCTTTTTTTCTCTTTCACTCCACAGATTTAAACGCATTTCTGTCTCTTATAGCACGAGAGAGAGAGAGAGAGAGAGAGAGATTATAAAAGGGAAAGCAGAGGGGATTTCAATTAAATTATATAACATGTTTAATTCATTTAGAAAATGGGGATTATTAATATTTTTCTCATTATTTTCTTATTTTCTTAATAACCAATACGTGGAATATCATCCCTGATCTAGAGAGTATAGAAACAATAGCATACTGTTTAAACCATAAATATATGCGTATTCATACGCCATGGGCGAATTACAATTTGATATACCAACAGTATTGGTATATCAAATTGCTATATATCACCACTTTAAAAGCCATGTTATCTTTAATGCATGTGGTATGTATGTATGTATGTATGTATGTATGTATGTATGTATGTATGTATGTATGTATGTATGTATGTATGTATGTATGTATGTATGTATGTATGTGTGTGTGTGTGCGTGTGTATATATATATATATATATATATATGTATATATATATATATATATATATATATATATATATATATATATATATGAGAAGTAGATATACATGGAGAGAATGTCTACTGCATGACAATATTTGATTTGTTTTACATGTCTGAAAAATCCTGTTCATGACTACAATTCCGTATATAGAATTTCACTGACACATATTGCGACAGTAATTGCAATTTTGACGTTTTGACCCTTCCCAGGACCCCAGAAGGGAGAATGGGGTCGAGGGGTTTGGGAAGGGGGGCGAAAACAAAATACATATCTTGCCACTCTACATCATACCGTTCGGTAATGCTTTCTTAGGAGTTCTAATAACATGTCAAATTAAAGGAAACATTTTAGTTTTCCTTAAATCTGGTACTCCTTTACTTTGGTACCAACGTTTTGTTTCCATTTCGCTTTGTTGATGAAGTTTATTATATATTCTCTTTAAATTTCAATACATAAAACACGTGCCTGCATCTTGCATAATTCTCTGATAAAATATAATTTAACATAACAACCCATCAAAAAACATACAAAAACAATATTATTCTTCGTTATAGGTAGTTCATTAAGAATGACTTTTTAAAATTTGTTTTTATAACCCAAATAAGATAAAGTCAGTTGACCTTATTAGGAATTTGAGTGAAGTTCTATTCAAAGTAAATTTCTAGTATGTGTGCACAATAGATATAAGGATTCTGAGCATTCTCGGAAAAGGAGATCGAAAGTAGTTTTGAAAAAAAAAATGTTTAGTGTGTTAGTTAGTTTACATGTTCATTTGGGAAAATACCCTAATATGTTCTAGTCAGCATTCAAGATGACCAAGCACGATTTCTTATCAAGCAATTATCGACAATAACATACTCCTACGAGCCTTTCCAATGATTCCTTTTATATGAGACTTGTTTTCTTCTTAACAGGAAATGGTGGGTTTGCGTGAGTTATAGCACGTACAGCATTTGCCTAATAAAACAAGCCGGGTTTTCCATTAGAAACATTGATTTTCTGAATATATTGCTTTTCTGTCTCATTCTTTCCTCTGATGTGTTTTCAGACAGATTTCCTGCTCAGCCGTAGCTATTGAAATCAACAGAAACACCATGAGATAATTCCATCAGAAAATTAACGAAGTAACGGTGAAGAATCTTGGGTACATATATACACTGGCTTTCAAATCTGAGATGCTGAACCGACCTTAAAAGGATATTCTGTTATCCTGACTTTAATTATAGGAATTTTAATCTTCATTGTAAGAAATGCTGCATATTTTCTTTTTTGCAATACTTTGATGACCATTATGTAAAACAATATATGGTATATATTCGCTTGTAAGTCGAGTCTAACTAAAAACGATATAGACCCTGATCTGTTTTGGCATAATGCGCTGGCAGGTGAGGGTCTATATTATTTGTTATACTGATTACTCCTAAGAAACTGCACAAATCCAGATTGGCCAGAGCATTATGCAACGGCAGATCTGAGTTTTTGCAGTTTGCTCTTGGGCTCCACTTAAAAACGAGTACAAACAGTATCTGTTTTTAAACATGTGTCAAAATACCGATGCACTGAATTAAATATGACAAAATCAATTAAACGAATAATATTTACATGAACTAAACATTCTAAAAGAAAAATATATTTCACCTTAGTGACTAAATGAATGATGAATGCGAATATATACATATATGTGCTTTTGTTTCTAATTCGTTTATTTTATTTCCTGCATAAGTTGACAAATTAAAATTACATTTTGTTAGGAAAGTGACCAGAAAGTAAACACGTTTTTCTATGCATTGATATTTAAAAATAATATACAAAAAACTTAATCTGCAAAGCAAAAGAAAAAAAGTCACGTTAAGGATGAAAAATGTTTTCTTTCATTTTACATCCTATTAGAACTACTAAGAAAGCATTACTAAAGGGAAACATTTAACGTATTCATTGAATTTTAAAGGAGATGAACCATATAAAACAGCAAGTTAAAGAGTAGAAAAATGTGAAATTATTCACATATCTATTTATTCATTAATCATTTGAGAGATTGATAGTTGGAAAGGTAGATAGATAGAAAGGTTTGTATGTGGGTGTCACAATAGGTCATGAATGATTCAGGGGCGGATCCAGTTTTTTTGGGAGTGGTGGTGGGGGGATGGGGGCAGAGCTTTGCCCACAGGGCCACGTCCATGGGGTTCCATTCCACAGACCCCTTGCCTACTTGTTTACGCTCCCCCTAAATATTATTCCTGGATCCGCCCCTGTGGGTGGATAAGTAACTGACTGGATGAATGCTCATAATCGATTGCCATGATCTTTTATAGATAAATCTCAACAGTAGAACAAAGAAAAGTCAAACGTTGTGAAAAGTAGTGATAATCTGTCCAACATGTATTAAAAGCTTAGCTATGTTTAACAAAAAAAAGAAAAGTCAAAAGTAGTGATAATATGTCCAACATGTATTAAAAACTCGATTCACAAAAAACAGTATGATTCTGGTTTTTAGAATTTAGTCGAGAGTTGACGTAACCGAGTCAAGAAGAAAAAATGGGGTCACGAAAGTGGTAGTTTGGCAACAGCCTGGGATATTTATTTCCTGAAAAAGAAGAATTGTAGAGAATCTCCAATAATACTAAAATTTAAATAGTTTGATTTTCAACTGCTATTGGAACTTTTGAATGTACTGATTATTTGTAACCATCCTCTTCAATTGTATAACTTGTCTATTTCTCCTGCAGGTTATTATACCGTTAAAATAAATATAGAGGTGATGTATTTGATTATTTGATGAACAGATATTACAAACTTAATAGTTTGTCCCATGCCATACAAATCTACAATTCTTTTATATTAGTTCTTATTACTACTTAACACTTCATCCATACACATAACATCAGTTTTAAAAAGTCATTTGATTATTCTTCTGGTTTTACAAAACCAAAATGTTTTTATATGCAAACCAGTTACTATAAAAAGAAGACCCGAACAATAGAGTGACCTTCAGAAAAGCACGTACATGAATATATATGTTTCTGCATGCACGCATGCACGTACGTTCGTATGTAAGTATGTATGCATGTATTTATGTATTATGTATGTATGTATGTATGTATGTATGTATGTATGTATGTATGTATGTATGTATGTATGTATGTATGTATGTATGTATGTATGTATGTATGTATGTATGTATGTATGTTTGTATGTATGTTTGCATGTATGTATGTTTCAAAATAAAGACAGATGGACAGACTCACGGACAGATCTCTCAATGTAACCTCTTTTTTCGGAGAGGAAATAGTATGCCGTGGAAAGGATCTATTATAATGATGATGATGATGATTATTATTATTATTATTATTATTATTATTATTATTATTATTATTAAATCCGTTGAAGAGGCGGGATATGGCTATCCTGTATTTTTTTCTACTAAACAATGAAATGAAAAATTAGAAATGTATGCTCCCAAACAATGAATACCGCTTGTTTAAGAAATACGTAAATTTAACAGGAAAAGAAAAGATCTGAAAAACGGTTAGAACCATTCACGTGTTGTAGGAAATTACATGTCTTGACACCATTATTTCTGATGAAGAGGAGAGAGAGAGAGAGAAAGAGAGAGAGAGAGAGAGAGAGAGAGAGAGAGAGAGAGAGAGAGAGAGAGAGAGAGGGTGGGGGTGAGGGAGAGTAATTAATACTATGAAGCATCTTTACGGCCAGGCTACCGCTGTGGTCACTCTTCGGGCAGGCTACCACTGTGGACGGGACTATGAACGACATGTTGTTTACAGGGGAGTTGAACTAATTGTATGGGTCCGATTCTCTTATTTCACCCTCACTATTTTTTTTACGAAAAGACATAAAAAAAAAACATTTCTAAGTGAAACATACTTTCCAAGGGGATACCAGTTAAGGAAAAATCAAGGATGAAATAGAGTTAATTACAATTACTGATGATAAAGCTTAGAAGCGAATGGTAAAACAGGGACTAAAAAAACGTGAATGGACCTCTTCGGGCAAAGAGTTACAAACCGGAGGCAAGCGAAGTTTCCATTTGGAACAGAAAGATAGAACACAAGAAGGAGGCGGTCTGTTTATATATATATATATATATATATATATATATATATATATATATATATATATATATATATATATATATATATATATATATATATATATATAACATTAAATATAAAGAAAAATATGATAAAGATTCATCTGAGTTGAAAACGATTTGAATTGATTTGAAACAACCATCGTCTAAGCCAACACTTCCGTGCTCTCTCTATCGTCCTCCAATTTCGCTATTGTCTTGGTTTGAGAGATTTGAAAAAAAATCATCTGATCCATCTAACTCCAACTCAGAACTTTTGGTAATGGGTGATCTCAATACTGATTTGATGAATGACCGGCAAAGTAAATGGAATGATACTCTACAAATATACAATCTCACTTAAATGATACAGTCCCGAACTCGAGTCAGACACAAGTCGATTACGTTAATCGATCACATTTCGTCTTCGCACCCTGTCGAGACATTCATCCCAACATACTCTGTTAGTGAGTATTATCCTACCTGTGCCACAATAAACAAGTTCTGGAAACCATTCAGAAAGGTCCATACCATTATAAAAATACTGATCATATAACCACTTCGATAAACATGCCATTTTAACTGACTTGTAATATGCTCAAAGTAATTGTCAACCTTCTTTTATAAATCCAGACCATGATGTACAACGTTGGACTTGGTTTAACCCTGAAATAAGGTAAGCCATGAAACTGCCTGATTTCTATCACAAACAGCGTGACAAACGAAGTTACACAAAACACAAAAATAATAGTAAAACTATTAATCTCTAAAGCTTAAAAGGATAATTTTTCAAGATTAATTGAGAATAAAAGTGACTGCATAAAAAACATGGAAACATTTTCGCAACTTTAATTCAAGTTGAAAAGTTCACGATTTCTCTTCAGAATTAAAAACCAGTAGTTATTCTAGTACAGAGCCGTCAAATATTGCAAATGACCTAAATACCTTTTTTTTTTCTTCACATCATTAACTTCAATACTTGGAGTACAGTTTTCCATATCACAAGATTTTTCACTCCTCATATGATTTTGTAGAGTCGAAAGTCCCATCTTATATATCGTTCCATAGCCCTTACATACGTCTTCAAGATGTTATTGATATTTTAGAGACATTTGATGGCACCAAAGCAACAGGACTAGATCAAAACACACCAATATACAAAAAAAAAGCTATAAATTCATGTTGCTGCCCCTTGAATTGATAACTTGCTAAGTTTAGGTTATGAACTGAGTATTGAAAAATATTGGACCCGAGGTCATGTGGCACAGGATGACGGAGCTTGCGAGGGCATTCAACGCCACATGAACGAGGGCCCAATATTTTTTAAATACTCAGGCAATAACCTTTTCATTCTATACTTTAAAACAAGCATATTAATCATTCTGTTATGTAATAGGAATGACACAATTGAAAGAACAAATTATTTCAGTGTTTTCATTGAGCAGTTTACACGTCCTTCGTTTAATGAATGAAACCTGAACTCCGCGCAGTAATATACGCTATTTTACTGCCAAGGAAGCGCGCGCGTACATGGGGTGATTCTCATTCAACACTGACCGAAACTAAGTATGTTAAATAGGATGGAATGTCATATAGCCAAAGAAACACAACGAAATATTGATATTAGGAAAAAATGACGCAATACATCAATGAAAATTGAAGATACCATCATGAAAAGATGAGCCAGAAATTTCAGTCTAAGGTTATCGTTGTAATTGTCTCAATGATGCTGTCACGGTGGCGGGTACATTTGAAAGGGCAGTGTGCATCATGATTGTTGCCAAGATATTGTGATCCATCGGTCTTGGATAATACTTCAAAAGAAGGATATATATTATATATTCATTTTGGAGTCGCTTGTGTTTCATTAAATTCCGAGTACAGGATAAAATGCTATTGTGAGTTGATACAAATGTACTGCTTACGTGAAAGAGAAGTTGTTGACTGATACATTGTATCAAAGGTCTCTCTCTCTCTCTCTCTCTCTCTCTCTCTCTCTTGTATTGACAGCATCAGCTATTGATCAATAGACGTCCATTTTCAATATTTGTATAAATCATTTTTTTTTTAAATTTTGCTCCTTGCAATTTAAATTTTTGAATGTATTCAGATTTTCTTTATTTAATTTGAATAATAAATATTTTTATTTGGATGAGAGCTACATTTACTGCTTCCCCAGCACTGGTGTCAGGTTGCAAGGGTTACAGTAATTGATGGCATCTGGTGGCCATCAAATTTTTGACTTGGTTAGCGTTCCACGTTTCCGTCGTCATTTGTTTTAGCCGAGCCAGAAGTAGTTCATCGAATGTGGGCACGTGTTTACCATATAAGGAAGTGGTGAATATTTTTACTTAACTACGGTCAATACCGCTGGATATTGACCGGGAGCAACAACGTTAAACTAATGGGACTGTTTATGAGGTATATAATAAATACAAGTACTGCTACGGGAATCTTTCCAACTAATCTGAAATTAACCAAAGTGTTCAGTCTTTAAACCAGGTGATAGATCATCAGCAAACAATTATCGACCTATATCAATTTTACCAACCTTATGTAAAAGTTTTGAAAAACATATCTCCCTTGATCTTCGCCGATTTTTAAAGAAATATAATCTTCTACATAGCTTGCACTCGGGTATCAGAGAAAAGCATTCATGCCAAACTGCCCTCACAAAATTGGTTCATACATGGCAAGGAGCTATAAATGACGGAAAAATAGTCGGAGCATTTTATTTAGATTTTAAAAAAGCGTTTGATTTAGTAGATCATGCAATATTGATGAAAAAACCTAAGGCACAAAAATTCAGTGATAATTCGCTTGCTTGGTTTGATTCTTACCTAACAGGAAGGCAACAGTGCGTTTTTGTGGCCAGTGCAACATCTTCTTTACAATATGTCAAAAGTGGAGTCCCTCAATGTTCTATTATTGGCTCTTTGCCCTTTCTCTATTTCAATAATGATTTACCACTTCATATGAAAGCCACTGAAACTGATGTTTTTTGCGGATGAGACAGCCTTACATTTTTAAATACTATCCAACTCACACTTTATTTTAGTACTATCCAACACACAACTTTTTGATATACTATCCAGCACGTACTTTTTGATATACTATCACACACACACACACACCCTACTATTCAGCACCTACTTTTTAATATATTATCACACACACACACACACACACACACACGCACACGCACACACACACACACACACACACACACACACACTACTATCCAGCACCTACTTTTTAATCCCATACATACTATCTAACGAAATGGGTAGGAGTGCATACAAAGATACTATCACACAAGAAGGCAAGGGTAGGTAGTGTTTATAGACACACTATACACACTCACAAAGATACTATCACACAAGAAGGCAAGGGTAGGTAGTGTTTATAGACACACTATACACACTCACAAAGATACTATCACACAAGAAGGCAAGGATAGGTAGTGTTTATAGACACACTATACACACTCACAAAGATACTATCACACAAGAAGGCAAAGGTAGGTAGTGTTTATAGACACACTATACACACTCACAAAGATACTATCACACAATAAGGCAAAGGTAGGTAGTGTTTATAGACACTCTATACACACTCACAAACATATTATCAAAGATAAGAGAGCGGTAAGGGATTTGGGATTTTAACTTTTAGCTGTAAAGATAGACATAGACATACACAAACATTTACAAAGACATATATCGGTAAAGATAGACATACACAAACATACAAAAATACATATATCGGCAATATATACATAGACATACACAAACATATACAAAGACATATATCGGCAATATTTTGAGTAGTATCTCTCTTTTCTAGAGATCTAGGTGGCCCTGAAAAGGGCCTTTGGGGTTGTTAACCAAAGAACCAGATTAACATAGTGGGCATTGCTTCACAGTTATTCCCCGCAAACATCTCCTCACAGCCGGTCCGTAGACTAAGACCCTCTTCAGGTATCATTGTCTATTCACGTAAATCCTTTGTTTCCATATAGCTGCCTCCGTAATCTTCGTGATGGCCCACGATGCCTTCACATAGACTAGATAGAATGGGTTGAATAGCATGCTGAAAATGATGTTCGATGGCTCTACTTTTAATCACATCTTGTCAGGTTGTATTGAGAATAGGTGACACAATGGGACAGTGCATCTGTATATATAATCTAGGATTGGATCGAAACCGATTAAAATGTTCCAATAAATCAGAACGAGTGTAACATGATTCAGTCAGGGCGTGTTGTCTCTCTTGCAGTCAGAAGCCTGCTGCGGATACATCGTATACTGGGGGGAGATAGTACGATGACGACTACTACTGCTGATGTAGCCAGTATTCTTCTTCCATAAGAGGATGACTTCAGTTTAGTTTTGGCTGATCTCCTATCGTTTCCGCAATTATACTTGCCTGGTGTGGTAGTACCACATTCACCTCCTTTTCCATCATTACCAGTGTATGATGATTTCACAAAGAAACAGAAGGAAGAGTTGGATAGTTTTCTTGCAACATCAGAAAGAAGAAGAACAAGCTTTTGTTCAACAACAACATCAACAACAAGAAGAAGAAAAAAGAAAGCGAGAAGAGGAAGAAGAGAAGAGGACAACTTTAAACAGTGAACAGAAGGAAGAGCGTGAAAACAAAACGGTGAGTTTGTTACAAGACATTATGGCGAAGTTAAGCACTGGAGAGAAATGTATCAGACTTCTTTAGCTCAACCCAAGAGAAAGAGACCTTCACGATCCAAGACTTCTAAACCTTTTATGACTACATCAACTCTCACCACCACTAAGATGCCAGCAGCAGCAGTTGCCACAATCACTACCAAAGCAACAACAGCAGCAGTTACCACAATCACTACCAAAGCAACAACAGCAGCAGGAGTTACCACAATCACCACCAAAGCAACAGCAGTAGCAGCAGCGGCAGGACTTGACCGTGGAAAAGGATTAAGAGAGTTCCAGCTTTGTTATTTAAAAAAACGCGAACGGTCCTTTTCAGGGCCACCAAATCTCTTAGAAAAGAGATACTACTACTACTCACTGATTGCCAAATCAAGTAAAACTTAAACCCCTCCATGATACAATGTGTGTTTATGTGAGTTTGTTTGCGTATCTTATCCATACTAAAATAAAAAAGTCAAGACAAAGATACACTTACGTTTTCTTTTGGAGTATATTCTCGTGAAATCAGATTCACAATGAAATTTCATAGAACATCACAAAAGTCTATTTTCTTCTTTCTTTCTTTCACTGTCTGTCTCTTTTTTAAATTTCTCTGCTGGTATGGGTTCTTCCTCTTCTCCTTCAGTTTCTTCTACTAGTCTTGCCTTCTAGAATGTTTTTACTGGTATGGGTTCTTCTTCTTCTGTTTCTAGTTCTGAAGAACGCTCCTTCTCCTTGTTCTTTTTTTCTTGCGACACTCTGAAGAACAATGCCCTTTTTCTTGACATTGATAACAGGTATATTTACTTTTTTCTCTCTTTTCTCTTGTCTTAGAGGTTCCTTTTCTTTGACGATGTGGACATTCTGGAGCCCATTGTCCTTTTTCCTGACAGGTATAGCAGGCATCTTGACTTTTAGCTCGAGTGAAGTAATCAGAAGTCATGTTGGAACTATAGATTTGAATGATTGTCTGTAAATTTCTCACCAGAAGGGCGATCTGTTTTTACTTTTCCATCTTCACATATTGAAAACTGAGTGAGTGTATTCTCTTAGGTCTAGATGTGCTCTATATATAGGGAGAAAGATGTAACCTTGTCAAAATAAATTGGAATCATCTACTGTCATAAACCGTTAACACATTTCCAAGGAGAAAACAGAAGTCAAGCAACGACGACGTTCTGTGTCACCCAACACTCTCCAAGAAGTGTTGGCAGAAATTCACGCTAGCGATTTTGAAGAAGGCGCGATTGGCCCATATCCAACACCATCTATCTCCACTGGACAAAGAGAGTCAACATCAGCCAAGAAATAAAGTTGTTCGGTTGCTAGTGAAGAATTATTTTTCACATTCCAGCTACCCAAAAAGTGACTGCCAGAAAATTTTGAACGACGGTTTACACTTACACTGTTAAATTTAAACAGTTGAAGTCTCAGTAGTGTCATGTCCTTGCATTTACTGTTCATAAATGTGCCACAAAGAATCTGTTGCTAAACGAAAGCACACACACACGACACGGCATCCAAAATTCAAGGAATCTTATTGTCTTGTGGAATCAGTTCTTTTAACAGTACGTGGTAATCCACTAAGTCTTGAACAGTATCATTGACTTTTTCCTATGGAATTTGGTGTAACACTGATGACAAGTCTTATAATGTCTTCGCAGTTGATCAATGTTTAACCATTTGAAAATTTTCAAAGTAATCAGTCTTCTCATAACATTCAGATACCAATTAGTAAAAAGTCTATGCCGTTTCGGATGCAATTGTTCTTTGCATTTCACTTTGAATCTGTACACAGTAGTTGTAAATGCGTTCTCGCAGCTCAGGAGGTGGATTCTGAAAATGCGTCTCTAAACAATCCATTTACAAGAATGTCATCTGACCATTTGAACATTTTCAAGCTAATCAGCTTTTTATAGCATGCAGATACCAATGGTTAAAGCATCTATGTTGTAGACTATGGAATTGTTCTTTTTGTAAAGAGCAAATATACAAGCGTCCCAAACGTGAAACCTCTTTGCTGTTGGTACGAGTATGTTACCCACAAGCTCTAGTGTAGGTATATCGTACTATCAAAAGGGTGTCTTAATAATAAAAGTAATTTGTAAAAGAAAAACTTTTGCGTATCACTTGTAATAAAATGTTTTATGCTGGTAACATTCTATTAGAGCTTAACTATAAGTTAGATATATTAGCAACTCTATTAGTGGTCCAAGCTTAGAGGGGTTGCGGGAAATTTATATGCGAAAATATTAATTTCAGTAAGTAAGTACTATAGGTGAATTCCAGACTACTAGTTAATTGGAAATATTAGAATGTAACATTAAGGCTATAATTTTTGGTTTTGGGTATCTATGACCTCTAACGTGAAATGTAATTTTTAAAATGTAATTCGGTTTAACATTATGGATCTCTATGTCCTCTAGCGTGAAATGTAATGTACAAAATGTCCATATGTTTCACATTATGGCTTATGATCTCTAACGAGAAATTGAATGTGAAAACTCCACATACTAACCAATACACCAAAACCCAGTTATCTACTATCCAGCACCCACACTATACCATCAACACTCCGTTTGGAGTGGCCAGCACCCAGTTATCTACTATCTATTACAAGGTTATCTACTATCCAAAACCCACACTATACCACGTCGTTTGGAATGACCAACACCCAGTAATTTACCATCCAGCATCCAAATTATTTATTATCCAAGACTCACACTATGTCATCAACACGCCACTAGAGCGACCAATACCCCACACTTACTGTTCAATACGCTATTAGAGCGACCAACGCCCAGTTATCTACTATCCAACATCCCCAAATTTACTAGCCAACGAAAAGGGGTTGGAATATACAACAACTAGACTTAAAAACACACAAACATACTATCACTCAAGAGGCTAGGATGTAAAAGAAGGGAATGAAATCGCACACACACACACACACAGATACAATCACACACAAGCAAGGGTATGAGTGCTTACACACACTATACCCACAAATATATGTATATACTATCACAGAAAAAACGCAAAGGTGGTTAAGAAATTCGGTGCTTTTGTCTGTTTTCCACTATTGAGGGTGGCGACCATATTGTATTAAGACACGTTTGAAAGATCGCATTAACTCTAAACTTGTTTTTTGGGTTTTTCAATTTTCATTTTCAATTTTCATTTCTAAATTTTCATTTTCAATTTTCATTTTCAAATTTTTGGTTTTCTTAATCTGTATTTTCAATTTTCATTTTTCAATTTTGTTTCTTCAAATTTTATTTTTAATATTCCTTTTCAAATTTTCCTTTTCAAAATTAGTTTTTCAAATTTAATCTTTTTGCTAAATTTACACATTCAATTTATCATTTTTTTAACTTTAATTTTCAATTGTCATTTTCAAATTTGGTTTTGAAATTTCATATTTTAAAATTTTCTTTTTCAATGATCATTTTTAATTTTCATTTAAAAAATTTAATTTTTTTTCTTCAATTTTCATTTCTTAATTTTCATTTTCAATTTTGATTTTCAATTTTAGGGTGGTGATGTTGCTTTGGATAGAATTGTTTGTTGTACCAACCGAAAAATTGACGGAGATAAAGTAAAATTTTCTGTTTGAGATTGAAAACGGTAAAACTCGAGTAACATAGTCTTCTATATACATTAAACAGGATGGACAGAAATATAAAGTATTATCACAGTAACGCGATCTTGATTGCTAGATCACGTCGAGTTGTCAGCATTAGAAAATACGGATCATTATGAGACCCGAAGCGTCGAGTCATGATCCGGATTTGTATGTTGACAACGAGATCAAAACCCTGCATCATAATTACCCCACTTGTGTGATAATGTATAAGAATGGGTTGTACTGTACAACTGTAATGTTTTGGTACGCGATTTCCGAATATGATCTTGTTTCAGATGAACATGTTGGCAATATTTTACTACTTCAAAATAAAGGGAAAATGCTTTTTTATTGTTGTTGTGACAAAAACATGGTTTAGACCTTTCAGATATTTTACATATAAGGCAAGGTTTCTTAACTAACGTCGCTGCGAGAGCTGTGTTTACTGCTAGTGTTTGGCATTCCCTCGCTAGGGGCGCTGATATTGTCACCAGGAAACCTCGAGGATAAAGTAGTCTCAGCCTCGTTTGAGAGTATGGTGATACGGGTTTGGAAAACGATACTATCGTTTTCCTGCTTGTAGGAAATGACTATAAAATTTTGGCTCTTTCTTGGGTATAAAATTGGTAGGCGTATAATAAAGAAAGTTATGCATCGTACATGGAGTGTTTGCAATTGTTAAAACAAAAATTTTCTGTCTATCTGTAAAAATGCGAAGGGTAGTAGTGCTTACACACACTATACCTACAAACATACTTATGGTTTAAGGTTTAGGTTTTGTGAAAGACATATATATATATATATATATATATATATATATATATATATTATATATATATATATATATATTATATATATATATATATATATATATATATATATATATATATATATATATATATATATATAGTCCTTTCCACGGGCGCTTAGACATCCTGGAAAAGAGATATTACTAAAATGATTGTCAAATGAAACGAAAACAAAACCCTGCATTATAATTAGCCCGCTTGTGTGATAATGTATAAGAATGTTTGTGGGTGTAGTGTGTGTAAGCAATGCGATTGTTTTGAACGTCTCAGACATCATCCAAGAAGAAAAAATTATAAACACAGGAAATTTGGTTCGCATTGGAAAAACAAAACTATAAATTGAACGATATGGACGGAGAAGTGTTAAAAGGAACCTTTTACTTGCCTGAGTTACAATGAGTGACTAAGAAAGAAGACGATGTGTACGATTTCGAAAGCATTCTATATCGAAGAACGCGTGAAGTTGGATAACATCGACTCCAAGAAGTGAAAGTTCGTGAAAAGTATATCTACTCAGTTTCAATTCTTGGAGTGCTGCTGCTTCTCAAGTCATCGACTGTAAAAAGAAAATAGAAGTTACGAAAATATCGTTAAACACAGTTACATCTCCTTCTCAGAGTTCATCAGACTACAAAAACAGCAACAACATAAACCACCCTGGGTGTGGTGTGGAGAACGTGTCCCTAATATCAAATCGTCTTTTTCTGCCAGATATTTGTGGTATATTGTCTCATTGGAGCAGCCATTTGAAAGTTTAGTTTGCAACAAGGATATAAACAACTGTGGACTATTTTACTCAGCAGCCGAAATTTTTATCTTCTTCCCAGTCCTTCGTTGAATTACACCAACAGTAACAACAATAACAACAACGATAGCTTCGCCAACGCCAGCCAAAACAACAACTCTTCCAATCACAGTAGCAGCCTTCTTCTGGAACCCTCGTTGGAAAATCATCCTTTGACATTGAGTGACTCTTCGGAAAGCAGAACCATCGAACTATAAACAGTCAATTTTATGTATCATTACCTTGTGACAGTTCTATGGATGTGTTTCCCAAGAACAGATTGTGTTGTTTTACAGCCAAATTACCTCAAGCAATACAATTGGATCACGAAGCTCATTGGGAAGTAGCTTTGGTAGAAATTGTTCATCCTACTTAAGTCAAGAATGTGGTTGGAGATCAAACCACTTTCCTCGTCGAAATATTCAACGAACAAGTTCAAGAACACTTGGACAAAAATGATCCTCTCATTTACGATTCCAAAACACCACCACCAGCTAATCCTCATTTAAATATATATTCAATGAGAATTCCTGCAGGATTTTATTTGAATGCTCAATATCTCGTCGGTACGATTTCAGCTATGTTTAACGATCAGTTTGGCAAAGCACTGGAGAAAACTCGCTTAAGTGTATAGAACGAGTACCATAACATTGCTCATCTTCTTTAAATATATTTTTCCGACGGCAAAATGCTGTCTATCATATTTTCTTCCAGTTCGTTTGCTTTTCTGGGTGGAAACACGAACATAGCGCCACAATCAAAAGGCATTCACAACAACGAACGATTTTACAAGTATTTTCGCTACCCTATCGAACTGAACGAAGGACTAAATTTACTGTTTGTGTATTCTGGTGTCGTCAAGTACAGCGTCGTAGGAAACACGGCTGAGAATAATTCCTTTCAAAGCGGATTCTGCCATAACTGCTTACGATGAAGGAGGAAACACGTATCACGTTCACCGATAATTTGTACATCCTCATTATCTTCCTGTCAGTAAGTCGTATTTCGACAGTGTCAATATTAGCTAAAAGGAGATCTTGGACAAAATAGTGTGTTCTCGAAAGGAAAAGTCACGGTGAAACTAAATTTTCGAAAACGATTCTCTAGCGAAGTGTAAACGAGGTATCCTGTGTACCAAGGAGTCGCTCGACAATGAGGACATGGTTTAGAAGATATGCTAAAATCGGTTTTTCGTACGGTGTTACCATCTTAAAACAGATGGTGACTCGAGGATTAGATGCTTTACAAGATACAGCTTTGACGCAAGGAAAAGAATTTCTCCAAACCGTATTCATCGACCAACAAATTCCTAAAGAAGCCTTCATGAAAGTAGGAACAAATGTGTTGCTTCAAACTGGAAAAGACCTTTTGGGTCGCAGAGACACTCATATAAATTTGCTTCACACACACTTCTGGCCAAGGCATTACTTCCCCCTTTACGCCACAGCAAGAACAAGGCAAAAAGATACGTCGAAAACCGTTCAGATCATTTAGACACGTTTAGAAAAAGAATAAGAAAAGAAGAACAGCAGCTGTCAGATAATGGTCGGGATTTGATTTCACTCCAGACCAAGGCAGCGACGATGGACAATCCCACTATAAAATCGGGCCAACTTTGTGTATAACTTCAGTTTGCCGTAGCTCTGGCAAACACAGCAAACGTTGTCTTGTATGTAGAATTTGACAATGCTCTGGAAATCAGCAGTTTGAGAAAAGTGATCCTAGGCTATCAGAAGAAAATAAAAGATGGCACACGAACCTTTGGAGATAGGCGAAGACGATGTTTTTTTTCTTCCAGAACAACAAGAACAACAAGAACAACAACAACAACAGTCGCATACCACGAGTGAAGAAGAAGACAAAACTACAGTCAGGTTGTCAAGATGGCCAGAACAAGAAGACCATTGAGTCTCCTGTTTTGCTCGTGACTCGTGACTTGGCTGAAACAATTACAGGCCTAGCCATAGAACAAATCAATCATCGTAGTCAGAAACAACACGACAAATGTTTGATGATCAGTTCCGAAGACATGTTGGAAGAGTATCTGGAAGAGGCATGGACCCTCATTTCAGAATAGAAGATTTTGAAAAAGTGGTATAAAGACTTGCGTGACCTTTCTTTACCTCGATTGACTTCTCTGGAGACGAAACGCATAGAAGCTCTCTTGTAACAGACATATATTTTGAAGGAAAAGGTCAGGTGTGGACTGATGATTTATCATTACCTGTAGAAAAAAATGGATACCTGGGAACTTCATTACCTTCTGACTCACAGTTCGTACACAGCTTCTATGTCATCACAGTTCGTACACAGCTTCTATGTCATCAACATAGACGACAGTCAACGCCCAGGAACCCGTTGGGTAGCCGTCTACTTTCCCAACAACCACAGTTTTGAATATTTTAATTCTTTTGGATTACCTCCTCTGGAAAACGACGTCATTGACTTTATGAGAAGAAATGCTGTATCCACTCAATTCAATAATGTGAGACTACAAGGATCAGATTCCATTGTGTGTGGACAATATCGTGTGTATTTTCTTCATCAACGCAGTCTTTGATTTCCCTTAGAACATTTAGTGACTTGTTTTGATAATGAGTAATCTAGAAACGATGATAAAATAGAAAGATGGTTTTGTGAACATTATGGTTATCTATTTTCTTTAGCTCAGAAACGTAGTGTGCATCGATGGCAAAATGACACTGTATTAGATCATTGGAAGTCAAGTCTGACTCCATAACGTTGTCAACCTTGTAAATACGTTCATGCTTTATTTGTCAGTTTGTATTCATGTTTGAGTTAGAGCAGCTTCTTATTAATTTTAAAAGTGTTGATTTTGAACAAAATGGTTTTGATTTGTTTCTTTTTTACCTCACCAACATTGTGTTGACATGTTTTTTTCATTCTCACTGTCGATCTTTGTAAATAAAAAAGTATTATATAAAAACAAAACAGAATGCTTCATTATGATTGCACACTAGGGGGGAATTGCAATGCTACTAATCTTAATCAGATAATCAAACTCCCAAAACGAGCCGCCATAATTATTTTAAAAAAAGACTATCCATCTACACATGTATACGTTAATATACCTTTTATTTATAGAGAAATTTACTTTAAAGATATTTTGACATATATATGTGTCATAACATGGCTCCACAATATATCAATGATCTCCTAATTCCATCTTCCAATATCCATTCACACAGTCTACGGTCTATATCGATCTCTAATCTTGATTTGCCTAAATTCAACACGACTCTGTATAAACAACTTTTTTTTTTACAAATTACGTGGCGGTGTTGTGGAATATCATTTACAATGATATTAAACAACGATCAACACTCCCTTCTTTTAATGTCTTCTTTCTGATCATACCGTAGCTCCAACAAATTGTGATACTTGGATGCCGCCAACTACTTTCCCATCTACAAAACCTAAGCATATATATATATATATATATATATATATATATATATATATATATATATATATATATATATATATATATATATATATATAATGTTTATTTTACTTAATTGCTATATATATATATATATATATATATATATATATATATATATATATATATATATATATATATATATATATATATATATATAAAATGTTTATTTTACTTAATGGCTGTATGGCTGTATTGTGTGTGTGTGTGTGTTGTGATTACATATGAATGTGTCAGACACGGTAGTAAAGTTTGTGCGTATACGTTGCTTTTATAGTTTTAATATTCTATTATTTGAGGACTACATGTAAAATTGGTTGATTCTGAACCAAATGTAAATTCCTCAGAAAAGAAAGTTATTCCGCCCCCTCCACCCCTCCCGTTAGTATGCTACTGATTATTGATCAATTGTCCAATCATTATATTAAATTATGTTGTTTTTTTTTTGTTATTTTTTTTTGTTTGGAATGCATCTTTAATACAATCGAATCGGTAAAGCTAACTCTCTGTTATTGCAATCTACCAAAATTATAATAGGTAAAAAGTACACAAAATAACAAACTACTTTACAAGAAATTACAAGCTTTTGAAACTATTCTTTAAAATGAAGGCAATAAAGTGAAAACAAATTAAGTTTGCTGAATTTCTCAACAAATATGCGACTATAAGAGTATAGGAGAAGTCCTGTCTAGGCAATGACCTGGAAAAATAAAGGACAATTAGGAAATCCATCCACACACACACCCACACCTACTCCGTGTAGGTAATGGTTGTAGGGAAACATCTGAATTCATTCCAAGTTGTATCTGTTCATAATGCACCAAAAAGAAAGAAAGAAAGAAAGAAAGAAAGAAAGAAAGAAAAACATTGCTTTTAACAGTTAAAGTATGTATGCATGCAATGCGTTGTAGATTGCATGGGTCATATTCTATACTGATAAATGGTCTGACAATTCTGGAGAAAAGCTTGAGAAATCGATCTGATATTTTGCTTTTGCGCATTTAAAAACAGAAAACTGTACTCCATAATACTCAAGGAGACGTATCTTGGCGCGTAAGATTCTTTAAGGTGGTTTTGTACTTTTTACATGCCATATTTAGTGCGGTAAAATGTGAACAAGGTTTAACTTAGCAATCAGTGAATTCCGTAACAGTATTACCAGCTTTTACATTACCAGCTTCTACATTACCAGCGTTTACATTACCAGCTTTTACATTTCAAATGCATTTATATATTAAAAGCCTATATAACGCAGTTTTAAGTAAATAAGTATCCTCGCCGTTTTCATGCATTTTGCATACCAGTTGCATACCAGTTGCGAACTTTTAAAGACGAATGAAACGGCAGGCCAAAAATTGATTAAAGTAGATCAGCCCCCCAAATAAGGTTAACATATTTTGTCCACAATTCTGTGTGGACTAGCAATGTTGTCTAATTTAAAATCAGCAAAATATTTTATTCATAGTGCTTGATCAGAATCAGTTTATTGTATTCCGCGTTCTTAAAACCGATATGCTGCCTGGTAGGATCCCTCTACCGGTGTACCTGAAAGAAAAATTGGGTTGAAGACGGGTTCACGGTCACACTGCTAAAATATTCCATTGCAATGGATGGTGAGTAGATTTTTATAAGTTGTTCTTCGAAAGGGTAGCTTTTGTGGTAATTAATGGTAGTTAAGCTCAAGAAGGGTGGAGTGGCGAGGGTCATAATTGTACCTAACGATGTACATGTAAAATACGTGTAACTGAGTATGCGTATAGATACGAAAGTTTAAAGCTGACACACTAGATATAAATGTGGTAAGCTGAGTAAAGTATATATAATTAACACTGCGCCAAGCAATTGTTCGTAAGTAATTTTCACTCAGGTGCGACTATTGTCTGTAATTATGTTTGAATGGAAATTGATCGAAAAATTCTGGTAATAAAAAATACATTTGTCACTATAAATAAAAGAGAAATCGGGAAATAATGACAAATATAGCTGTAAGTTACATTTTTGTACATGTTTTTTTTAAATGTAACTATTGGCGGGGTGGGGGAATAATAATATCTCTTGCAGAAGGACAAAATATATATCAAGTTTCGAGAATGTATCACCCATTGGTTTAGGAGATGTGGTAAGAGACAGACTGACAAACAGACAGAGGGTATTCCGATCTATTTTTACGCTTTACATTACAGCGTGAGATAGAAATTTTGATATTCTATACTTCGCCCTGAATATGGTTAGAATAATTTTAGGCATCATATATTTGTTGGTATCTCTACATACGTGATACATTTTAAAGGTATGTAGGGACACTAAGTACAATCTTTTATTTTAACAGTACTGAATCTCAGTTCAATTTTAGTACTCATATAGTTTTGAGAATACAAGAGGCACCGTTTCTCACGCTTGCATATTTGTCTTCGTTTTTTATGTATCCTTTTTAAATATTTTCACGGAAGAATGTGAGAAAAAAAATGTCCGTGATTTTTAAAAACAAATTCAAATTATTTTAACAGCTTTTCCATGGAAATTAATTTTCAAGAAATAATTCAATTTTATTGTACACAGATGCTTGGCAACAAGACGTACATCCAAGCAAGAGAAAACTATATGTATAGCTTGTAAACAATCTAGCGATATCATCTCACAGAGAATTAACAAAGTGGTTGGCTGTATCGAGAAGCTTAACTATGTATGTATGTATGTATGTATGTATGTATGTATGTATGTATGTATGTATGTATGTATGTATGTATGTATGTATGTATGTACCTTATATGCCAATACCAACTGCAAACTGCATAGACCCAGATCTGTCATAATGTGCCGGCAGATCTGGGTCGGCCGGCGCATTATGCGGTCTTTTCGTTCGTTCGATTGTTGGTTTTTTTTTTCTTTTTTTTTTTCCTCTTTCTGTTTGTCTGTTATTCCATCCGCTCATCCTTCCATCTACGCATGTCAGTTTAGGTCCTGCATATTGTATATCATCCGGTATATTGTGATCTAAACAAAGACCTTGTTTGTCTACCTCTTGCTGAATTAAGATAAATAAGACCTTGTTTGTCTACCTCTTGCTGAATTAAGATAAATAAGACCTTGTTTGTCTACCTCTTGCTGAATTAAGATAAATAAGACCTTGTTTGTCTACCTCTTGCTGAATTAAGATAAATAAAGCCTTGTTTGTCTACCTCTTGCTGAATTAAGATAAATAAGACCTTGTTTGTCTACCTCTTGCTGAATTAAGATAAATAAAGCCTTGTTTGTCTACCTTTTGCTGAATTAAGATAAATAAGACCTTAAATCGCTAATTTCGTTATGCTTACCGTATACACTCGTGTATAAAGCAATACCAACTGCAAACTGCGCACAATGAGCCGGCAGATCTGGGTCTAAGCAGTTTGTAAGGACTAATCAGTAGAACAAACAACAAAGACCCTGATCTGCCGGCGCAGGGTCTATGTTGTTTGCATTTATATACGGTAGATAAAGTAATTGTGTTGAGTAGAGAGTAATTCATTTGTAACGATAAAATACATTATGTCGATGTCTTTGAAGAAGACTTTATATAAATAGTTTTCAAACTTGATGTATCGCTATAACGACAATAATGACGTCAATCCAATTATCATTGCTCAAGACTGACAATAAAAACCCACATACACTGAGATCACAGTGACCTCGTAGAGCATTGTCTTTCACAGGGTTTAACGATACACGGACGCAGATTACCGCTATTATAAGCGGTGTTTTTAACTTTCAGTTAATAAAGTTCTTAAAGCTCGTCGTTGGCTGTAGCTTCTAGCTCCACGGGTGTAAATTGGACAAGGTAATACATTGTTTTTGTTGTTGGTTTTAACGGAACCTTTAATACACTGTTGGCTATATCAAGCCGAGGAAATGGGAGCTAAGTGCCTTTCCCAAGGACAAACTGAGGCAGCAGACCCATGGAGGCCTTGGCGGGTATCAAACCCGCAAGCGTTAGATTACGAGTCCGACTCTCGTCCAGCTGATGTACCGCGGATCCTATGACGATTTGGCAGGGATCTGTACACAGTGGGGGCAATCTATGCTCATATATTGACCGCGTGAACAAAATAACTTGTATATTTTTGTTCGACCAAATTCTATGTGCATTCATAGTCAGCAAACCCATCATGTATGTAATCGATCTTTGGTTATTTCTATGAGATGGATCACGGTAAGGAGTGGGGTGATATTGGTAGATGGTGTAATATGTAAGAAAAAGAGTGGGTATTTAAGATTGTGATCCACTGAAGTTGCTTTACACAAAATTTAAACATGAGATAAAATTGTGCTCCCCAAACAGTTTCGTGACTAAGTAGCCATGTATGGACAAATGATCATTTCCGGAAAATACACGGAGATAAGAAAATACCCAGCGCATTTGTTCATCCGGTCGAGCCTCGGTGTGTCCGTGGGAATGGAACTTAACTCGCATTTACTGGACATGATATAGCCAATAATGTGCTAAAGTGCGTTCAAACCGACAAAAACTAAAAAATTGTCTCCTTTTAACAAGACAAAAAACGCACCTAATGTCATTTCGATTGTTTTTATGTAGATAAATAGTCATACGTACACAAATTTGAAATATTTAAATAGGATTTGAATCAGTTGTGACACAATAATCTGCCGCTTTATATGCCTGATAACAGAAGTTTGCGAATACATTTTATGTTTGATTGGACAGACTTTTTGGTATCTTTTTTATCTCATATGTACAGATTTCCTTACATATATAAATCCACTTACTATTCTTCTCATTTTTCAAAGGAATATCAATATATAGCGGATATCTACCTTTTTTTTAGTTTTAATAGATATAAGGAAATATTTGACGAGTGATATGGAAACATTGTATTGTTATATAATATGTCCACTTCACAAGTGAAATAGTTCCTTATATCTAAAAAAAGGGGGAAAAAGTAGATTTCCTTTTTATTATATATTTTTAAGGCAAATGCCGTCGATTTGCACGGATTTGTTTATCTGTTATGTGTTATTGTGGTTATCAGCTGCATTACAAAATATATATATATAAAAATCCGAAATTTTACAATAATTTTAGGACAGTGACATTTTAACAAATTTAGATTGTACATAGAATAATTCAAATTGTGTATTTTGTCAAATTAATGACTGTTTTCACACGAAAATGAAAAGATTTTTTATTTTCTTTAACACATTTCTTGTGCAGATTAATGCAGTAAACATTGTTGGGGTTGGTATACTTTAGAACCACCACAGACCGCCGTATCCGACAGACTTGAGATCGTAACATCTTTAAGCAAAAAATTTAATGATTGCGAGTTTACATGTAAGAATTTTCTTTCTATATTTTGTTTATTTCTGCGTTCAAACGGGAATGTTTGCGTGACCTTGGCAAGCTTGCAGTCTAGTTCGGTAACAGACGCTGCTCAAAATTTCGATTATTACCTAGGCCTAATTTCGATTTGCAGTCAACAGTCATCAATGCCCGATTTCTCAATCTTTTTCAAACATAATTATGATTATGATGAGAGTTAAAATCGCTACTTAAACAATTTTATTGCTATATTTAATCAAGAGTGTTTTGGTTGTAGAGTGAGTGACACAGAATATCGAATATAGCAACAGGTGATGTTAGTTCAGTCACTGACAATTTGCATGATTGATGTGGAACCAATTATGAAAAAAGCAAACTTTTTTGTTGTTTGGAGTTCGTGTTTAGGCATTTCTTGATGACGCCTCCTCATTGATTACATAATAGTATCATAGAGGGTCTACAGTCTTGACACATTTTAAGATCTGTTCATTCTGAGAGAGAGAGAGAGAGAGAGAGAGAGAGAGAGAGAGAGAGAGAGAGAGAGAGAGAGAGAGAGAGAGCGAGAGAGAGAGAGAGAGAACAAACAAAAGAAGAAGAAGAAGAAAATGAAATAGGCCTAAATATGGAAACACAGGTTTGAATAGCATACGTCATGGCAGATATATTTCCTAAATGGGAAAGTAAAGTAGTTCCAAAAGTTATTTCACCACAGTGGTGATACTTGCATCGCCTCTGTGGCGATATAATTTTTCTCCCACTGATATATTTCAATATCTCATTATGAAATATATAATAAATACGCATATTGCAAGGGTCATTCTGCTCAATACTTCTGTACCTTTTTTCGTTTGCATAGGTAAATCGTTCGATATAATTTAATCAATAATGGGTCTTATTGGAAATTTGCAAAGCAGCGTGAGTTTAAAAAATTGGAAGACAAAATTACACCACTTCTTTCCCCACTCCAATACCATATAGGTACATTGTTTTGTAGATTTACGGTTTAAATCTTCAATTGTGAGGTCGATTTATAAAGAATGATAACAAGCCTCCTTTTGGAATACGGACTGTTGCCAGTCTGTAAATATAGGATATTTGAAAAAGGAAGAAATTGTGTCTGTAAAATACGATGGAATGATGGATCAAGTAGCTACCATTGATCCAGGTCAAGGCCAATTCACCCATATCGGACAAGTTACATAGCATTACAAATCAGAAATATGTACGTTTTGTATATGTGTTCATGCTTCTGTATATATGTGAGTATGCACGAGGCAGAGAGAGAGAGAGAGAGAGAGATTAGGAAATTGCCGAATCACAAATCACAAACTCGATAAGTACGATTGGATGTATATGTAGGCCTGTAAAGAAAAAGCTGATCCAGACTTTTCTGCATTTGAAAACATCCAGTTAAATGTATCATTTCTCTAGAAAAATGAGAGCTGAAGACTTGAGAATTCCTTCGTGAAAACTAGCTGTTTGCTTATATTCCAAATTGATGAAGGACAGCTGTGTTTCAAAAGAGGAGAGTCAAATCATCTGATATTTCTTACAAAGAAGTTACAAACTTCTGGACGACACTAGGACTGGTTGAATTTAGTTTCAGTTCATAATTTTTTTAGTTTCTTACCAAAATCTCCACTATATTTTGTTTTGTTTTTTCTTTGGAATTTTATTGGCATTGTAATAACCTCACTAACCATTTGCTTTATTTGTGATTTTTAAAGCAATTTCTTCATTTCCATTTTTTATTTTTATTATTTTTCATTTATCAAGAAAAAAAAATACGTCACATGTTACGTCATCACCTAGTTCATGACGTCATAAGTACGATACGAAATTTATGTTTGGGACGACTCATATTTACTCTGACAGCGGCAGGTGTTGGAAAATGGTACATTCTTGTCAAGATTGTGTCAGCAGGCAAAATATATATATTCAAATTATTTTCTTTTAAAAATGTCTCAGTATTACTTACAGAACTGGCTTAACTCGAGTTTCGATGTATTAGTATTACCTAAAAAAAACTGGCTTAACTTGAGTTTCGATGCATTTGTATTATCTATAAAAACGCAAATATCCTTCAAAGGGCTAAATATGGGCTTTTGGATGTATTACCTGTAAAACGCAAAAATCAGTCTATTTGTACTTTTTTTCCTGTCAACAAACCATTGACGCTATTTTCATGTAACATACACGAAAATGAGCAAGCAAATTATATCAAAGACTACATCAGTGTCTTTCTTTTACTCTTTAACGATGTAAGAATTAACTTTAATTATAATCCCAACAATTTAAAAGTTGCTCATACGTTTTGGAAAGATATGGGCCAACAAGACACAGAGTTTTATTATTATTATTATTATTATTATTATTATTATTATTATTATTATCTTATAATGTTTAAACTGTTCAATTTCATACACAATAAATAAATTGAAAGCTAACCTGAAGCTTTCGTCCTGTACTAAGGACTTCATCAGTAGAATGTAGTACAAGGACGAAAGCTTCAGGTTAGTTTTCAATTTATTTATTGTGTATGAAATTGAACAGTTTTAACATTATAAGATATGAATAATACTACACAGTAAAGCTTTCACCAAAGTATTATTATTATTATTATTTACAAAGTTTCTTGGGTGTTCTTTCAGAACATAGGGACTTAATGACACAAATAATACACGGCCAAAGCAAATTCATGGCTATCTAAGTGAGATCTGTTTATACATAGCCTACTCAGGCAATGGGCAGCTTTAACAATCAGTTCTGAGTATTAAGTTATAAGCAAGGTCATGGCACCAGATGTAAAAACCTTTCTGAACATCAAAGAACTTGCCTTATATTTCGAGACCTCACTTGCCTAACAAAAATACAAGTCTACCTGGGCTTAAGTCGTTGTCCACAAACCAAGTAAGTTTTTTTAATCTAGCATACACGAAGAAGAGCAATGGTTGTGCACAGATTTGCAGATATATCCGAGTTTTGTAAAAACATCAGTATCTTTGTAAAAACAATATATAGAATGGTTTGGAAACAAAGAGTGGTCAACTTTTCTGCACGTGTAAAAATGCTAATTTATGCGTTGCCTATTGACGTGCACCAGACAGAGTCGCGCAAATGTGTTCTGTTTAAGACACGCCATTATTCCCATACCTAAGTTAGTATACTTATTTAGTATTGTTTTCCGTGAAAATTATTTTTGTAGTATAACATGTGAATGCTATATTAATATTCTGTTTTCAGCTTGAGCCCTTGTTGGCAAAAACTTTGACTAGGGCCCCATATTTGAAAACAGCGAATCGTCCTATCTGTGTAGACCCGTAGCAAACCATTTGAAGGAAACGTTAATGCCTTTCCTCTTACTCCATAATGACGTAACCTTTCAATTCAGGTACATTAAGTTAATACTTGCACAAAGGTTGTTTTCTAAGGGGAAAAATATAGGCAGTAAACTATAGAGATGTTTTGGTATGCAAAACAAATATACATTTTGATAGAACTAATACCTGCCCCCCCCCCAAAAAAAAAAATATAAAATAAAATAAAATAAAATAAATAAATAAAATAAAATAAAAATCATCTCTATTTTTATAATGTCTGTTTACACGGATGTCACACTGACAAATTGCATCCTTTTACAATTGATTGTGACTTTCCGCATCGTTTTTCTTTTCGCTGCCGCTCGGAGGCAAAATATTTTCCTTGAAATCTATTTTTTACAAACAGTTATATATGTTTCCGTTTAATAAAGGCGGCCACTGCTACGCTCAGTATGAATCGATATTATGTAGAACTTTTCTCTCTTATCCAGAAACACACCAATGCCCAAAGAGACCTTTAGGTTCTGTTAAATTTATCATCCTAACTACTGTGCTTCTTAGCAATTTTCTTTTCCTGTAATGATATTTTACCAATAATTTGTTCTCAGTCTTCCTGTATTTTAACCAACAAAAGGTTCACTTTCTGTCAGTAATGTGCCCTATTTTTACAATTGAAGTAAAGTTAATAATATATTAATATAAACCTTTAACACTTGATTTTGATGAATTAGGTCTTAATAGTGTCTGCTTGGAATAAATTAACTTACTTCGAATATAGAACTTGTTACCTCGACTTTGGATATAATTTGTTTGATGTAGGCGTCAACACCGTGGATCCTCTAATCGTGCATAGTTGATATTTCCGTAGAAGTCTGACGTTAAATTATTCATAGAATTTGCTTGCAACCTGCATGATACCACGAGATTTAGTCTTCTTGTTAGGCCTCCAAGCAAGAAATACGTGTATATTGTAGATTAAATTAACTTCACAGCTGGCATCAAATTTAGTTTGTTTGATTAGTTTCATTCCTACTGTTCTTTTTATAACATTTACGTAATGTCTGATTTTACCACTGGGTAGTACTCACATCTTTAAAGTACTCTTGTGGGCGCAAAAAGCAGTATTCGTCTGGCCTGCAAGATGTCTGTTTTAGTCCAATTGACAATGAAAACTTATACAAGATCTATCAAGAGTACAATTATATTTCAAGGATTATTTTGTAGTACATTTTGCATCTACTTAAAATAAAAGACCATGGCTTGTTTTAAATGTTCATCAGTTTAGAATCCGAAAAGTCAAAAGATGCATAAAGATGGACATTACCTATACTGAGATCTCATTTATTAACAGATTGGTCTGGCTTTGTGAAGTTGAGCCATTTCCTGAAGAATTGAATTGATGGTACACCGAGTATTTTCAACATAGTTTCTGATTTTTTTTCTTTCTTCGTAGCCTGGAAAGTTCAAGTTCTTGTCATGTGAATTTATTGGAAAGTTTCATCTATTTGTACTACCCAAATTCTACTACTGCCATTCTTTAAAGATGAGCTTAATATGAATTGAAGTTGAGAAAAGGTCAGTTGAAATATGGTATTGAATAATTAGCAGCTAACTTTAAATCATATTTACATTTACCTGAAATATTTGTTACATAAGTGGAAGGTGCTGAACGAAAAACTGAAGAAGCGCCCAAGGTTGACAAGTCATCTGAGAGGGTAACGTCACAAAAGAAGAAAGAGCCACGTAGAGCTGGTAAATACTTTGGAAAACGTTCACAAGAAGCAGATAAGCAAAACCAAGAGGTGGCGCAATTGAATTAGGACTAGGTGTTAAATTGGTACATTTTAAAACTGCTATGTTTGTAAAGTCACCTAAACAAAACCAGTTAAATTAGTTAAAGAACAGGCAAATCCATTTCTAGAAATGTTTCGAGCGAGGCAAAATTTTATAGTAGAAATGGTAATTGAGACAAACAGCATAATTAGCAATGTTTACCATGCAATAATTAATCCAGGTTTTACATTTGGCTGCAGTATGCCCTGGAAGAAGATGTTTAACATGTCAGTATACTCACCAACAAACATAGGCTTTAAAGAAGTTATAAACTTTAGTATTCCAATTTCAATGAGTCAGTTTACGATTAATTATTTAATAGGGATACTATAAGACAAAATAAATAAGTCAATAAACAGAAAAATTATATCTAGACGACTGAGGAATAATTACATTTCAATGTTAAAAAAGCAAACAGAAGAAAGCGAACAAGTTGTGAGCAAACCTAAACAAACATAGCCTGAACAATTAGATACAACTCTTAAATCTAGGTTTCATACGTGATATTAAATGAAAGCAAAATTACCTCAAGTGCACCATCATTGTATCCAGCATTACCACCTACTCACAATGTCATTAATTTCAGGTTGAAAATGATCAACGAAATTAAGAAGGATTTGGTTAAAGAAATCGAACACTACAGAGCTGTCATAAAGTACAAAATAGCATACAAATTGTTTAACTGGGTAGAAGTGTGCATGACTGCTGCTCTGGGTGGAACGGGTGTTGAAGCTGCTGGTTCTGGAATCGCAGGAATAATCACAGGAGTTATTATTGATTTGGCTTCCAGCGAGTTTGTTACAACTTTATTAGTGTTTGTAGCTAAAGATTGCAAGGAAAAGTTGATACACAAGAAAGTTTTAAAAGACGATGAGATTGTAACCTCTGCCATACGTAAATTGAACAGTATTAATGGTATGATTAGTACGGAGATAAGTACGGAGATAAGTGACATTGAAATAAATCGCGAGGAAATAATAAGATATTTGCCGAGTAAAACAGACACATGGAGATAACAAAAATGCAATAAAGAGGAAGGCTGGTAACTCAGAAAACCAAAATACTAAAGAGATAAAATATACATTTTTTTAGAGGAGGGAAAGAAAATAAAGGAGGAACATTCTTAGAGAAATATACAGTTACAGCAAAGTAAGAAGACACAACGCACGTTAAAAATCTGTATATATTGGTTGTTTTAATGTCAACTGACTTAATTTACGCTACATAACTGGAAATTTATATTACCATAGAAGTGCAACCTGGAAAATAATCTAGTGTACAAAATTTATGACAGAAATGGTAATATTTCCATTTCATTGCAGATATTAGATTTTGTTGTTGTTATGACAACATTTCCAATGATAAATATCAACATTATCGACAATAATAATGTAACAAGACTATTTTAATTCCTGATGGTTTATATAATCTCGAAATGTACATGAACAAAGTCAAAGAGGGATGATTCCTAATAGCAACAAGGAGGAATGTATTGATACTGAATGGTCGAAAGCAATTCAAAAGGTTTGGTAAATCCGAGCAATAGATACTCAATGTACATAAACATGTACAACTTAAAATTGCTAGGATTCAATAGCCAGAGATATATACAAAGATCTACTGAATCGTACGCAATTTGTGGGCTTTTAAAACCTATCAATGTCTACATTTTTCTCGAGTAAATAAGTAAGGCCAAATATTATTCCAGTTGATACTTAATGAAGTTCACTAGAGTCTTTTCCCTTGAAAAATGGTTTCCACGGTGATTTTGTTTCATATGCTGTTATGCTGTTAATGATCATTACTCACAATTGCAAAGAGGTACCATAAACAGAGTGAATATTAGCATTAATAATGAAGATGGAAAGTAATAGATTTTAATGATATGCTTGTAACTGATTTATTTCATGTTAAGTAAATAACAACCGGAGATATATCTTTAAGGGATTAAAGTAATTTTAGTATTAAATCACCAGAGAAAACAGACAAGAACGATGTTGCACTAGTTCAATCAATAAACAATGACTTAAACTTTCCTAACTACCGTATTACAAATTTAGGTGACTCAGTAAAATCAGCTGATGCAGCCACCAGGCAATTGTGCAAAGACGTGTTGATAATTTGAAAGATATACAAGTATGGAGAGAACGAGTAGACAATAAATACATATCTGTGAAACAGAGTACTGAAAGAGCTACTAAACTTGAAGAGCAACAAATACACGCTGATCAAAACAATATAAAGATCTTAGATGTACGGGACATGTTTAAACAGAGATTTAAAACAATGTCTACTGCTTTGAAAGCTTTGAAAAATGTAGGAAAGGTTGCAAGCGAAAGGACAAATGAATTAAAACAAGACTCGCAATAAACTGAACAAAAGATAAACTCAGAATCAACTGAACAAAAGATAAACTCAGAAATAGATGCATTACAGAATGAGATAGATCAAATAAAGCAATTGTTCGAATAATACTGTAATTTACAATCACAGTAAGAACATTTAAAGAAAGACTTAAATAATGAAATGAAATTAAACGATTAAGAGATTTAAAAAAGCAAAATAAACAGACAACCCAAACCCCCGATTAATAATGATTTTAAAGGTGTTGTATTAAAACTGAAAGATAAGATATCAGCCAACAGTAATATTTTTCCACTTTTACCAAAAACGAATGATTTCACAGAAATAATCAAACAACAATACGTGGTGAAAAAATAACAAAAATAAATGTAAGTGAAAGTATGATTAGATCTATGAGAATGACCTGCGACGTATCTGTTACTGACTTAGCCGACAACATTAATATATTAGGAGACGAGACTTGAACAAGCCTCCAAAATGAACTTTCTTCTTGAGTAGAAAGATCAAAACAGATCAAATGAATATTCGGATCAAAAACTGGTTAAAACATTTCGCAGTTGTGCAAAGAAGTATTGATGAATTAGATAAAAGGGTGACGTGAATATAAAGATAGTTTAATGATATATAACAAACGGTTACAAACGAATCAGATGCATTCAACACTCAGGTGGATAAAAAGACTCGCATTACGCGGAATAAGTTATACAGTTAGATCCGGAATTGAAGGAAACATAGAGACATTCAAAGCAGTATTAAAAACAGAAATGAGCTTTGAAAGCATTGATTATTAAACTTGATGAAATTAAAACATATTCGATGAAATAATCGAAAAACTAATAACAGTAACTGGATGTATAATGCATGCTTATTTGGGCAATTTATGAGATGAAAGAATAGTGATTTATAAAGGTAACCCATTTGAAATGAAAAAGATTGTAAGAGAGAATACAACAGTTATTCACGTTTACTGGATATATTTGATGCTCAAATAACGTCCGAAACATTAGCTTCTACTTATGAATTTGACTATGGCCCATTACGTTTTACTGAATACATGTTACACATACATTATTTTGTTATTCAAATAAAGAAATCAGGTTTATTTTCAGTTTTTCTAAATTTCAACATTCAAACTGCTTTTAACGTTTAATATTACAATAGAGATAAGAATAATTTGAAGTCCAATAAAGAAACTGATGATAAAGGAAATAATCCAAAATGTTTCAATATAAAAGAATAACATATTCGCTAACTGGACGAGAATAATATATTATTAATTGAATAATCTACAACATGTAGACTAAATGACGGTGGTAGCAGTAAGATTTGTTACCATTAAATAAAATGAGAGCAGCAGTAATAATTGGTGGAGCAGTTGGTGACGGTTGAGCTTTTACAGGAAGTAATTATCTGTTGAAGCTATTTGATCCAAATAAGCCGATGTAGATGAGATTAAGGCAAAAAAATGAATGGAAGAATTGCAGCAGAAAACTTATGAGTTCAATGAAAACATAGCAAAGTTACTCGTCTGCCTGAATGAAAGATTTGGAGAAGTAGGTTTGGTTACAGAAATATTAAATAATTTGGATGATGCTTTAGCTCAGTATTATAATACACATCCTGATTCTGTTTTAGAAAAACCCAGACAATCCAAACTTAAATATCTTTACCAAACTTCTGATAAGCAGATGGCTTAAGAGAATGTGCTCATTGCCATTCTAATTGGTGCTGGATTTATGCATGTCACAAATATCTTTAAAAGTTTGCTAAATAAATAGAGATGACAACGTAATGAGCAATAAAAACTCCTCACAACCGAGAAGAAATATCACAGAGTGTTAATCATCGTAATACAAAACATCTTTGCATTACACAAACTTAAAGTAGTATAATGCCTGAACAAATGTTTAAAGTGGTCATACCTAGGCTGGGACCTAATGGCATGAGTTTACCTGCTAGTTGTTTCATCTTGCTTGGTGTTAAGGTTATAGGAGATGCTAATAATGCACTTGTAAACAAATTAGTAAAATATTTATTAGAGACTTTCTTATGGTAGTGATTATATTTTTAAGTTGAATGACTACAACGTTTACATGACCTTCAGAGATTTGTGATTATCAGCGACGGTGAGAGCAAACAAGATTGCGCAATGTATTACTGACAAATTACTGATAACGTTTAGAGGAGAAGCAGCTAATGAACAAAAGACTGGTACAAAAGCTATACAGTTTTAACTTATAGAAAGACTGGTACAAAAGCTATACAGTTTTAACTTATGGAAAGACTGGTACAAAAGCTATACAGTTTTAACTTATGGAAAGGCTGGTACAAAAGCTATACAGTTTTAACTTATGGAAAGACTGGTACAAAAGCTATACAGTTTTAACTTATGGAAAGGCTGGTACAAAAGCTATACAGTTTTAACTTATGGAATGACTGGTACAAAAGCTATACAGTTTTAACTTATGGAAAGGCTGGTACAAAAGCTATACAGTTTTAACTTATGGAAAGACTGGTACAAAAGCTATACAGTTTTAACTTATGGAAAGACTGGTACAAAAGCTATACAGTTTTAACTTATGGAAAGACTGGTACAAAAGCTATACAGTTTTAATTTATGGAAAGAAAATTAGAATATCACTTGATTTCCAGATACTGACAAGTCATTGTCCATTGTATCCTTTCGTTCTTCCGAAAGATTTGAGATTTATAATACATTTACTTCTGATATAATGGTTAATTATATTAACAAAAATTACAGAAAGGGCATTTCGTTATTTTCTGATTGCATCACAAGCGAGAGAGTTTTTGATGTAGCAGCTAATACAACTTTGACAAATGTCATACTTGATTCGCCACGAATAGGTTTAAATGGAGTCTTGATACTGTGTTAAATAAAAAAAATCTTTTAATTCAGCAATAAAAAGTAGAACGATTACTGCGAAAGGATAACCCAACATGTTTTATTCACATGGGTTTAAAATGAAGCAACAGTTTACAGAAGCGATAAAACATTTCCTTGACCAACAATAAAAACATATGGAACTTAGCAACTTAAGTTTTAACAATATGTACACCAATCACGATTGTGTGTGGTTTGATTTGAGAAGTACACATGATAATATTTATGTTTTGATATGAAACATACCTCAATAAAATCGTAAACATTGACTCTCTTGTTTATTTTTACTTCCATAGTTTTAGAGGTAACTTCAACGATAGGTTTGGTGACCAGGTATTGGTTGCAAAACATTATATTTTATGCTGGTATGTATAATAGATAGTTGTGATATTAAGTTCTAGTGTGCACTTAATTGCATTTAAACATGATCATTTTTACTCGAATATCTAGGCAGTACTGGCGACCCTTTTTGCTTGATGACCGGGATATTTTGTAAAAAGTATTATGATGGATGCAACAACATATGCGTTCTGTGACTGAGAATTTTTTTTTTTTTGTGGGCGGGGGGAATGGAGTGTAAATTGTAATTTGTGTAGGGAGGTAGGGTGTTGTCTGTATACAAGTTTTTGGTGGTGGGTAAAAACTTTGTACCGGATATGCAGTCTTTGTTTACTACTACAAAGCAACTGGCGCTTTTTCTGTGTAGAAAGGATATTTAATATTCTAACATAGAAATAAGCACAACATAGTTTTTTTTCAAAAGAAATACGGAGTTCAACTAGATCTTTCTTGTACCACACTTGATTTATGTTTCAACATTCAATGCATTTCGCCAAATGAGTCTCTTATTATTTTATTCACACAGACACACACACACACACACACACACACACACACACACACACACACAGAAGAGAGCTTATGGAAAGTGCTTTCGGATTAGACAAATATGATTCCTCATTAGAATGCGTCTTTTTAACTAAAAACTTTTTTCTTTCTTCATTTCATTACGTATGTTAATTGTGAAGACTTTATTTTATTTCAATCGTTTTGTAAAGATTGCAATTGCTAGTAATTACTGACTTAATTAGGCATGTGACATTAATATGTACTTTGGTCAACACCAGGTTCTGGTCGGATCTCTGGTGCCGACAATATTTCTATCGGAATTTTATGATGCTACGGAATTTTTCATCTGTGCATTATCTTACTACTACTACTACTGATAATAATAATAATAATAATAATAATAATAATAATAATAATAATAATAATAATGTTTTCTATGGTGATTTTATCTGACAATAACTCATGATTCGTGCAGGAATGTTCGATTATCACGAGTGCAGTGGTCATCAGTCTTATTGACAGTTACTTCCTCGAAGGTGAATGATTGTTATCGCTCTTTTACTATAAGTTTTTGCAAAGAAAAGTTTCGTATGGTTTCTTGATGATATATTTCGTTTTGTACACGTAATTTTGTTGCAATCTTTTGATCGTGTCTTTCTTAGGGCGCTGTTTTGACCATGGTATCTTTCCTTTCGGATAACGATGTTGCATTCGTACTTTTCAGACATTTTGTCAAGTTGTGGTTGCGTATCTCTCAACGGCATACTGCTAAGTGTCTTTTTGGTCCCTTTTATCAAACACAGTACCCTCTGCACCGACCAGATCTGAAGGTATTGTAGAGCACGGTCTGCACATGCATTGTAATGGAGTTTTTAACCGCAAACCGTAATTTTGGAACCTGGCGGGATCATCTGGATTTGGACATCTGACAATGACTCGACTTTCTTTCATTTTTACCGCATCACAGCACTGACAAAACCTTTCAAGCTGTCCATTGGCAGATGGAGAAGGACGTACATACGTGTTGCACATTCCATAACACGCTTTTGAAAGCACTCTTGTTGGCAAGCAGTGTCCGTATCGGACATCCAGTGTGACAATTCTCAAGGAGCACTGTGTTACAACTGATGGCAAGACAAGCACCAGTGCAAATGCTACACTGATCAGTGCAAACTGTCTTGAATCCGTGGCCAGCACAGATCTGAAATGACAGAAAACACGTGCAAATATTTCAAGAGTTGTTATTTCACAATACAGTTTTCTTCCTTTTTCAGTTCTGCTGAATATTCACTTGCATAACATTCATTATTACATAATTGTGTCTGAAAGTACGGCAGTTTTGTTTTTGACACTACGATGCTAGAATCAATGGAAACAATTCTTTTAACGAAATTAAAAATCATTAATATTAAAGAAAACCGCAATAAAAATGAAGACAAACTAAATTGATTGTTACGTATCATATGCTCGTAAACCATGAAGAAAGGCATTGTTGGACAAAGTTACAAAGCAGCAAATAAACCAGACATTTGACATCTTGTAAACATGTTCATCTCACGCATTTCAGAGGAGGCAATTAATGGAGGCAACCTGTTTACCGTTCACAGATGTTAGCCTTTAAAACGAAAACGATTTATATAGACAAATTACGACCTTGTATATCAAGGATTTTACCCATTTAACCTTTATCTTTATTTTGTATGCTTTTTCGGGGGTTGGGGGATGGGTGGGGTTGCTCAACATCTTTACTTTGCATTCACATTAACGTTAGCTTGGAGGGGTTTGTCTACTTGGGAATTGTATCAAGGTTTGTGCCTTTACCATGTTTGCTACCTAGCTTTTGCTTGGCACTACATAACATGGATTGTGTTTATGTGCCAATAAACACTGCACATACAGACGTACTCCGATTAGTTGCTTGACGATTCGGTGTCATTCATACTTTTCTATAATACATAATATCATGAAGCAGTTTCCGCATCAACTTACTAGATCATTATAGCTAATGGTTAATCGTTTGTTTGATAACAGTAAAAGAGTCACATTAAACCTTAAAAGCCATTTTGTTTTAGTCACACAGAAAACTGTGCTAGCTTTTGGAGATCTTAGAATGACAATAAGGTTCTCTTTAATCCGATGATTTTATTTTCAACATTTTCTGCACTTTGCGTAATTAAATCACCATAAAATATATATATATATTGAAACTGAAATTTCATTTACTTTTTTTTCTTCTTTTTTATTTTATAACACAAAATGGTCCCGATCCCATGCAAAATTCTTCCATAGTTTATGATTTGTTTTAATGTGTTTGTAATTGGCAATATTATTATTGCCGACAAAAATATATTTAGCAAATCACGAACAAATTGCAACGATTTTCTGTATTTATTCATTTGGCAATTATGTCTTTTAAAAAATGCTAGAAGTAAATGGCAATCTTCCTCGCACTGATGTGTACATCCTATGTTCAAAAAGTAATTCTCATACTCTTACAAGTTTTGTATTTCAGACAGTTTCGAGTACTGATTGTTTCCAATTAAAATTTAGGAAAAAAAAGAAAGACAAAGAAATCTAGAGCACCTTGGAAAACAATGACATTAATTACACCAACATATAAGTTATTTTAAATAAGCAATAACTACAAGTTCTTTAAAATAATATTTGTGTTGAATTTGGGACTGAGGAAATCGCAGTACCCCGATCCCCACTATTGTAGCTGGACATTCCACGGAAGATGGAATTACTCTGTACATTTTAAGGCGCTGTTTGCGCATTTGCGCGATGTGAATTATTACCGTTTTCCAAAGTTCTGATCTGTCGACGTTTCAAATTGTTTTTACCGGAAATGTATCTACTTCGCATGCGCTATATTTAATGATATAAATTCAGAGAATTGCTCGACGCTTAACGAAAACATCTAGTACCAAATTGATTGTACGTTATCTGCCCTCCTAATCAATATATTATAATGTCTTTCAACAAACAAACAATTTGAACATACGATAGATGCACTTGATAGATGGTCACCCCACTTATAAAATTTAATCAATATTTTCGACTTTTGTTACCCTAATCTCAATAGCAATTATCTCAACCATGCAATATTTTATAAATGCCGAAATTATTGTAAACCTTTATCCTTATAAACTTTGAAGTCAGTACACTTAATGGGTCCTGTATATTAGGCTAAATGTTGTCAAATTTAATGAACTTCTTTCAACGAGAAGTGTTTCTACACTGGTAAATTGTCAAAAATTCGTGAAAATTGAAATGTAGAAATGTGCACAATTGATAGTACGCTAATAATGATATCACACGATATTAGTAAGACTTTGTTTTTTTTCTATCCTTTGAAATGTCCTTTTACCTCATTAAGGAAACAATATTATACTATGTTAAAGATATAAAATATCTTTTTGTTTTCTGTGTGAATTCGTCACATATCTGTCATGGTAATATACACTCCGATTGAAATATTGTACAACTTAAAACTTAGGAATATCGACATGAATGATGAATGATGTTCCTCTCAGTTTTTGTTTCCAAATACTGCAAGTACACGTTCTTTGTTTGCATCCTAAAAGAAGTACATATCACAACATAACTTGTCACCACTTAAATTTGTGTTTTTCTTATATGCTACCCGTGTGTTGCCTGAGATTTAAATAAAAATATAAAGGTTTTGTTTATTTCTGTTCTATCGCTATTTAGGAAATATCCGTTAAGCCCTTTCAATTAATATTTCTTTATAGAGGAGAGGAATACTTCATTAAACAATTGCCAATCGTTGATAAAAACGGTTTTTTCCATGTCAGATAATGATGCAATAAAATTCAATGGCGAAATTAATCACATGTCATTGAAATCAAGGAGAAGTTTAATAATGCGTGGAAGAAATCTTAGATATGGGTTTTTAATTTACAAGTAAAAATTAGACTCTACCCTCTCTCACGCTATTATGATTTTTTAAAATTCATTTTTGTTAGCGAGGATCAAACATTTAATTGTCTCGCCTTTTCCGGAGAGAAATGTGACACATAGCGAACATGATATCGTACCTCGTCAGGCGGCGACGTCAACTCAGTTCTAAAGTCTTTTCTGCAAGCAATTGTTACATTTTGTGTGAAAGTTCTTAGTGTTCCACGGAACCCTTGTTTTACCCAAAACATTTGTGATGAACTTATTGCTTTTGTAGCACAGAATGTTCAGTTTGGCTGGATTTAAATAAATAAAAACCATCACTGCCACATTTTAAAATAATTTTAATATTTCTTTGTCATCGGCAAGCTCGTGTTCATTTTCGCATCGTCCCTATCCGCACCAAACTGAGGGGCAGATGCCTGTTGAGTTTTCATGACTCTCACAAAAAGCCATTACTTTTAAATTCCGTCTGGCACTTCTCATAAGAAATGATTGAATCATTGAATTTGACCAATGCAAAACTAAGCAATTAGACGTACCTGTTCACTGTTAAAAATGAACTAGTACTCGCAGCTTTCAGTTGAAACAATAATACTTCAGAAAACAAGTAGTTTAAAAATAAGCTTTCAGCCAAAAAGAACATCACAGCCTCCGAGATGTTTCTTATTAAAGTACATAGAGGAAGTAACAATACAAACTTTGGAGCGAATTTCAAAGCAGAGGGTTATTTTGTAGATCAATCAGATTCCATTCATTGGAACTGTTATTATAAATCAACCGCAACTAGAAAAAGAGGAACGAAACTACAAAAACCAATACCGATGAACTTTCGTGGGTTTGAATCTAAATCTAAAGCAAGCAACAAAGACTCCCCACTCTCTACCCCCCCCCCCCACACACACACACAAAAGCACATTAGTTTACGTATAGCGAAGTTTGAAACATAGCTCCGATGTCTTAAACACTTCCAACTCCTGTGCATTTGCAAACAGATTTTAGTGGAATTGAGAAAGACTGAGATCAATCAACTCATAGAATGCAAAACCAGTTTTACGTTTTTACGTAACATTTTTCCCATGTAAGTATAATATACTGGAATAATAATGGATTAAAATCTCAGCTTTGCTATAATTGTATGATTGAAAATATAAAAAATAAGATTATTTCGTTTTGAGCGTATTTGTCTTTATATAAGGCCGTTCGGTCTTCTTATTTTATCCGCTACCTTGCGTATATATGCTTGTATATGCTGGTTACATACTTTATTACTTAAAAAAACAGACAGAATTTTGTGGATCGTTTTTAATCACAATTAATTGGTATTATTGTCAAAGATTAACATTGTAAAATGTCATTTGCTGATGAAAGAGAGAGAGAGAGTACAAATATGACTGTAAAGGATCAATTCAATTCAGGGTTCATATAAAGGTGTGGTTCTTGCCTTATTCTATTTTTGCTTACTTGTTATAGTTTATGTTTATAACAAACAATTAAAATGGTTTGCAAATCGTCTCAAAATATTCGATTAACATGAAACGTATATGCTTAAGAAATAAGTTAATTTTTTGTTATTGCATTATTACTTATAGAAGCGTTTTGGAATCGAACCATTTGTCACAAAAATTATTTACAAACGCAAGAAACTGCAATCCGCAAAGCATACATTTTGCAATTGAAGTTGAATTCTGTTATTAATCTACTTTGCATATAAATTTGGGCTTATGCTACATTTGCTTTATCCTCTTGCAAAATTCATTGCATCTATGAAACTTCCAGCAGGCATAAAAGCCGATAAAAATGTTTACTATTTCAATGCATCCATCATTCCCACGAATTTTGCATCTTAACTACAACAAGCATTTATTTTTGATACAAATTTTAGCGTTATAACTTCAAGAGTTGTGTTCTTCTCAAAAATGAAAATTGATATAAATACAGCTTGTCAATCCCAAGCTTAAGCAATATTTCTAATTTAAACATAATTTATCACTACACTTATAGACACTTACCTCATTATCAGGCATCTATCGCTATTTCAATTCCAAAACTTCGGTGACTGCAGCTTTTTATAAAGTAACCTTTTCTTCCAAAAGAATTGAATGATCCATATATTGTCTTTATATACCATGGCCTCATGATCACACCTGTTGAGCCATCGACCTTTCTACACTTAAACCAATATATTCTAGTCTGTGACCGACATAAATAAATTAACTTCCGTTTAATCAAGCCTAGAGGCCAACAACTTGAGAAGCAAAGACGAGTCAGGAAATACAATCTCTCCGTTGGAGCACTGATTCGCATTATAAACAGAGATTACAACAATACGGCTTATTACGTTTTCGCTTCTCTACATTGTTTAGGTTTAGATTTCATTGCCTTTTATGCTCGTGTGTTTCAGAATCTGGGTGTATCATGCGGAAATATAGACTGAACATCCGTATCGAATGCCATATTAACTATATGAGATTAAATGAGTATGTGATAAAATGTGCTTTTGCCACAAAGTTTTTTTATTAGAAGTTTCCGGGAGATTCTTAATATGCATAAGATCAAAGACATTTTTTTTAAAGTGAACATTGTTGACGATGGCTAACAGTTGACTTAAGATCATGTAAAACCTGATCTGCTTTTAATCACAAGTTTTCGGATTTAGTGTCGGTTTGATATCATATAAATAATATGCACATTTGTAGTCATTCCGTCAGTAATACATTCGTTCTGACCATTAATTTGTGTCTATTCCTGGCTTCTTAAGTGAACTTTAATTAGCAAAGGAAATTCTTTAAAAAATATATATCTGATTTTGCAAACCATATTTCGAACATAAATTGGGGTCTTGTTGACTTTAATATTACAAATTTTATCAGAATAGATTTTTAAAATAATTTAATTGAAAATACTCAAGTACTATATAGAACTAAATTTACCACCCCCTAAAAAAACAAAAAAAAACCCACAAATCACCAAAAATTGGATTCTAGTAAAAACCAAAATGTTAGCTATTTACACAAGCATTCAGACAAATACTATCCAATACAGTTATAGTGGATTATATTCCACCTACACTGATATATGATAATATCAGGACACATTGGTTCCAGAGAGAGATTAATATACTATCAATAGATAACGCAATAGAAGCAGTGTTTGTGAGATAATTGAACAACTTGTCTGGGAGTCAGTGGAAACAAGGACAACCAAAACAACAGCTTATTATCTTGTACAGACATCCCAGCACAAGAATTTCTCACTCCTTCATCTTCAAAAACAAAATTAAACCATTCTCTAAAATTTAGTCAGTATACAACATCTACAGATGTCTTTAAAACAGCTTTTTCCCAAGGTCAGTTCCTCTTTGGAACTCTTTACCAGCTGTAGTATCTAAGGATACCGACTTGGTATCTCTCAAGCCGGAGCTCTCCTCTCTAAAGATTTAAGAACAACTTAGGGCCAAAATAAAATCTAATAAAGTCATGGGCCACTTCCGTAGCCAGATTGATTAGTTTGAGGGACTAAAAATGCAGTTTCACTCTTCCTTGTTCTAGTATATTTTCCTACTATTCCATGTTTGTTTCTTGCTCTCTTTTTTTTTTTTTTGGGGGGGGGGGAGGGGGGAGGGGGTAGGTGTCAGCTTTACTTATTTACTTTTCTTTTCAAATATTGTTGTGCCAACGAAACATACAAAGTCAAATAATACCGTAGTTTCGCAAGAAGTAGATGTAGATGTACTATTTATGCTGGCTGTCAGTCTTGTTTGAATTACAAAATAAATAGATTTTTCTTTATGCATTAACTAAATTATAATAGGCCCAGCGCATACTACAACAGTATGAGTCAAATAATATTAGCCGGATAATCAAGAAACAATGTTAGACATGGCTCAAACCAACCCCCACAATCTAGAAGTCCAAATCAACCATAATTGCGTGCGAGCCAACAACGCATGGGAGGACTACTATAATTTATAATATGTATTGGTGAGAAATACAGAATTTCCACCTAAGATGTCATAATTCGTGGGCAGTACGGTTTATACTCGGGTATAATTCGCGTCCAAATGCAAACAACATATACCCTGATCTGCCGTCGCATAATGCGCCGGCAGATCAGGATCTATGTTATTTGTTCTACTGATTAGTCCTCACAAACTGCATAGACCCAGATCTGCCGGCGCATTATGCGACGGCAGATCTGGGTCTATGCAGTTTGCAATTTATATCGAGTTATACGCGAGTATAGACGGTACGTTTTACAGTGAAATTGTCGTTTTAAATTGAAGATTGTTTTAAGTTGCAAAGCTCTGTATATTAGAATCTGCCTGCACGAGCACATTGTATGATGCTTACAAAATACTCTCTCCAATTTTGACCCCACATACGTAGTGAATTGATTGCATGACTATTTAAACTGGCATAATTCTTTGTTCTAATATCAAATGGAATTTTCTCATTGTGTGTTTACATTAGGCTCTTCACATTATTGCTCAAATTACTTTTTTTTTTATCTTGTGCTTGAAATAAATCACATTACACACATCACGGTGTTAGTCAGTTAGTCAATCACTACTTAGAGAAGGCTTATTGTCCTGCATTTGTTCTAAGTCTTTTGTAGTACGATATTGGAGAACATCAAGTTATTATTTTTTTAAACAGCCACTCATTACTCTCCGCAATTCAAAAACATCCTTTTACATTTCAAATGAGCTGGAGAAGGGACTCTTATATAACAGTTCATTCACAGTGTCCTCTTGGTGTTCAGCACTAGACTTGTTACAATTTTACAACTTTTCGTTCAAGAATTGCCTGCTATAAAGCAGTCCCGCCGAGGGGGGGGGGGGGGGGGTCAATTGCTCAGGGGCCTGGCGAATTTTATGGGCGCGTCGTCAACTCAGTTACAAAAAATAAATTAATCTTTGCAGTAAATATTAAAATTTGTTCCTTGCTAGAGTCTAAGTTATGGTAGATTACTATAGGTTTTTATATGCAAAACTGTACACAGGTTTTTATATACAAAAAATTAAACTAGTTTTGGGACCCATGACTGCTCTGCCTAGGGGCCCAGAATTTCTTTCAACGGACCTGGCTAAGAGACATATATTGTGTCTGATGTTTTTTAATTACCTGAAGAAGGTGGTGTCAGCTTCTTGTGAGGTAGTTTTCCAAATAACTTTTGCTTTTATTAAAGTTTGAAGGTACTACATACAAAATTGCAAATGAAACGAAAACAAATCTTCTATCAAGAAGAACGTGCCTGATAACGTGCCATTTTATTTGTCTATTTAGATGGGAAGATGATGTTCTTGTTTCTGTTAAATTAGGACATGGTGGTGTTCCGATATTTGTATTATATTGCCCAACAAAATTCAAATTATACCAATGAACGGAAAGGGTAATGCAATAAAGATATATATATATATATATATATATATATATATATATATATATATATATATATATATATATATGTGTGTGTGTGTGTGTGTGTATATATATATACTATAATCAAAATTTTAATTTGAAATTGTTTGAATTGTGAATTTATTTCCATTTTGTGCTGCAAAATTAAAAACAAAATGTCTTCATACTTCTGAAAATTAAAATGTCACATAACTATTGCTTTTTTTTTTTTGTTTGTTGTTGGTTTTTTTTTTTTTTTTGGTTTTTTTTTTCGTATCCTTGGAGAAAATTGCAGAGTTTGTGCTTGTTATTGTTGACCTCCAAATGAGACTTTTTGAACACTGTTATTAATTATCTGTTTTACTTCAAAATGGAATTGGTTTTCCAATAATGAAAACAAGTTAGCATTTGAAATATTTTTTTTCGAAATGAGTTCTAAAACGTTCGACTCGAAACCTTTCAAATCTAATTTCTATTTTATATGCACACATATATACATTGTAATCTCATTTTAAGAGGAAATAAAGTCAATCAGTCAGTCATACATGCATGCATATATTTATAAACTTTCTTTTGAATAAACAGTCCCCATTTGTTCTTATTAAAATCGAATGTGTACACACTCTTGGCCATATCTGGTGTCAGTTTTATATTTTTCATGATTACTGATACGTGTAATATGTTTTTAGAAATAATCAACTCTGCGTTACTGGTTCAATTTATGTCATTCTTCTATCATTGGTACATCACTAGTTGTAAATTTTATTTGTACAATTTTCTGGTCACCCTACCCATTAAAAGAGTATTAGGTCACATGATGTACTCCATCTCTATATGTTCATAAAACCAAGGTCAGTCTTATAATCAAAAAGCAATGAAAATTCATTACACGTTTTTATTATACACAAATGATTTCCAAATCTTAATTATATTTACTGTACAAGGTTGTTTGAGTCTCTGATGTGACACCGCCGATGACGTTTGATGTCATTACAAGAGGTAACCGCCGTCATGATGACGTTCGTGACGCAAAGACATCAGAGACTCAGACTAAGTATGATTAATGTTGTCAAGCATTTCACCTACCGTCTATACTCGCGTATAACTCGGATCTAAATGCAAATAACATAGACCCTGATCTGCCGTTGCATAATGCGCCGGCAGATCAGGATCTAAGTTGTTTGTTCTACTGATTAGTCCTTAAAAACTGCATAGACCCAGATCTGCCGGCGCATTATGCGACGGCAGATCTGGGTCTATGCAGTTTGCAGTTGGTATCGCGTTACACGCGAGTACATACAGTAGTGAAGGAAAACGTAATTAAAAGGGTATTAAAATATCGCCCTTGTCCGTTAATATGTCGTTTGTATTGCAGTTAGTCATTACCAGAACGTTGCTTCTGGAACTCCATAAGAGAGCAAGATGTCATCGAGTGACGTCATGGAAGAAATTATCGCATGTGAAACGTTAAAAATTTGACAATCAACACATGCAAAAAACGGCTCCTGTGCATCCAGCATGAAACTGTATTCTCCCCATTTGACGTGTATTATTGTTGTTGTTGTTTTCTTTTAAAGTTTAAGTAAGTTTGTCGCTTTCGTCAAAGATATTTTTGTAGGAACTGCCTCAAGGGTCCATTGGGAATTTGACTAAAATTTTGTATGTGGTTGTTGCGGGTTTCTCCTCCACACTCTTGCCCCAAACACCCGTTTATTTTTCGTCGTGCATAAACACGTACCTCACATTTAATTTATCTTCGGATTACATTGCTGTTGTAATGGTATTGAGTCCTTTAGGTCGTATGAACTAGTCTTTATCAATCTTTGAAAATTAGTTTACATCGCACACTTTTACTCGATCATATTGTACTTAGGTTGCTGTAAATACGAGCCCCATAAAGAAAGAAAAATTAGAAATAAAAACTAACTACAGTTGGTTCACAAGCTCTGCATTATTATGTAATTGCCTTTGTGATGGCTTCTCGGGTGCTACCTTTTTGCAGTCATGAATTTGCACGCAGCATGTTCAAGAAATGAATCCGGTATTTTTCTCTAATTTTTGACAGAATCTCCACATTTGGGACCAAAGTGACACAAGAAAAAAGATCACAAACGATTATGTCTTTATTCAACGTGATATTAATGTTTAAAGGTATGGTTTTCTTCCATGGCATTTTAAAAATCACCAACTTTACAGGATTGTGCCAAAGATATTATTCCAAATCGCTCCGCACTTTTCGCTCTGGCAACTCTCGGTATGTTCAAAGGGAATATTTTGATGTCCTTAAAGATTGCCTTCTAGCGCGGTAGGAAAAACTTCGATCAAACCCAATATGATGCAATTATAAGTTCGCTCTGCAAATTACAGAACCGAATTCTTGAAACAAAGTCGAAACAATAGTTTTGGTACACAATACTAGGAACAAGTCAACAAAACGTATACAAAACTGTGAAAAATTTTCACACTTTAGAAACCTGTTTTAAATCAGATCCAGTAACTCTTTATTTGAAGTTTCTTCCGGTTTTAACAAAGTTAAATAAAGCGGTAATCTCAGTCTATGAATGATATTCAAATGAATTTTTATATTGTTTACAATAGATTTGTTCCAAGTGGAATTCGTCTGATTGGACCTATTTTGCCTGATAAAATGATACCAAGAATGTCATAAAATAATTGCTGATTAAACCAAATTGCATTGAAATTCTAACGAGAATATAAAACGAAGACTTTACCTGACAGACACATATATTGTTCAATATTAAGCTTCAAAAGGGGATGTTCCGTGTCTTTGATCTAAATCTTCTCTCGATAAATGCATTCCAAGCAATCAAAGCACATTAATAAGAAATCGCATCGGCAATGTACCTATTTCCAATCTTATCGTATGAGTAAATTATTGAATGAACACTGTTAATTACTATTGCAATGGAGGCCTCACCCTGTTTGTTGTTTAATGCTCACTACAAAACCCCACCAACAAATACACAATTTTTACCTACTCTAGCTCAGTCAGACCAAGACAATTACCGCAAATGCTGAACCTTGAGCGGATCGCCGGCGAAGAGCAGAGAAACGGGGAAAACTGTGGAGCCAACACAAAATAATAGTTTAATGGCACAAAGATATATTCTATTGAATTTAACAGTTTTTAGAGAGGCGATAGTACTGCTTCGCGGGCGTAACATGCAAGCAAAATTGTTAGCATCAAGAGATAATGAAAATTTGTTTACAATTCTGCATGAGATAAAACGTCCGGTTAGAGCTAGTTGTGTCGAAGTGTAACATTCAAGAGCAAAAAGTGTTCATTTGTTGATTTCAAGTTTAAAAAATATATCCTACAATGCTTTAGAAAAGACGCAGATTCACAGATGACATGTACTGATGATAACATTGAAATAAACATCGATATCTTTCAAAGTAAGATAGTTAAAACAGTACAATGCGAAGAAAGAGTAAGGTAAGTATTTGTTGTACGTAAAAAAACAAATTTGTATGCGGCTAAATTTACTGTACAATTTGAGGATCTCGTAAATGTTAAACGTCAGTTTACAATCATTTGACAAAATTAGAGATAGAATTAATGGAGAACAAAGTCAGATTTAAAAAAGCACATGGTGACTCATTATATAAAGTATCTGTAGCACATGTTGACACAGTACATGAAGTATCTGTAGAACATGTTAACACTGTATATGGAAAATCTGTAGCACATGTTGACCCCTTATATGGAGTATCTGTAGCACATGTTGACTCCGTATATGGAGTATATGTAGCACATGGTGACACAGCATATGGAGTGTCTGTTGCACATGCTGGCTCCGTATATGGAGTATCTGTAGCACATGTTGACAGTATGTGATGCATATGTAGCACATGTTGACTCCGTATATGGAGTATCTGTAGCACATGTTGACTCCGTATATGGAGTATCTGTAGCACATGTTGACTCAGTATATAGAGTATATGTTGCACATGTTGATTCAGTATATGGAGTATCTGTAGCACATGTTGATTCTGTATATAGAGTATCTGTAGCACATGTTGATTCCGTATATGGAGAATCTGTAGCACATGTTGACTCAGTACACAGAGTGTTGACTCAGTATATGGAGTATATGTAGCACATGTTGACACAGTATGGGATACATCTGTAGCACGTGTTGACTCCGTATATGGAGTATCTGTAGCACATGTTGACTCCGTATATGGAGTATCTGTAGCACATGTTGACTTCGTATATGGAGAATCTGTAGCACATGTTGACTCAGTATATGGAGAATCTGTAGGACATGCTGACTCAGTATATGGAATATATGTAGCAAATGGTGACTCAGTACATGGAGTGTCTGTTGCATATGGTTACTCCGTATATGGAGGATCTGTAGCACATGTTGACAGTATGTGATGCATCTGTAGCACATGTTGACTCCGTATATGGAGTATCTGTAGCAAATGTTGACTCCGTATATGGAGAATCCGTAGCACATGTTGACTCCGTATATGGAGTATCTGTAGCACATGTTGACTCCGTATATTGAGTATATGTAGCACATGGTGACTCCGTATATGGAGTGTCTGTTGCACATGTTGACACAGTATGTGATGCATCTGTAGCACATGTTGACCCCGTATATGGAGAATCTGTATAAGAATCAGGTAACTCAATATATGCAGTATATGCAACAGTCTGGTGACTCAGTATATGACGTATATGTAGCACATGTTGACTCAGGATATGGAGTATATGTAGCACATGTTGATTTTTTATAGGTAGTATCTGTAGCACATGGTGACTCTTTAAATAGAGTATCTGAAGCACATGGTGACTCTGTATATCGAGTATCTGTAGCACATGTTGACTCCGTATATGGAGTATCTGTAGCACATGTTGACTCAGTATATAGAGTATCTGTAGCGCATATTGACTCGGTATATGGAGTATCTGTATTAAAGTCTTGTTACTCAGTATATGAAGTATCTGTAGCAAACTTAACCATTGGAATTACAAAATTTGATATTATCTGAAATCATTTATACTTTTGAAAGGTTTAAAGAAACGTTGCAAATTGTTGAAAATAAGAATACCTATTTTAGGCGGTCGTCCTGTTAACTTTTTATTTCGTTTTAAATGACTGACAATAAACAGCATTGAAGACATATTTGCTACAGTAGTACTGAAAGTCCAGTTGCTTACACTGTTACGGAATTATGTATATGGAATCTATAATGTACCTAAACTTTTGGTCTATGACTGTATTTTAAAATTGTGTCAAATAGTGAGTCACACTTAAGTTAGGTTAAGGTGTACTTTAGTCATTTTGTAAACAACATGCTGACTACATTTGAGTCAAGGTCAGAGCTATTTACCAGTTCTGGAGAAAATTTCCACTAAATCGACGCATTTAGTATTGCATTCTGGGTCGTAATATGACACGTTTCCTGTTGTGAAATAGGTCATTTGCAAAGAGTATATAAGACGTTGATATACGGAATTTTATTCATTCAAGTTTTAAATCCTCTGTTGAAAACATCTCTTTTTTACGATCAGCCTTTGGAATCACCAGATGTTTGGAATCATAGCCGTGCTTTTATCTTGTAGTTCTGTAATGCCGTAATGCTGTATTGCTGTATACATAATTCGAAAGGAATTATTTATTGGAACATTCATCAGAGTTACCTGAAGTACTCATAAACGTTTGGAGTTGTATTTAGGACTTTTGGATGCATGTGAACATTCTCAAAGATGATCTGGATTACATTATCGTTGGTACATCAGTACATTCCAGACCCATTCATACGGAACAATCTTTCATTCGGAACATTCGTTCATTACGAAGATTCATTCGTTCGGAACATTTATTAATTCGGAACATTTTATAATTTTTATATTTATGACTTGTGATTAGGACACTAATAATTATTGGATTATTTGGATTTTAACACACGTTACTGTAAGTGTCTTTTGATTTTCACATTAATTATTTAGAAATAAATTGTTTGTTGATTTTACAAACATTGTTGGTTTCACTTTCTTTTTGTTACGCTTTTCTTACCATATTGTCGTAACAACACAAATATCAACCAATTGCGGAAACGAATTAAACTGAACATAATAAAATAAAATAGAATAAAATACACTGAATTAAAATAATGGTCAAGTGAATAATATACGTACGAATTACACAAGCAAACATGAAAATGTTTTATATAGTAGGTTTTATGTCATAACTTGGATGACCAGTATCAGACAGACATTATTGAAATGCGCAACGATGAAAAGAAATAAAGAAATACATGTTGACAATAATATATATGTTCAACAATTACTTTTGGACAGTGAAAGCAAAAACAATAAAGTGAGATGACATACACAGTGCTTTTGGAGAAATATTCAAAGAGAGAAATATTGAAGAAAAAAAAGATTGGATGAAGGTACTCCTGGGTAAAGATAGGGAACTGAATACTTCTCAACTTACTGCGATAAAAAGAGCATCTATATTGGAAAGGTTTAACAGAACCATAAGGATTAAAATGTGAAAGTATTTTTTTTTTCACAAAATGGAACCAGAAAATGGGTTCAGGCTTTACCAAAGTTAATTGATGATTACAATCACACTCATCAGAGATCAATATACATTACTCCGGTTGAAGCAAGGAAAACCGATAAAATATGGATAAACCTATTTGTTTATTTGAAAACTGATACATTTGGAATGCATGCATTTACAATAGGCGAAAGTGTCAGATTTTGAACATACAAAGCAATTTTTAAAAGGGACACCTTCCTAAAATTACAGAGAAAATATTTAAAATCTTGCAGGTAATTTTAGGTGATACAGTTGTTTCAAACTGGAAGACTTGGAGGATGAACAAACTTTATTACTGTATGGTAAATAAGATGACTTATAGAAACCAGAAACAATTGTGAGGACCAAATAAAAGAATGATAAAACTATCCTGGGTAAACTTAGAGGATATGATGATTCCCTAATAGCCGGGAACTGACTGAAAATATTATTCCATTATGGAAATGATGTATCGAAAAACACATCTCTCTATTGGAGACAACGGAAAAAAAGACTATAAATTTCAATATTATGGGGTGTTAATACTTATGGGCTGGTTTTTTTTTTAAAGATAACAAGTTCATCGAACGTAAGAGATGTAGGAACAATGTGTAATACAAATATCAAGGAGTAAAGGCATGCTCAATATGCGAATTTGTGCTATGTACAAAACCAGAGGGGAAAATAAAGTAGATTCAACAACATCAGCAGTGTGTAATAAAATGGTGCACGTGAAACACGTGATAACGAGTCTCTCCATTGCCCTAGCAAGACAATAAAATACATTACAGAAGAATGAAAGGAGATTCCATTTGAGAATATAAAACTGTTTCCAACTACATAATTAAATGTTTGTTAAAGATACCACGTAAAGCCTACAAGCTAGTCCCTGAGATTTAGACAAAATACAGGTAACAAAAATCACATAAATGTGGATGCCATTATGGAGACATTTAAACTTATCTCGAATTTCAAACAAAGAAACCATAGCAACTACAGTATCAACAATGTTTATTTTCTAGACAAGATTTCTACACTGCACAATTTTAATACATCTATAAAAATGCCTTCTGTTACCAAAAAATCTCACAAAGAATCCAAAACCAGTTGATATATGAAGATTGTTTGCACCACATAAACATGGAGGTAAAGTATGGTACACCATTCACAGAGTGTACATATCAAGATTTGAAGATACATTTTTCACAACTTTCAACTTATACGTAGTAATTGAAATTAAACTACCCCCATAAAAGATGTAATCATGGTAGAGGCAATTTGTACCAGATGTACAATCAGTTGTTAAACGTTACAAATGCAACAGAGAGAAATTATTAAAGGAAGTTGAATGGCGAAATACAATATACCAGAGCTGTAAAGAATGTGTAAAATCAATGAGTTTAGAGCTGTATTACTGTGGAGAAAATGAAAAGTTTAAAGAAAGAAATCAGTAAAGCATTAAAGAGAGCTCAATATATTTACAAAAGAAAAGTATATTCCAACTTATTTTTCAAACTTGGATAACGGACTTAAGATTGAAAGAAAAGTTTTTTTTACAGCAATGTATCTTATCCTGTAGCTCAGTTTAACGCGCCAGTTTAACCTGGACGTTGGACAGATATTTAATTCGATATAAATTTACTATACTGAAAGTTAAATGTTCACGTACAAACCATTAAACATTTTGTTAAAGAGTAGAGAACAAGGTGGAACAATAGATTTTAATAGAATCAGCTTAACTTCATAGTATGCATGGAAACAACGGGTTGTTGGGTTTTCGACTGGAAGTAAACAGATTAAAGTGTACCAAAGTTGGTAAATTCATTATACAGATTCAAAGTCTATTTTAAGATACGAAAACTTTTATCTGAATATAACATGCCTTAAGAAGGAACTTCAAGGTTTTCTTTGGTATTTTGAGATAACAAAATCTAGCATATATTACTTTTAAAAAAAAATAGGAGATGACTTAGGTGAGATATACGTTTTCTCTACAAGAAAGCAATAGTCTGATGGAAAAAGGAATAGCAAGATTAAACCAGAGTATCAGAAGTTATGTAATATGTATTTTTAGATCAAAGGCAGAACACAGAATATCTATTAGACAGTGTATTTCCACTGTTTCCGATTAAATATGTTGTAATAATTGGATGTATTCATAATCATTTCTCATGTAGTCTTCAGGTTTTTCATACCTTTAAATTCTTCACTAGCTTATGCTATTTTGTTCGGATTTTCAAATAGCAAAATTGTTATTGCTAGTTGAATTTACAAAAGTCAGATGGAAAAAGACTTCAGAGTTTTAGATGAGAAAGTATTAAATCAATCATCTGCAGATTTTGAAGAATTACAAATGGAACTTACTAAGAGATAATCGCTTAAACTTAACTGAAGAGGAGTTGAACAAATTGAATTAAAATGAAAACAAGAAGACATATGAATTTTTCATAAATGCTACAGCTGCTAAGATTTACAATTCATTGTCAAATGTTGTAATTTATTGATTATTTGGACAGTTTACAAAATGAACTGAAAGTTGATTGCATGACTTCAAATGGAATTAGACACTTCACTGGATTTTCTCATTCAAGTTGCAATTTATTATATCTGCGTTGAGTGCTAGTTTGAAAAGGCCAATAGAAAATAACAAGTAAACACAAATATGAGGGAAATGCTTGTTAACTAAATGTGTACTTTTGTTGATGTATTCGTACCTCTGAAAGCACAGTTATGGCAAGTCTAATGCAAGGAGTATATGTCTGTCATACTACTGTAGAAAATTTCATAAAGTATAAAGTTAGCAATCTTGAACGATAAAATTATTTTATTGTTCTCCTCGATCTGTTCTTTACAAGGCATTTCTTAAATTTTATATATTTTCGCTGGCTTTCATTTATCAAGTGTTTGAATAGAGAAAACATTATCTCTACTGATCTGGATCAGAACAGTCAGAAGATGAACATGGCATGACATTATTAATGTTTAAATCATTATCACTGGCAACTTTTGTTTTTGGGAAGTTTAACCATCTACGGTAGTAGTTAATTGATGAAACGTTATGTGTTTAAATTTTATCAAGATCTGATATTTTTTTTGAACGCAGATATAATTGTACATCGTATAACGGGAATTAATCTGAAGTGTTCAATATTGTGGTATATTTGTTTCATGTATTGATGTACGTGATCTCTGTTTTCTTATCTACAACCAATCGAAAAGAGGATAAACAGTGAGATAATGGTTTTAGAAAGAAACATGTAGAGGATTTACAAATCGTTTAAAGACTATAATTTTCTTGCAAAATTACCAACATAAACAACACGATCATAGATAATACTACTGTTACACTGTTTATGCTGCTGAAGAAGAATCATTTAAAAGAGATAACTAAAAGAATTGACAACAACAAGAACGGTATATATGTATATGACAGAGTGATAGTAGCTAGGAAAAGAACTTACGATTTACCTATTACTGATTTGAATGATAAGATCGTAGCGATTACAGATTTTACCGTTCAAGGGTTTTATAGCAAGTTACATGCTAAGATTGAACAATCTCACACAGCTACAAAATAAGCTGTAAACGAAAAATAATTAATAGCATTAGTGCATTACATTGTAGTTTTCAACAATTAAACAAAAGGATAAAATGAATAGGACAAGATTTGAATGACTTGGAGCAAACGTTTGCAAGTGAAAAAGATACAATTATAGACTTAAAAACTGATTCAAACCTTGAATTAGGTGTAAAGGATCATGCATTTAGTTCCAGAATGGATACATTGAAAGTAGAAATCAATATATGCAGAAAAGGAGTTTGATTCAAAAACCAAACTAATGTCTTGGTAGATATTGCTTTACGACATTTTCTACCACTTTTAGATGCTAAAACTACACTTCAAGCATTAGCTGCTAGTTATAGATTTAACTCTACTCCATCGAGTTTTGCTCAGTCTAAATCATTTCAGCCGTGTAATTATGTTATGTCATTGCAGCAGAAAATCATCAGTATTATATATATATATATATATATATATATATATATACACACACATATATATATATAATTTCTCTCAACATGGTTTTGAAACAGTACCTGGATATGAAACACGTTTGACTGAGTTATGTATTTGATCAGAGGTAAACAACCAGCGTTTTGTGTATACCATAAATCCACAAAAAAGAAACTGATTTCTGCACAACAAAGCAAACTGGAACATAACACCTAGAAAAGAACAATATATATATATATATATATATATATATATATATATATATATATATATATATATATATATATATATATATATGTGTGTATATATATATATATATATATATATATATATATATATATATATATATATATGTGTGTGTATATATATATATATATATATATATATATATATATATATATATATATATATGTGTGTGTATATATATATATATAGTCTGGTTTGATATGAAGGTAACAAAGTAAATGCTAATAATACAGTGGTTAATACTTTGGAAAGAATGTTGGTAACATACATAATCATTTCTTATGGTAGTGATGATCTTTTCAAGTTCAATGACTACAGCATCTTCATCACATACAAGGATGTGTGGTTTTCTGATCATTTAGAACAAATAGGATTAAACACGGCGTTAAGAATGAAACACTTAGAAAGTTACGATTTAAAGCATGTAATGCACAAAACATTGAAAAAAAATATATTCAATTTACAGTGTATGGTAAACACTTTAGGATACCATTAAACTCTCAGATACTAACATATCATTGTCCATTGTATCCGTATGCATTGTGGAGTGACTAATTATGTGTGGGAGGCATATTTGCATTACATCTGATAGAGAATGAATACAAAACTTCTGATTAAATCGTTATCATCTGTCCAAACATTCTGTTGAATAAGGCTTACAGTCGAAAGTGATTACTTAAAGATAAAAGGTGACTGTCGTGGATCTTAAAGATAAATTAGATAAGTGTTCAGAATTATTAGTTGATGTTTACCAAGATAAAATCACATTGTTTCTTATTAACGACTGTGGAAATTAGATGAATTAATACAGAAAGCAACTAATGTAATCAAACTAGCGTTTAGTGCAAGACATTTTTAAATATCGGTATTGATGGTTGTAAAAAAAAAGTACAACTCTGTAATCAAAGATTTCAGAATGAATACACGTTTTGTTATTTTGTTTAAAAATGAGGACAAAAAGAAATGTAAATCTGAAGAAAACTATGTTATTTCAGAAGAAAGGAAAGGTGAAGTGAAAAATAGAACTAAAGGCACAAATTTGTAATGTGCTTAGAATTTTCTTATCAGTACAAGGTGCTTACATCCATAAAGTAATACATTTCTGGTGGCAACCTCACTGCTACTTTTTTCATTATGATGCTGCAAGTTTCATGTTTTCTATGATCTGTGGAATTTCATTTCCTGGTAATTTTCAGTTTGGTTAAATAAACAATCTTTGTACATTTTGGGAATTTCAAACTATTTTTAATCACATATCTCTTTATTTTTTTTACAGATTTTCTTTTCATCTTTGTCTATTTTGAAAAAAATTCTCTGTAACCGAAAAAAATCTTACATAGGAGTGAGGCGCATATCTCTTCATATATTTTAAGAATGTAAGTAGGCACTGAGTAAAACTTATGGAGAAAGCAAATATGTTGAAAAGCATTAGATACGTCACTTTAAGCAAAATGATCAATGAATCAACTACGATTTTTGTCATCAATTTTGCTCGAAATTCAGTTCTGTACCACTCCCGCTGTTTCAGTCCTGGTTTAGCTAAATGGATTTGAGGATATACATTGACATATTTATAGTCGATTTATTTGTATATTTTTTTAATTATAATTAAAACGGAAAGTTTTTTTGGAAAATAGCCTTCATACCGATTGAAATAAAGTATTCCAAAAGAAAATGTATATTGTTAGCTTGTAACTTATTTCTGCCTCACTATAATTTCTTCTAACCATATCATCAATGCTTGGTAATCAATTTGTATAATATTCGGCCTTTATTTCGTTCTTTGTATTATTTTTTTTATCTTTCTTTCTTTCCCTTTTTGAAAACTAGTATATAGTTCGCTATAATTTAATACATCAAACATGATAAATACGGTACCTGAACGACGGTTACAAATATTTCAATAACTTATCATACGTTACTATTGTGAATAGTACAACAGAACTAAGAAATGGATTATACACGGTGTACTGTGTGAAAGCATTGGCTGTAGCACAATGGTTTAAAGATTTTCCCAATGCTCCAGCAAAGGCTTGCACGCATAAAACCGTGTTTGATCGGTATTTATATATAATCAATTACTTAGTATTGTATAAGTTACGTACCAATCACCTCAGTACAAGTTAAGAACAAAAAACCAAAAGAACGAAAAGAAATGTGCTCAGGCAGCTTGTGCTTACAATGTTTGAGTACGAATGACCTACGTTACGAAATCGCACATTCTAACTCATATAAAACCGACCCGATCATAAAATCTTTTAATAATTTATCACGAGTTGAAATATGACTAACTATGCAAATGAGCATTTTTTTCTCCCAAAAATGACTGACCAGTCCCTCTTTTTGAAACAATTTTGTATTCATCAATGACATACACTGTTTACACACATACAACTAAAAATGGTCTGGAAAGTTTTCGTGGCGCAACTGTCTGATTAAAAAATAAAAATAAAAAAATCCGTATTAATGGTAAACACTGTTAATATAATTAATTATGTTCTTTTGCAAGTACATTGTCTGGGAGTATGTAACTGTGTTGTGTGATCGCGTACTGTGTGTTAGGGGGTGTTGTGCATAAATCATGAGAGAGAGAGAGAGAGAGAGAGAGAGAGAGAGAGAGAGAGAGAGAGAGAGAGAGAGAGAAGTATTACCTACATTAGGGGGACCTTGTAAATCCACATACATTAGGAGGTCCACCTCAAGGAAAGCATTTATACGCTTCCCTTATAGTGGCTTTTGTTTGCTTTTTCACAAGAACATGTCTATGGGGTCAACATTTTGTGAAAAATTTAATTTTTATTTGATTGACTTGTGTCAAGTGACTTACACTAGGATGACTCTGGTTCGCACACATGTAATATATTGAACTTGAGAGGACTTTACAGAATTAAATCAACTTCGCCAAAGGCAACATTTCAAAATTCTTTTTGTTTAGTAAAATTTAAATATTTTTATTGATCTATATTTCAAATGTTTGCTGTTGTAGTGCATATAAAAACCTAAACAACAAATATAAAAGTATATTGATTTTCCCTGTATTTGTTTTACTTTAGTCTAAGCCATGCTGCCGAAAATAACTGACCCAGTGGTCCCTAAATATCAGTTGTATTTTTACGAGACAATTTGAAAGATTAAGGATTTCAGTGCTAAAGATGAGAAATTAAAACAAGCATAACATTTGTGCATAGAAATATACGTAATTATATAAATATTGATGGGGGGAGGGGTCTTTTTTCAGATTTTCGATTTTTTTTATAATAATAATAATAATTAAAATTATAATAATTTATATTATTCTTCTGGAGCAAACAAGCAGTCTACAATTTCTAAACAATATATTTCCGTAAATTCAATTATCCGATTTATATGTCGTTTACATCAACATGCTTGATGGCTGTTGCTTTCAAGTTAAATTATGTCATTTTTTTTCTATTTATCTATAAGATCATCCGTGTGCTAAACATTTTACAACTCATATACATTAAATGCCTCTTAAAGCACCCATTAAGCTTCCGCGAATTATAAACAGTTACCTAAATTATTCTTGAGTAGGATATATAGTCTGGAAATGTTATACCGAACCCTAAACAAAACTATCGGTTATACCGGAATGAGAAAGGAAATAAGCAGATTCTGATAAGAAAAAAAAAGTAGATTTAAAGGAAAACAAAGTTCGAAAAAAAACACAGTACATGGTAGTTCAGTATTTGAAGTAGCTGTTTTTTTTGGTGAAAATAACAGTTCCTGCTGTTGGTAATTTCAGGTGGGGATGGGAGTATTTTTTTTTTTATAACGCTTAAAGACAAATCTTTCAAGCGTAACATATTTGCTGAATATTCTCATACCGTTTTAAATGACAACCCAGCCCAGCCCCCATTTTCTTACAATAAATATAAATCAAATTTGTAAATTCATTAAACAAGACAAAAACAAAAATAGACAAAAACGAAAATACAATATTTTGAATTGAAGCAGTGGCTAACTGAACAATTTACCTATGCTTTATACTAGGAAAGTGTAAAAAGATTTCCTTATAGAAAGGTTTATGTATGTCGCCTGGATGACAAGTGGCAGGAAGACACTGTTTACCTGCAAGCATATGAAAAATACAGCACTAGATACAAATATATCTTGACAGTGATAGTTATCTTTTAAAAATACACATAGGCTGAAACAGTAAAACCAAAAAGGGAGATGATATACAAGACGTTTTCAAATACATTTTCAAAGATAGAAAGCCTAGAGAGATGAAATTTGATGAAGGGAAAGAGTTGTACAACATAAAGTTAAAGATTTCTGGGTAAAGGAAACATTGAGTACTTTGCAATTTATTCAGACAAAGAATAGTATGGGAATGTTTAACAGAATTTTGAAGATTAGAATGAAGAAGTATTTCACTCGAAATGAAACCAGAAAATGGGCTGACGTTTGGTCAAAGTTAATTTATGGATACATACTATAACACACAGCACACGTTAAACGACATTACTCTGGTCAAAGCAAGCATGAAGAAAGCAAATCTTAAGTATGAATCAATCTATTCAGTTATTTAACAGCTGATACATTTGACACTCTTAAATTTAAGATTGGTGAACAGTCAGAATTTCAAAATATAAAACGACAATTGCAAAATGCTACCTTTGTAACTTTTACAGAGGAAATATTCAAAATGAGGCGAGTAATATTATGTGATCCGGTTAATTATAAACTGGAAAGCTTAAATGGAGAGGATATTGAGTGTATGTTTTACAAACAAGAGTTATTAATATACTACGCAAAAGATGACATATACAAAGTTGAAAAGATTTTCAAGGCCAAAATGATGAAAGATAAAAAGTATGTAGTTGTCAACTGGTAAGGATATGATGAATCGTTTAACAGGTAGTAAACCACAGAAAACATTATTACGTTAAAATAAATGATGTGTCAAAGACACACCTTTACACTTGACATGATGGAGGAAGCATAATATATAGATAGCACAATGAAGGCGCGTGAAAACTTAGAATTTTGGAAATATAGAGATTTTCTACAATGTAACAAATGTAGAAACTGGCGCATTTGAAAATGAAGGAATTGAAACATGCATGTGATGTGAATTTGTATTGATCACAAAACCAGAAGGAAAAAAAGAAAGAAAATAGAAAAACATAACAGTTAAACAATAAAATGGTACACATGAAAAACGTGATAAGGCGACTACCATGTATGCAATGTTCTAACATTGTAATAAATGTTGTAACATTGTAATAAATGACAAGACTACCATGTATGCAATGCTCTAGCATGGTAATACATAACATAACGGAAGAAATGAAAAGAGATAACGTTAAAAATATGAAGTTGGTCTTTGAGATTTTAAATACAAAAATGGTAATAAAGATCACATAGATGTTGATTCGTTCATGAGTTCATATAAACTCTTTGAAATTTCTTTTAAATAAGGTATTGCAGAGATTCATATAAATACTCGCCGAATTGTACATTTTCCCTGGACAAGATTATTACCATGAACAATTTTAAGTCGCCCATAAAACCTTCAGTCATAAAGAATTACCACAAAATTAACCAGTTGATATGGGAAGAATTTTCACACCATCTGGATGAAGTAAAAACCGGGTCACCTTTCATAGTGTGTTTATATACAGATTTTGAGTATTCAGTTTTCAGAGAACGTTCATTTAATAGTAATTGAAATTAAACTAATTAAATAAATGGTACTATCATATTTAGAGGAGGAGTGTTCTAAAGAAACCTAGTTAGTTTTATATTAAACAAATACAACCAAGAATAAATGATAGAGGAAATGGAAAAATGAAACATAAAATAACAGAGATACGACTACCGTGTAAAGGAAGCTTTATTAAGCTGATATTACACTGGAGAACATGAACATATTTGAGAAACAAATGAAAAGAGAACTAAATGTGAATGTGGAAAAACATTTGGTTGAGGTATTTATTTCTTGCATTTCATAGACAAAAACATACCAGAATTAGTCAAATTAGTATACAAAAATTTCGTGTTTATTTCCAGATGCGAAAACTGTCGTCTGAATGTAAAATATGTTTATTTCATGACGACGCATTCAAAACAAATAACAACAGCATTTATATGAAGCAATTTGATTTGCTCTGCAAAAATGTTAGAATTCCACCACATCATGACTGGAGATATATCAAGCAAGAGAACAAATACTTGATATAAAATGGGCCAGAATAACAAACAACTGTGTGTCAAAGTTTTGGAGAGACTATATCTGCTGTTGTGCTAGCTGCTTACAAACACAAATATAGCTATTAATCTGGTATTACAATAGAGAACACGAGCAAAATATAGAACAAAAAAACGAAAAGAGAACTAAATGTAAACTTGGAAAAACAGTAAATAGGGGTTCAGTGTATCTACATAAGAAACGTCAATTTGTCAAAACGCTAATGGAACTATTAAATTTAGGACAGCAAGGTTACGACACAGATTATAACATAATGGTAAAATTCCAACAGTACATATCAGACTCAAAAGTTAAATTGGACTATGCTGTTGGTGGCGACAGTATCTTTTACTGAAATACATGGTGATGAGAAAGGGCACTATCATTCGATACAAAAACTATTTACAGAAATCTAGTGACTAGTTTAAGCAGGAGTAAACCCTAACAATAATTCTCGTGAATAAATATCACAACAGATTCCAAACAAATCACAAAAGCCCATTTTGTTTATTCTTATGAATGTCTTGCTTTGAATTTCTTCGATGAAATGGGTTCTTCTGCTTCTTCTTCTGAAATCTCTTCTTCTTCAATTTTTTCTATCTCACATCCCTTTTGAATTTCTTAGAAGTAGTGGGTTCTTCGACTTTTGAAAGCTTCATTTTTCTCTTTCTTCACGTTCTTTGGATGTTCTTTGACGACCAAAGTCCTTTTCATTACAATGATAATAGGTATCTTTACATTATAAATGTGTCAATGTCATGTTGGGTTTTTTTTATTTATAACATATAGGTACACACACATATATTTTGTTGGGGAGAAGGTGTATTGTTTGTTGTTTCTGTACACACACACACGTGTGTGTGTGTGTGATTTGGAAATAGTAAGTAATACCTCTTCGTTTTCAATTCAACAATGTGTACTGTACTTGCACTGTTTCGCACTTGTGAATCGTAACAACGCTCTAGGGTATATATGCATATATATATATATATATATATATATATATATATATATATATATATATATATATATATATATATATATCGAAAGTTATGCCACGTCCACGTCATCCTGAGTTCTGATTGGTGGACAGAAAACACATCAATACTGAATTCTGCGACACGCGTTCTGATTGGTGGACACTGAAATTCAAAGTTTAGATCCGGATCTAGTGCATATACAGAGGTACTTTTAAGCATTGTGCCGTCCATTCTCAAGACAACGAACAAGATGAACGTGAGTGTAGAATGTTCCACCTTTATTTCCAGCGTGTTGTTTAATCCGGGCTACCCGGTGATCACACACATTGCATACATTGCCCCACAGAAAATACGAGTCATCGTGGAAAGGCCAGGGTGTTTGAAGAGAGTGTTGGTGTATGGATCTGCGGTGCGGAGAACAGTGAAGTGGTGTCACCAGTGTTAGCAGTTTTGTGTTAATCCCCAGCGGGCCTTTTCAAGGCCACCCAGATCTATAAGAAACAGATACACTTCTCCAATATTGCCGACAAAACCCGTGTTTTATGCGTGTGTTTGTCAATGTCTTTTGTCTACTGTTTTATCTTCCATACAAAACCAATGCTCCCATCCACTATTCTGTCCGCTTAGTGTGTGATAGTATATAAGTATAATGGTATGTTGTGTGTTAGTCTATGCATCTCTACCCTCTTCTCCTCTTGCACTCCACTTTGGGTCTATAGAATTATAGGAGTTGTAGTGGATGTACGTTTTTTTTAAATAATTTGTTTTAAGGCGTTCTAAGGGATTGTAGGGTTTTGGTTTTGGTTATAATTGTTTGGTTTCTATTTAACTCCGTTATTGTACATCCTACTCTTACACCCCTGTTAGTAGGGGTGGTTGCTGGTGAGTATGTGTAGGTCACGGTTAGTAACTGTGAGCGCTGGTCAGTGTAAAACCAAAAATAGTATTATTATTATTATTATTATTATTATTATTATTATTATTATTATTATTATTGGAATAAAAAATATATTTTTCTTGTGGTACTAACAAATAATTATTTTAAAAAATTGGAATTTTACAGGTAAATAGCATGCATTATTTCTATCTTATCAGTACTAGTTTGTATATTTGAAAAGATATGCCTTATTCTTTTATTATAATGTCACGTAGGTATAATAATAACAATAAATACGACTTAAGAGGCAGTTATGGTGCACTCTGTTGCCTTTAAACAGTCCATCAGATCGCACCAGTTTTAAAGTGGATTCTTTAGCGTGTTGCAGAATGGTTTTTGCGAAACTGGTCTTGAAATTCGATTTTTTTGTGAATAATTGTACGACCTCTCTTAAAAAATAACGACAAAATAGTGCAAACCGTGTTTTTTTTTTTTTTTTTTTTGTTTTTGTTTTTTCTAATCAAAATCTGCAAATGAAGGAAAATAATTGGACATTTACAATGATTAGCAGGTTAGCATTTTAGCATTTCGTCAGGAGGTTTTATTGGTCAGCAAAACGCTGATGACAGCAGACTGCCCCGTTTTTTGTTGGCACGAACCTTAATTATACTTAGATTATTTCAGTCGATGTTGTACAGGTCCATACGGATTCTGGATTCTGAAACATTTACTAACATTTTAAAAACATTTTAAACATAATCACGCTTTATTACAGGTATTTGACGCCCACAAATACTACATATATGCAAGGTGGTATGTATGTATGGATGTTTAACCGGCACGTCAGGTCAATACTGGCGATATGTGTCAAATATAATTTGCTGACGTAACAGTTGAGTATCTGAACCAAGTATCCACTGACGTTGAGAGATCATATCATATGACTTGTTGAGAGATCATATCATATGACTTGTGGAGAGATCATATCATATGACTTGTTGAAACATCAATATTGAGAGCTATCAATAGTTAACTGCTTTACACATGTTTACACACCAACGCTGAGAGGACTGCATAAAATAGGTGTATATTCTCTCATTTATAAGTCAATTAGCTTCAATCTTAGAAAATAATATCTGCATAATTTTTGCTATCAAGGCTATCTTTAACTAGTATTTTCAGCCACAAGTTTCACGCATTTACTTCAGGTCCTCCCAAGACAGGTCTTACAATATAAGCCAAGAAATAATTACACTTCTTTACCTGTTATCATATCGTTCCAAGATTTTGGGCCTGCCTACATGACCAAAAATTATTACGGTCAAATCTCAAGAACCTCAAAAATTCTAATATTCAAATCTTTTCACATGTTACTCCATATGCATTAGGTCATCCTCCTAATGTTGGTGTGTAAACATGGGTTTTTTCTCCTAATGTGGGTAATGTGCACACACACACACACACACACACACACACACACACACACACACACACACACACACACACACACACACACACTGAATGCCAATATGAAACCCTTAACAATTATTACAGAAAAAATAAAGGATAACTCTTTTCGAATAGCAGGAGAACCCTATTAAACTCATAATTTACACGACAAAATGTTCTTGCTGTAAAGCTGTGCATTTCTGAAAAATGTGCTAATTCTGATACACAGTTTGTTGCATATATATATATATATATATATATATATATATATATATATATATATATATATATATATATATATATATATATATGGGGGGGTCAAATACGACAATCATATTACCTGGAAAATAACTTTAGATACTGATCATACATACTTACGAACACTTCGTACGTTTCTAGTGCGATTTTGATCATATTTTCATTTTAAGAGCAGGTGCATATTAGAATCAGTCGCAACACGATCATTTCTTTCCGATACGAGTCGAATAACTTCGACTCTCTGAAAGAGTTTCGGACGTAATCTCAATAATACTTCCCAGCTTGGTAAGTTTTGGGTGGACGAACATTCGGTTAAATATGCGAAGAAATAGATCCTGATAGAAAGATAGGTGTTGAAACGCAGCACTCGACGAAGTTTCAACCATTAGTGAAATACATGCACTTTACATTTTTATGTTATTCATGTAACTTTTAAATGAAAAAATCATTCGGTTTCTCTAGCCTCAAACAATTGCTTATATGGCTGTTAGCGATGACACGTCAAGGAGTGGTTGTGATGCCATAAAACTATTTTGACTTAAAAACAACCACGGACTTGGGTTGGGACAGTTCTAAATGGCCACTATTTAAATACGTGGTCTTTTCCTAATATGCGATACGCAAACGCCGTGGACGTGCCGATTATATTCGAACAAAACTTATATGGGGATCATACGCGATTTACTATGTGCCAACGTTTGCTGAAGCACTATTGAAGAGCCATAGACGGATGGTTCAAAGTTTTTCCTACGTGAATAATTAAACAGTATTGTATGAAGTACAAAAAAAACACTTACAAAAAAGTTGTAAAACGAAAAAGAAAAATCCACAAAAATAAATGCATCAGATGGCTGACGTCAGAAAATTCTCACATCTCAAACAATTAATACCGGTCTAATCATGCAAGAATATTTAATAATGACTAATGAGTTACAATCTGAATAAAGATGGCAAGAATTATTCTTTTTCCAAATAAGATAAACCCCGGGCCCTTACCATAATCGATGTAATACGTAAGCATGCCTTAATAAAAGCACGGCCCTCTTTTTTCTTGATCCCGGCATGCCTAGTGGAAGGGAAGCAGATGTCTCATGTCTCATTTCGTCTTAACTTAGTGAGTTAAATCAGTCGCAAAACAAATTTTACATATGCTTTAACTGGCACTCTACAGTTTCGTATTTTGCATAGGGTTAGATTTTTAAAGAAAAAGAATTACCCAGGTTTTCCTCACTGGTTGTCCTGGATTTTTAAAAAAGACCTTGTATATTTAGGTATTGTTAAAAGAACTTTTAATTCCCTTTATTTTGGTGTATAATTGATGGGTGCAATTTGGCTAATAGAGAATACAGCTTGGTCTCACTTAAGATGTGCACTTCTCAAAAAACTGCTAGCTCCGCTTGGTCATTTTCACTTCCTGGATTTCAAAGGTAAATTTTTTTTAAAAAGAGCCGATAAATTTTTTTACTTTTTATATATTTTGTAATTCATTCATTGTACTTTCAGAGGCTGGTATTGCCTACTCTGGCAAAATTCGTTTCCCTATTTTAATAACTGCTGAAAATAGTGTACTTTTGATTAATTCAGGCTGATTTTTCGAGTACTTTGGAGCGGTCATTTCTATCTGCAGTGTGCTTAAATCATGTCCAATTTCCACAAGTACAATATGTAAAGAAATTCCAGCCAAATTACGTGAAAATAGCATAGAGGTATGGCAACATTCTCTCCATTGTGCAAGTTGCAAATGCAAACAACTTCATCTTACACTTGTCACTCTCTCAATAGCACGTAATATCTGTAGAGCGACCCCTTTATTCGGCGCGACAATAATATTATGAGACAAATCACTTCCAAAGTGAAGAGCTCGCAACATGCACAAAGGGAGCGAACTCTTCTAGTATGTACGTACACATCATTGGGACACTGTTTACAGTGGGGGGGGGGGGGGGTCGGGGGGTCTGGGGGGGGGGGTCTGTGTGTTTTGTGGGGTTATCGCAATTTTTCAGCACATGATGGGCTATACATGGCGTCCAGTATATACACCCTGAAAAACCCCGGGAAGATCTAGCGACCCATGGGAAGCTACTGGCAAGCTATCTCACATATCTACGTTGGATATCGAACCCACGCGGACAGAGGTGAAATGTCAGTGATCTGTAAATGCGAGCGCCTTAGACCACTCGGCCACTGGGACGCCTGACATTGTGTACAATATAATCGACAATATCACTGGTATGGGGTTCATTACAATATGCTCCAACCTCACGAAATTTGCCCCAATAATAATTTCTTAAGCACTTGCATGGTATTACGTATTTTAAAAGCAAGTGTACTGCAAACGGCACATGATACCATGCCAACATAAAGTTAGTTGCTTGAATGTACTTTTCGCACAATACTTTGAGTACGCATGAAACGACATGAACAGACTTGATTGCAACATTACTCCTAGGTCAGTCTTCATCCATCTGGGATTTGTTGCTGGGCTAACACTTCCAAAGAACTTAGATATTATCCTGTATGTAGCTGCATCTGCAGTAGACATAATTATAAGTAATTATATGCAGCCTACTTTGTTTGGGAAGAAAGAATAAGAAGGTCCAACTTTTAATAGCAGCGACCTTGACCAAAAGGGAACCTCTCCCCACCCCACCCCCAAAATCAATATGAGTCTTTCTTTGGAAGAGGTGAGTATATGTGCAAAGCTTGGCACAAATGCGTTGTGTAGTGCTGAAGGTACAGTCCTGAAAATGAAATACAATGACCACATCTATTTTCATTGACAGAGACCTTGACCTTAAAGGTGCTGATTTCAAATCAGTAGGATTCTTCCTGGAGCTAAGAGGAACAAATGTACTAAATGTCGTTGAACTCTGTTCAATAGAACTTAAATAATAATCCAGAAATGAAATGCATATGTAAAATCTATTTTAGGAACAGTGACCTTCACCGTCGGGCTACTAATCTAAAAATAGCTTGGCGTCTCTCTTACTCTAATATATATACTAAGTTTCGTTGAAATCTGATCACTAGAACGTAAGTGATAATTCGGAAATAAAACGCACTTGAACTTAGAACTGCTGACCCATAATCAATAGAGTTCTTTCTGGGATTAATCGAAATAAATATGTTAGGCTTCGTTGAAGTATACTATTTATTACTTAAGTTATCATCTGGAAATTAAATGCATAGGCAAAATATATTTGTACGTTGACGTTGGAGCTACTGACCCCAAATCAACATGGTTCTTCCTGGGCTAAGTGGATCACGTGTACTAAATTGTGTTGAAATCTTATCACTAAAACCTAAGTTATTCCGAAATAAAATGAGGGGGCAACATCTAATTTTGGCAAGTGTGGCCTTGAGCTACTGACCCCCAAATCAAGAGTTCTTCCTTGTGCAAAGGGAAACTTGTACCAAATTGCGTTCATCACAACTGAAGTTATGTGACAAAATCTACTTTTAACAACAGTGACCTTGACCTTGGAGCAACTAACCCCAAATCAACAGGGATTTCCTAAACATAAGGGAACAAATGTACTAAATTTCGTTAAATTCTATTATCTATAACGTAAGTTATCATCTGGAAATGAAATGCATAGATAAGATCTATTCTTACCAGCAATAACCTTGAACTTAAAACTACTGATGTCAAAATCAAAAGGATTCTTCCTTTTTCCAAGGAGAGCACATATACTAGGTTGCCTCGAAATCTGTACTCTAAAACTGAATGTATCACTCAGAAATGAAATGCAAAAGCAAATTAATGTTTAACAACAGTGGCCTTGACTTTGGAATTGGAGTTTTCATGGGCTATAGGAAAAATAAATGTACCATATTGCACTGAAGTCTGTTAATTAGAACATAAGTTATCATCCAGAAACCTCAGCGAATGCCCAATCACCCGAACGGTAGACGGTAAATTATAATTAAATCCTGCAGCTTTCGATGGAGGGGCGTTTATCTATTCTAATTAACGAACACAAGTTAGCTGGGGTAAGTCTGGACACAGCAATTGTATAGGTTTCGAAATAGAAATCTAATATAGCTTTTGTTTCTTAAGGAAACGCATTTTGTTGTAAATAATTGATGAACTGTCTCATCTTACAAAGGACACGTATCTGTAATACTCAACGTATATGTAATTCTCAAAAATCGTTTGACTCCTATAATCCATCTCATCTTTTCAATGAATATCAGCTTTGTGCATTTGGAGGGATTTAGAAACGAAAATCCCAGCGCAATTATGTATGTATGTATGTATGTATGTGTGTATATTTATATGCATGCCTGCACTCACATGTATGTATGTATGTATGTATGTATGTATGTATGTATGTATGTATGTATGTATGTATGTATGTTTATATGCATGCCTGCACTCACATGTATGTATGTATGTATGTATCTATGTATGTATGTATGTATGTATGTATGTATGTATGTATGTATGTATGTATGTATGTATGTATGTATGTATGTATGTATGTATGTATGTGCACGGTCGAGTCTTGAAGCTTTGCAATCTCAGTGCTTATCTGCGTGTCCCGGAGAATTATCAAAGGAAAATTTATGAAAGATCATTGTTCTTAATTATGTCATTTATGGTAAGACAACTGAAAATGCTTACTAGAGACTCTTTTATTCAGTAAAATATTTTGAAATATGGTTCCAGCCACATTGTATAAGCACGATGTATTTGAATTTATCATTCATTGGCTTCTTTAAGGAGAATTGATATGAGATTCATGAAAAGTTCATAAAAAGAAATGCCGAGTCAATGTGTCCTTGCTTTCCCATCACTGATTAACCGAAGATCTTTTCTTCAAATTCGGCACATTCTTTTTTATCTGGATTGAAGATTTCCGTTTTATCACCCAGGTTGCACTCCCCTGTGAAAACTACTCTCTCATCATGGCACACGATGTAATACGGCGTCCATTCTCGGCCCGCCCAAAAGGTTTCTCCGTCCGGGAGTCCCGTACAGCTAGGGTAACGGATGTGACATGGGACGCAGTGAGAAGACCGACACTGGTTTGCATCGTACTCACCTGCAAGGAAAGACATATTTGGTTATAATCGTATACAATATTCTCACAGAATTATCATGGGACAGTTGTGCAGTTATAGAGAAATGGATATTACAAACCTACAGAAGACTGGCACTTTTTTGCGTCGTATCATTCGAAACAAAAGACATATTTGATCATGGTCGTGGACAAGATATATCAGGACTGTCATTTGATTCCTGTATAACTGGAGTAACGAATGTTACAAAACAATGGGAAGACTTCATAAGCAGAACATTAAGCGTCATACGCATCCATAACAACGAGAGCATGTATTGCACAAACAAAAAGGTTAGTGAAACACTTCTAACTGAACTTTCGACCAAGCGCAGCGGCTTTCAATCAACTATCGCATAACAGAAATTCAAATTGCCCGTTGACTAATCTGAGCATACAGTTAGGTATGAATTATTAATATTTATCTAATTGCATTATTTTGTCCAGTACTAGGATGGTCAAGCGGTGGGTCAGGCGCCAAGTACATCACCTATAGGGGTTTCTCTCTATGACATATAAAGTTTCAAATCTGTATAACCTCAACATCTCTCGTCCAATTTTCATAGAATTTTACACCACATACTCAATCACAATATTTTGTTTTCAAATAGAAATTTTAAGAAAAAACAAAATATGATTTTTAAAGAAAAATCCATCTTAATTAGTGGACATATAACTCTTGGTTTTTCAGAGGGGTCAACTGGTGTATCTTTATATTTCATGTCAAAAGTAAAAGAGAGAAAATTATCTTTTACTACATTGTAATAATTATAACTACGAGATTGGAAGCAAATTTCATCAGAAAATGAGAACCGATGCCGATTTTTGCAAGCACATTGGAAAGTGATCGAAAGTAATTTGGCTGGGGCAATTTTGGTCAAAGCGGTTTGTCATTCTTTCATCCCTGTTCACGTTCGATGTTTATACAGATGCATAATTTTATTCTTATAACAACAGCATACACTACGACTGTAAAATGGAGAGAACAAGGCCGAGTTTGATAAGGATTCGTCCCGAGAAAAGGTCTTTGCATGACTGATCGTATCAGACGATTCAACATAACGTGTATTGTATATTTAAAGCCTCTGTTTACATGAGCATGAGATTACTTGTCAGTGTTATAGAACTAAAAGGTTCACTGACAGGTTAGAAAACTATAATGGGAGAAGAAGGAAAAAAATTAAATGGAATTCGGACTCGATACCCTTGAGAACCTGTCCATTCACTCTAATCACTCAGCTATTCAGATCACGCCATACATTATGGTAAGTTTGGTGAATGATTTCAACGTATTGTAACTGCTCTTAACAATCTGGTTAAAATGTAAATTTTGCGTGAAGAGTACAGCTGAGTTCCTCTGTAATCTATATTTAAAATGAAAGTAATTTATAGTAACATTCTTTGCAGCATTATTACATAGGTGCTCTCTTGTGTCTTTGAAAAATATTGTTTTAAAGTCGGTAAACCATGTAGAAGTAAACAGAAATGAACAACATGGATTCTTCGATGCTTTACTTGAGTTTAAACTGAAGTGTCAATTTCAAGTTTTGGTGCATTTCGAGTAATCCGTGAGAGTCGATGCAACATATCTTTAAAGAGCTTATGTTAAAACCGTCCTCTTTGGGATACAAATATCAACTGAGCTTGACCTGGGTCCTTTTAGTTCGGCCTTGTCCTTAGGTTGGTCCAATGTTCAGACGATCACAAAATGCCAGGGACCTTTGATGGACACAGTAGCAGGACATAAAATGTCTTAAGGACATTCAATTAAATCTGCCGTCATGTAAACAATTTAATGGATATTAACCTGGAAGTATATGAAATAAAAAAAAAACAATACTACTAACAGCATTCTTTTATTTTATTCTTCAACAAATGTGGCGAGAATGTTGACAGTAACATAGGTTATCACATTTTTCATGCTGTGTACACAAAACGAGGACGAAGCATACCTATTTTGGAATCGAAGCTGCATTGTAATGACAGCATTGAGAGCGAGAACACTTGATGCCCCTCTGTGTGTGTGTGTGTGTGTGTGTGTGTGTGTGTGTGTGTGTTTGTGTGTGTCTTGTGTCCGCGTAAATTGTGGAATCCAGAAATTTACTAGTAACTCTCGGTACATTATTTAAACGCAGGTTCAACTATGAATCACGAAAACTTAATGGTTTGTTTCACAGTAGACTTTTTCAAACTTGTGTTTTTGAATACATTTAATGTATATTCTATTAAAATTGGTCAGAATAGTCATCGATGAAGATCTTGTTGGCTTAAGTTGGTTAAAAAGCCTAAAAGACGCAAGCGGTATAGATTCTAATATGTGACTCCTGTAATTTTCTCTAAAATATAAACGAACTTCGGAATGAAAATTATGCTGTTTTTCATGTAGATGTAATGGTTACTAAATATAATTACTTGTAAATAGAATAGGCTTTTTCCTCGAATATCAGCAAAGTAGTTCTGCATAGGCCATACTTAAACAACATTCTTCAGTCTTTGAACATCACGTACCGTATAAGTTCACATGAAACACTTATTTATCTGCAAACAGTGCAAACCCAGAAATGCCGTCGCCTATTGCGCTAGCAGATCACGGTATACGAAATTTACGCCCAATGCGCCAGCAGATCAGGCTCTACGGTGTCTACGCCTAATGCGCCAACAGATAAGGGTCAACGCTGTCTACGTGTAATGCGCCAGCAGATTAAGGTATATGCCTAGTGCGCCAGCATATCAGGGTACACACTATTTACTCTTAATGCGCCAGCAGATCAGGCTCTATGCTGTCTACGTGTAATGCGCCAGCAGATTAGGGTCTACGCCTAATGTGCCAGCAGATCAGAGTCTATGCTGTTCGTTCTGGGTCCACGCTGTTTGGAGATGGGTACGCGTTCTACACGTGTATATATTGTATCAAGGGCATTACAACGAAGCAAGCTTAATAATTCTAAAGCCAGATCTATTCTGAGAAAAGCTAAATGAAAAACGAAAAGGAACTTTTCCAACAGAGACGCAAAAATTATACCGTCTCTTTGATAATGGCTTCATTACTGTCTTAGAGTTCTCCTTTTAAAATTAGTTCATGTTGCATTACCCAACGTATTTACTTTGTGAAAACAAGGAAATGACTTTAGTGAACTTGCAGTCTGAAATTAAAATGACATCCCAACAATACTATTCTTAAACATGACTGTGGCGGGTGTGATGATGTCCAATTTACTCCATTCCATTTCTTTATACAAAGGGCAGTATGAGTATTCGAGAGCTCCTTTGTCGCTGCTACTAAAAGGTGGATCTTCTTATCCTTTCATCCCAAATAAATAGGCTTACATTTCAAAACCATGTACATTGCTAAAGAGTTCCAAATTCGTGTATTTAATTTGCCATGATGTCTATCAAATATCTTGAAAAAATATATGAGCGAATTTAAAACTTCCATTTTTTCACAAATTTTAGTTTTAAAAAAAAATCTGAAAGTCTAAAATTAATATATTTTAATGTGAAAGGATGCAGTGTATTAGTAAATATTAATTTCCCCAGAAATCTTAGACAGATAGACCAAACGATAGATAGATAGATAGATAGATAGATAGATAGATAGATAGATAGATAGATAGATAGATAGATAGATAAATAAATAGATAGATAGATATGTAGAGAGATAGATAGGTAGATAGATAGATAGATAGATAGATAGATAGATAGATAGATAGATAGATAGATAGATAGATAGATAGGTATGTAGATAGATAGATAGATAGATAGATAGATAAATAAATAGATAGATAGATAGGTAGATAGATAGATAGGTAGATAGATAGATAGATAGATAGATAGATAGATAGATAGATAGATAGATAGATAGATAGATAGATAGATAGATAGATAGATAGATAGATAGGTATGTAGATAGATAGATAGATAGATAGATAGATAGATAGATAGATAGATAGATAGATAGATAGATAGATAGATAGATAAATAGATAGATAGATAGATAGATAGATAGATAGATAGATAGATGGATGGATAAATAGATAGATAGATAGATAGATAGATAGATAAATAGATAAATAGATAGATAGATAGATAGATAGATAGATAGATAGATAGGTAGGTAGGTAGATAGATAGATAGATAGATACTTGCTATACGTCACAATAACGCACAGCGTACGCAGTTTATATATTTGAAAGGGTTTATAAGCATTTGCAAATTTACGTCTTTCAAACGGCGATGATTTGCGATGTTTAAATGCACACAGAAGATATTTTAGCATCTCAGGGAACAAATGATGTTTACATCATATTTTTATATGAATTCTCTCTGAAAACTTTTACCGTACGACGAGTAGATTTAACCAACGTTCAAATAAGGTAAAGTCTGTTTCAACAAACCGCCTTATTTATTCACGTTACATTGCATCATTGCAAACTTCTTTATAATTCAGTCACGGTATGACGCTTCATTATTTTTTTTACCAATCATCCAAATTATATCAAATTAAACTATGACAAAAATACTTTTCTTCAAAATGTAATGTATAAACTTAATGTACCGATTTTTTTTTTTTAAAAAAAAAGGCTTAAACTAAATGTTCACCCTGAATTACCTCTCTTTCTGCACAATAGGGTCAAATTTAGAAAAAAATATATAAAAAAGATATTTCAAAAATATAAACAACGTTATTTTTCACTCAGTAATTGTACCGTGTTATTTTGAAGCACATCGCGGCTATTCTGCTTATACATCCATGTCGTCATCTTAAAAATAAATTCCTATTCCTAGCTTCAGGTCTTTCCATGTTAAACATGGGCACAACTGTGTGTTTTGTTCCGAGTCGGTGGAAAGAACGAGTTTGATATGGCGTAGAAATAGGCCGGGGCCGTAAGGCCAAGATTGATTGATACACAATATCAAACGAATTCTTTAACTCGACTCAGAACGAAACACGTATATGGTATTGTATGCATTACATGCCCCTCTTTTACGCTTCCTAAATATTCTCAGCTAAACTGTGTGAATGGAATTAAAAAGAAACTGACATTTATAAAAGTTAGATTATATGCATTGAAACATACTGGGTATGCGATACGGAAATACGGACTGAACATTTGTATCGAACACCAAATCAACCATGTGATTGATCGACCTTGTTCAAAACCTGTTCTGAGCATGAATGCATGGCCGAGTGGGTTAGGACATTGCTGTATCAGAGTTAGGCGATAGGTGCCTTTAGTCGCATCGCGGGTCTAAATTTTGATAGTTCGTTGCAATTTTAAACCAAAATGAAACTGTTATTGTCTATAGTACTATCTTGGATATATATACATACATATACATATCCTTTTACACGAAACTATCTATCAAAATTTCTAGCCGTATCAACACTACATCCCAGTTTTAAAGGAGGCTCAGTACCGGATTAAGGTGGTAGGAGGCCCGGGAACAAAAATACCATTTCACTGCGTTGCAGGGGCCCTGGTCCACCTTTAATCCGGCCTTGAGGAGGCTGAACTATAACTCTCAGCTAATTCAAATTTATGAATATGTAGAAAATGAAACTGATCTTTAAGATCTGGTATTGATTACAAAAGAATAATTACATATCCGGGCTCTATATTTAGTATCTCCAGTAAAAATTGGGACCAATAACCTTTTATGTAGTGTATGTACTTGGCTGCACTTAAATTCCTATTTACAATATTCATTAACAGAAGATTAAAGTAATGAAAAAGGTCCGGTTTGTTTGGTATGGAATAAAACCTAGTATCCTTTTTCTGGTATACTGCATTCAGTGTAAAATCAACGGAACTCCTCAGACCTAACGCCGAAGGACGTATAGGGGATTCAGGACGGCCATAATATTCCATTTCCCCCGTAGACTAACAGGTAATGAATTTATTATCATATAAACCTTACAGAACTTATTTGTTGAAAGAACACACGAGAATCTCTTAGTTCCCATTGTTGGATATACAGACGATTGTTTACAGTTAGTTGTAGCAGTTACCTCCCTTGTGCCGATAAACCCTACCGAACGACTGACGAATCAGCACTGTGTAATTAAAATCTTGCGTTTTTTGAGGGGAGAATTCACACTGCTAATAAACTTCATCGTAACTCTTTCTGTATGTAATAAAATAATTTCTTATATTTGGATCATAAATTAAATATTTGCACTAGAACTTGCGAAGCTGAGGTTGTCCGCCACTTTGTTTTACTCAGATGTGTCGTCATGTGACTTACTTACATCCCGCTTGTAAGTCACATGATCTAATTTTGACCTTGTTGAGTTCTTACTCTCCGCTATAATAATTTTAACAGAAATACTAGAGTTTATGTCTTGGTAATTGACTTAACATATTCCTCGAATTTTGCTTTTAAGGTATTGATCCCAAATTATCTACTACTAACAAATTTTAGCCAAACGTAAAGTCCTTCCTTTAAATTTGAAAACAAAAAATGGTCAAACAGATCCATACTTAATTAACCTAGGCATCAAACAAGGAGACAGTCTTAGTCCAATAGTTTTTAACATTTTACTTATGACGTACGTGTCACAGAAGATAATAGTTAGCCTGTATTAATTGAGACTATAAAATCAACCCATTATGAGCTGATGATTTAGTTCTAGTATCAAAAACTAAAGCAAGCATGCAGAAGATGCAGAGCTGTAAAGGGTCCTTAAGTGTCAGGAGAGAGATCATCTCCAATGGGCGGCAGATTCCTGGTCGGGGACCTGGAGCGAAGCCCCGGTGGGGGGTGAGGGGGGAGAGGCCCTCTGAAGCGAACGCATTATAGTTACATCAGAAAACAACTTAATACTTCTCCTGGCTTGTTTTTTTTAACATGATTTGTTGCGCAGAAGTGGAAATTTACCAGAGTGAGTTAGGTTACCATAAAATCATAAGGTTAAAAATACATGACAGGCATTTTTTAAGAATGCGTGAGAAAATTCAAGATGGGCGGGTGAGCGTGATTTCTGTACGAAATGTGTGTGAGACTTGACAGGTATGTATATGTTAAATCAACTCAATAGCTTTTGTTTAAAAAAATGGCGGAATCTAGAAAGAAAGTTAAAAAATAAAAAATAACGATATTGGAAAAAAGTAGGACACCATCTCCACCGCCTCAAAAGATATAGTTTTATGTTGGTAAAAGAAGGATACAAACAACTGATAAATACAAACACCTTGGATGTATATTTAGCTCAAACAGAAGCCTCAAAATGACTACAGAAGACATATACAAAAATTATTAAAAGTACTATTCAACACTTATGGAACATGCACAGGCTGCCATCGTAACCTGGTGTATACAACAACATTTTTGATACACTTACCAAGCTTATCATCTTACATAATATTAAAGTCAGGGCCATGGAACTAACTGGTAAAAGAAATATATATGATACAGATAGATACTTTGAAACAAATAAATCAGAACTCTTTGAAAAATTGCACACATAACTTTGCAAAATAAAAGTACAAGTAAATAAGAATACTGTAACACGTAAGGGGTCTCACTTTCGAGCGAGTCAAACAAATCCTGTGTGAGTGTGGGTTAAGGTCCATGTTTCCCTTATTTCCGATGACCTAAAGGCAGCAGTCGCTGTCAACTGAAGGGTTCTTAAACGCGCAAATACTTCAAATAATTTTACTCTAATCACCTAATGACATGACGAAACTCTAATTTGACACTAACATGGTTTTTCTTGCTTCACATTTGTATGACCCATCAATAAGCCTTTCCAAACCGCTAATTAATACTTCACGCCATGCACCACAAAACACGACCCAAATACCTAATACGAAGAATTATTCCTATCTCAAATTACAAAACACTTATACATTAGAATATCCCGAGAAATTCTTTATGTTAAGAAATTAGTGGGGTCCATTTTACTAAACAAATCCATGCTACCATAAAGTCTCATGAATACTGCATTATGACGTCTACTCCTAGAAATTGTATGAGAAATATCTTCACAACACCGACTACCCATAATAAACAAATAATCACTAAAATCTAACAAAGCTATAAACGGAGACGTAAATACAAATAGTGCATACCCTAGGTTTATTACAGTACTATCAACATTGCTTGATAAAACGGTAATTGGCAAGACACCTTCGCCTTAACAACATCAATATACAAGACCTTATGTAATGGCGCCAACCAGACAGGAAAAACTACAAAATGCTGTAAAAAGGTAGCGCCACTATGGATTCTAATGGCAGAAAATTATTGCATATTCGCCTAAATAAAGTAACAGAAAAATGTCAGATAAATCGGAATTTTATTATCAATAACGAAAAGTTATCTGAACATAAAGCAATCCTGGAATCAAAGTACGAGTAATATTACACAAATAAACTACATAGTAATGAAAACTTTAACTTTACAAGCGGATGCAAAGACTATACTCTACAGCATCTTATCTAAAGGTTGTAAAGAATTCTAACTTCAGACAAAGCTCTAACGCAGGTAAGAATAAGTACACCACATGATAGAAATTGAAATAGGAAGATACAAAAAGACAGAAGAAAGTCTTAGAATCTGTAATTCTTTTTTAAACTAGAAAGTGAGGACGAAGTTCAATTTCTTATATCATGCACTCGGTTGGAGAAACAAAGAAAATTCATGTATAAAGACACAACACACATTTACAAAGAAGTTCTAAACGGTAATAAAAATAAAAGTTCTACATTACAATCAATTGCTCAAAACATGTCTCGCTTTGTAGAAGATTATATATACGAGATGTTCAAGCTAAAAGAAAATGTAAGAATATATAACTAGAAAAAACCCAACAATCCTTACACATATTATTTATATGAATACTAATACCAATACTTACTCACAATACACGTTGTTACCTGGATATAAAAAAAATCCTCTTATACAAAGGATAAGTTGTGGGTTAATAACCTCCCTTAGATCAAATAAACGCTATATAAATTAAAATGCCGCACGTAGTAAGTTTCCAGTTCTATGAAACCCTATTAACAAATGACCCTCTTTTTGGGCAATTTCAGTAGTGTAGAAATTCCCGGTTATGTTCCACTTACCCTGTTCTATCCAGTTTAAACCGGTTTTAACCCGTTTTCATATTAGTCACCATCTTTGGCCACTTATCCCATCTAGGGTCTATTATTTAAAATTTTTGTTGATATTAGAAAAATTCAACATTTGCCCTAAGGATTTTAAGCTTTTTTCCCCGAATTTATAAGATTACTAACCGATTTTTTAAAAGAAAATTATAAATTCCTATTAGAAAGTACTTTCAGGAAATCTATAACTTTTAGTAAGTATATATTATTTTATTATCTTATTTACACAATTTGTACCCTTAGTGGCCTAGTGTTGTTTTTTGTTTGTTTTTTTTTGTTTGTTTTTTTGGATGGGGGGGGGGGAGGTTGGGTTTGTTTATTTTTTGTTTTTGAGCAGTATGAATGGCAACATCAGGCTGCGGAATATTTATCAGATAACAGTATACGTGAGTAACCGCAGTAATAAACGAAGAGAATAATGTTGATAAAAATAATATAGACATGCCTACAATTAGGACGTCAGAACCCTTAAACAGAACAACAGTACCCACAATATTAACCGCACAGCCTATAAATACAACAAATATACATCATGATATAAAAGATATAGATCATTAAACAAATAAACAAGCATTATTATTATGTATATGGTTGCATGAGCGGGTGTAATTTACTTTTTGAAATAGATAACTAAGTTAATAGATTAGTTTTTTTTTATTCTTTGTTACTAAAAATAAGCCATTTAATACTATTCCAGAGAACAAGCTAATTAATACAAGAATTAACAAAATCGGATTATCAGCTATTAAAGAAAAATAATGTTTATGGCTAATGTAAGAAGTCAGTTTATTATACTAATGATGATACCAGATAATGCTGCTGCTGCTTATTCAGCTAACTTAAACAAATAACAGTATTTGTATACCTTTGTTTTTAAATTTATCAATGAACGAGTCACAGTTACCGCTACCTCCACCACCCGTACTATCACTGCCACATCCTCCTATTGTTATTCGTTTTACACAATTTGCTAGGGTTATACCAAGAGTTGCTGCCATCATACCAGTAGCTATAAAAACAGGCAATTGTTACACCTTTCTTTTAACAGTGGTTTTAACCTTTGAACTAAGGGTAACTTTTCTTTGACTTCTGTCTCAATGTTATTAATATTTTCTATAAAATTATTTTCAACATATATTAAATGACCTTAAGATTGTCCCATCACATTTAATTTAGCTTTTCCGTGTGTATCTTTTTCTTCAGCAATATCTTTTATTTGCTTTATAAAGTTGTCATTTGAATCAATGTCTCTTTTCATTGATAATATTTTTAGAATTTTTAATATCAGTAGCACTCACAAAACCTCTGAATTCTCTTTCTTCTCGATCAATAAACATTCTATTAACATTTTCTTCACTAGTAAATGCTCTTTCGTCATATGTTTTTAGTTTTTCAATTTCATTCCTAAATTCAATATTTCCGGTATTGAAATCGCCACGTATTTGCCTTACATCATTTAAAGAATCTGTTAAATCTGTTTCAGCAACATCAACTAGTATCAGTTGTCTGATTGTAACTGCTAGTTCTAGAGCATGGGTCTCCAAACTTTATAAGATGAGGACCATGTTAAATTTTTGAAAGGGGTTTGCGGGCCGAAGCGACTGTGAAAAATTTAAATATATGCAAAATCATTTTTAAAAAGTACAATACTTTGCGAGCCGGACAAATCAGAGCCGCGGGCCGTAGTTTGGAGACCCATGTTCTAGAGGATACCTAGCTGTAACTGTTGGTTCCAATGTGTTAACTTCTGGTTCCTGGCTATCGTCAGTTTTTTTTTAATTGTCTTTCTTTCCGTTTTTTTTTTTTCCAAACTAATAAAAAAGAAACCAAAACTTACTTCCGTCTTTTTGATTAACTATAGTGTTAAAAAATAACATTATATTTGGTTTACGCAGTAGAGAAATATGTATATTTGTTCGTAACACAACGTTTTTGTTTTTCACGAATAATAAAAAATGTTATGTAAAAGATAATCGTTTTTATTCAGACATGCAGAAAACAAACTGCAATACTTGCAACTAACTGAGCAAAGGATAGATGCCAAAATAGGAGCCTTAGAGAGTGGTATGGATGAAATAATGAGGTCTTTAGAAATTACAACACATTACAATCACAACTGCAACACTTTGAGAAAGAATTAAACTAGGAGAAGAAACAGACTGATGAAGATATTAATAATGTAGTTGAGGACTTTAAACCTGGAGTGAAAATATTGGAACATAGACTTACAGCTGTCAATAATAGTCTTTCAAAATTACAGAGGAAGAATGACTTTGAAGAAGTCAATAGAGGGATAGAGAAATTAAAGAAAAAGGTCAGTGTGAGCGAAACTACTATTAGATCTATGAAATCAACTACGATTCATCTATTTCAGATTTAGCAATAAAATAAAATATCTAAAAGAACAGGATTTAGTAACTCTCAAAAATGAACTATCTGCTTCAATAGAAACATAAGGGGAACACAAAATTCTAACATATAGTAAAGTATATTCATATCAAAAACTTGTTAATAATATTGGTGTGGTACAAGGAAATATTGACGAATTAGATAAACCGATTACAACAACAGCTACAACTCGTGGCTTTGACTATGCTCCATTATGTTTTACTGAATACAAGTTATACCTTATATAGATCCTCGAAACACTATTATGTTTTTAAAATAAATAACCCAGGTTTATATTCAATTTTTATAAACTTAAACATCCAACCTAAATATAATGTAAAATTTTATGTTGTATTAATGACAAATAATAAATCTATCATATGTAGTAAATATCAATGAAGAAGTTGTAAAGTCTGGAGGACCTCAACAAATAAAATATTACAGAATAAAAAAAGTCTGAAACATTATTAGAAGAAAACATTTTTGTGTTTTCAATCTTTCTTGTGAATGCGTATAGTTCTTTGATGTTCTTTGATTGGCAATACAATTAATTCTCTCCAAATTTTGAATGTCCAAACGAGTATGTGCCAAGTCAATCTTGGACATAACCCTGTATCGTAGTACAAAATTTTAAGTCAATCTTAGACATAACCCCGTATCGTAGTACAAAATTTTAAGTCAATCTTAGACATAACCCCGTATCGTAGTACAAAATTTTAAGTCAATCTTAGACATAACCCTGTATCGTAGTACAAAATTTTAAGTCAATCTTAGACATAACCCTGTATCGTAGTACAAAATGTTAAGTCAATCTTAGACATAACCCTGTATCGTAGTACAAAACTTTAAGTCAATCTTAGACATAACCCTGTATCGTAGTACAAAATTTTAAGTCAATCTTAGACATAACCCTGTATCGTAGTACAAAATTTTAAGTCAATCTTAGACATAACCCTGTATCGTAGTACAAAATTTTAAGTCAATCTTAGACATAACCCTGTATCGTAGTACAAAATTTAAGTCAATCTTAGACATAACCCTGTATCGTAGTACAAAATTTTAAGTCAATCTTGGACATATCCCTGTATCGTAGTACAAAATTTTAAGTCAATCTAAGACATAACCCTGTATCGTAGTACAAAACAAGCACTTTAGAGTAATTACAATATACGATTTAAGATTTAACAGCACAAGTAGAAGATGTGTTTTGCTATTATTAGACTTGGATAATCCCTGTTATTGGGTGTTCCTGTCATATGGACGACGGGTTATTGCTGATGCGATAAAGAAAAGAATGTTAAACTTGAAATTCAATTTTTTTTTAAATACATATTCCCGAGTTCCTACGTATGATTCAAATCAAGAAAGTTTTAAACGTTTTGGATTTGTACTGTACTATCACATGTTTTCAATATAAGGGATACAGAGGTACAGCAAACATACAATAATTATGCAAATGAATACGTAGCTGTTTGTCAATCAGTGCAGTTGAGAGACAGAGACGGTCGTTTCAATATTCAGCTCAAAAGAAGAAAAAAAATCACCTAATAGAACATTGTGTGTTGTTAAAATCGATTGCATTGTAAGACAAACATGCGCGGAGAAAACACATGAGACAAGCGAAATTGACGTTGTCACTAGCGCTAGCATGAACTTTCCCATGGATTTTATTTATGTTTGCCTCCATCAGGTTTAGTTTTGTGGTTTTGACGCCATTTTTCAGCACATGATAGGATACATGGCAGCCAGCATATCTGGTGGAGGAAGAACCCTGGAAACCCCGCGATGAGCGACCGACCCACGGTACTGGCAAGCTTTCTCACATACCCGCGTTGGCCGAGTCCGAGATTCGAACAAACGCGGACAGAGTTGAGATGTGAGTGATCTATCAAGGCAAGTGCCTTAGTCCACTTGGCCACCCGGGGCCGCTTGCCTACACCAGAGTCATATTAAAGCTTTACTTTAAAATCTCTCTCTCTCTCTCTCTCTCTCTCTCTCTCTCTCTCTCTCTCTCTCTCATCAATGAAAATCCATTAAGTTTCTTTTATTCTACTTATTCCTTTCGTTGCTGCATTTGTTTCTTATAAAAAGATCATATAGTAAGTCAATGATAGCTAAACAAAGGACAGAGGACATTTTGGTTAAGTGGCTCAGTGGATAGAGTACCGGACTCACGACCGAAAGTGTGCGGGTTGGAATCCTACCATCGGACCAGCCTGGTCAGCTATCGTGGTATGTCCTTGGGCAAGACACTTTACTCCAATTGCCTCGGCACTAATAACCTTCTTGTGTTGCTGTGCCGTAAAGCACCAAACCAAAATTTTCGGTCAAAAGTATGTATGATAATTGAAAGGTGTTATTAGGTAGTAGAACTGGTACTTACAAGGACTCTTCGGAGCTGCCCGGTCGCCACACGTCGCATCACTGTAGTGGACACATTTTCCGGAATCTTTGTCAAACAGAAGTGGATACGGACACTCTTTGGCTTGCAGAGTTGGCTGTGAACCCACAGTCATAGTACATTCGTAATATTTTGCACAGTTCTGTGTATCCGGAGTTCTGGCACCACTTTTACATGTATCCAAGGCTCGAAGGGACTTGATGCGGTCTACAGACTCGGAACCTGAGGTGCAAAGAAACACTTCCGACGTTTATTGGGTATCTAGATTGTGAAAACATTATCTCTCCCTATCTCTGCTTAAATGAGAATACAAATTTGTGTATACACATAGACACATACCTAGCAGGCATTATCAATGTCGGGTAGCTGGAAATCTCTCTCTCTCTCTCTCTCTCTCTGTCTCTCTCTCTCTCTCTCTCTGCTGAAATGAGAAGATAATTTGTGTATATACGTAGACACATACCTAGCAGGTATTATCAATGACTGGAAATCTTAAACTTCCCCACTAAGAAGTTCAATATGTAAGCAAATAGGTACAGAAAAAAAAATACCTTCGTTTCGATCTTAAAAAAAAATAATGCTAATATATGCTGTTAATTCTTTTATTTTCGTTGGTATCAATATTTGTGGTTTTGCACACACACACACACACACACACACACACACACACACACACACACACACACACAGAGCAACAACGACAACACTATCGTCCATACTTTTAATTCGCGGCTATGCCTTTGTGTCTTTTTAATTCTCTTTACAGATGAATCATTGATCGTTAGATCTTTAAATTCATAGTTTGAATGAACCGCTGAATCCACGAAAATTGGTATCCAACGAACAAAAGTAAATTCACAGCAGATGATGTGTGTCGATGCACATATCGCACATGTAGGACCATTCGATTTCGATCAATATTGATTAGATCTATGAGAAAGTACTTTGGTGGGGATGGGGCTTAAGATCATAAATGACTTTCCCGATAGTATTCGCACACCCTCCCGTTTGTTTGTACCCCCTACAAATTTTAAAAACAAAAAGAATCTAGGATATACAAAATTCACAAAACTTAGTCATTTCAATCATCAATTTATAATTTCTAACCTGATTGTCACGAAGAGGTCCCTAACACTCTAAAGTTATTGGCGTTTCAAACCCAACAGAAGCTGTTGATATAAAAAGCAGACAGACTGCTCACTGTCCTTTTCTGGTTTCTAGAACTGTCCATTTCAGTAAAAACTGTGTCGTCTGCGTCCAATATTTGCGATGTCTAGTTTTAATATTTCAACAACAAAAAAATTGAACAAATAAAATCTAGAAACTATTGAATACATGTGTTTAAAGAGATGAAACTCCTAAATTTACGGAATTTTTGAGATTATCAAAGACGGTGAACTACATCACATCTGTCGTTTGAAAATACAGACTCGCCCATGTAAATATGGCGACCGTGTTACTAAAGAAACTCCCGTTTGATTCGAAACGCCAAAAAGTTGACAGTATTAGGGACCCCCTGGCGACAATCAGGTTAGAAATTATAAATTGATGAATGAACTGACTAAGTTCTGTGCATTTTTTATATCATCGAAGCGAATTATTTTTTAAATCAGTAAGAGGGTATAAACAAACGGGAGGGTGTGCGAATACTATAGAAACATCATTTTCTTTCTTCTTCTTCTCTTTATCACAGACTGAGGTTTTTCACATTATTGATACAAAGATGTAGTCTTTAAGATAATACTATCATTTACTCACATGCGTCGGATTGTGAACCCCTGGGAACACAGCTATTACGGGACTCTCCCACCACGTAGCCGTCGGGACAAGTGTATTTCATAGCAACTCCAGCCAAACACAAGTAGAAAATATCACAGTCGTGGGGATCCCGTTTCCAACTCATGTGTTTCTCATTTTCGCATATTCGAAGTCCCTCGCCATTGCATCCAACAAAGACGACGATTACAGTTATGGAAAGCGATGCGAGGTACATCTTGCACCTTGTACAATGTCGTCTGCTAATTGTCGTGTCGTCTGCAGAATTTGAAAACTAATGCGCTCTTGAAGCACGTGTTTATTTATTGGCACTAGCTTTACCTTCGAATGCGTTAAAGAGAACGCCGACAACGTGTTTTATAGCACGTGAAATGGACACTCTAACATGATCTGCGTGCCATTCTAATCATGTTGTTTATCGAATTCCTGGATTGAAATGAAGAGTTGATAATAATCAACTATAGTGACCACCCCTATGTCAAGGATTTGTTTTCTCGCGTGCCCATTGTTCGTGTTGTAAGGGGCTCTTGAGGGAATATATCGGCAGAAAGAAAGAAGAGATAGTTTGGATTTTAATTTTCCACAAATACATGGCATATAATTTTGTAAGAGTTTTGATTTAAATCCACTTAATACCCTAGCTTCCAACTATGAAAATGGTGGTATAGATATTTTAGGGTATGCAGCGTATTGATGTATTCATTATCATGCTCACCTTTGAACTTAGAGTGTATTTTCACAACGTTTCTTTTATGGGAGACTTCCTTTCCATCGTATGAGGGGTATCTATCAGTTATTTTCAGGAGAGCTTTGATATTTCATGAAGAAACTATCACATTTTCTGTGATGAACTGGAATTACAAATGCCTTTTCTCTCCGTGAAAAAAGTAAAACTTGTCGTCTTCGAGGGAAGGATGTCGCAGCGATCGTAGTATCACATGACCGAACAATGCCTTTGCCTTTAAACTCAGACCTTTTAAATACCCTCATTTTTCTGCTAATATGTAAACAGTCCGAAAACAATACATGTATGAAAACACAGTATATAACCACTTCATTCAGCCCTTAACAATTTGCTCTGAAGAGCAAAACAATTCATACTGTGACCTTGACCTTCGGCGACTGATCCATCATTCCCAAGAATGCAGCACATACACTGGTGAATCCGGTGAAAGGTCTAAAGCCTATCCACACACACACACACACATATATATATATATATATATATATATATATATATATATATATATATATATATATATATATATATATATGATATAAGTTTTTCTCTCATAAACTTTATAAAACTGACCACTGCGACCTTGACTTTTGACCTTTCTACCTCTAAACCAGTAGAGATATTTATATACCATGGTAAACATTTTAACATTACCGGATACCAGTCATGCTTGGCAATAATAGCTAGAACTGCCAGATCCAAAAACTTTTGTCATTGTCCAGCCACCTAAAATTCAAACAAATGCTTTATTTGACCCTGACCTTTCAGCTCCTTATTTTTCAATCTCTAAGGATATTCCTTCCCCCATAATGCATTAGTGGGCAAAGTCTGATGATGATCCCCAATTGAAAACAAAGATATTGCCCGTCAAAAAATCTTTAATCAAACGTTGAAACATGACGGACAGACGAACAGAAATTGTGACCACTATGCCCCCTTTTGACACCTTCGTCGCAGGCGAAACAAAAGGGCATTTACTGTATTGGCAAACTCTCATTACAAGGAAATTATTTCTTTAAACTGATACTTTGCTTGAAACTTTACAGCTCTAAAATCGGTCTTACAGAACATGTGTCACATTTCTTAAAAAGCACATTTTGTATCCTCCTTTACAAATTTGAATTGACCAACTCAAATGTACTGACATCAATAATATATATATATATATAGTTCAATAGCATGACATACACATTTGGCGTGATATATATATATATATATATATATATATATATATATATATATATATATATATATATATATATATACATACATTCAAATTTGCATAATCATACATATATAGCCATATATCATTTGCATAACCATACATTGAGGTATTCAATCTACAAATATGTGATTCTGAGACTAGTCACAGTTTTATTTGTTCGTTTTATTCAATTTGTATTGCTGTTGGTGTGAAATAGAGATCTGTTGTATAGAGCTCGTGTATCTATAATATTACATTTCCAGTGCCTGTATGAAAAGTAGAAATGGGGTTTCTTAATCTGCAAGTGTAGATATATGTTTTTAATATAGAAGTATATTGAAAAGATAAACGACCGCTTTCCGGCCTTTTTTTTTTTTTTACAGCAATAAAAAGGACAGACAGTATCGCATAACTTGAATATAGAAATGGGTCGTTACAAGTGAGTACCAAGGAACGATCGGCTATGTCAGTAGTTCCCAAACCCCGGGTCGCGACCCAAACGAGGATCGCGAGGACCCTTGCGACCCTATACAGGTACTGCATTTTGAATCGCAAATGATGGTATTTAGGACCGCGATCAAAAAAAGTTTGGGAACGACTGGGCTATGTAATAGGTGTAATATAAGAGCTGTCAAAAATGAATATCATTTTTTGCTTCTTTATCCATTTTATAAGGAACTGAGAAGAAAATATTTACCACGATATTATTGTTCACGATATTATAGTAAAATGTAAAGCCATGATATCTGCAAATTCACTGATCATGTTGCACAATAAGACTAATATAATTAGGTATAATTTGGTGTGTACATTTTATGTAAATTTATTGGTAGTTTTTTTCATTAAATGAAATCAATATTATATTTAATACTCAGTAGAATTATGTTACTTATCCTCTGTAGTAAGCAATACCGGATTAAGGTGGTAAGAGGCCCTGAAGCAATTTCGAAAAGCGCCAATTACCCACCATCCCGGCCTGGTGAGGGTCCTGGAGCAACTCCGCCTTGAATCATGCCTTGATAGTAAGACAAGTTTGCATCCTCACGTCTGTAGCTATAAATTGCTTTTGCATCCTCACGTCTGTAGCTATAAATTGCTTTTGCAATTTAATGCTAAATAAAGTTTGTGTACTGTTTTCTTCTGTTGTAATTTTGTAAATTTAAGTACTTGTCAAAATTGACACTTACATGTACAAAATACACGTATAATATATTTACCTCTGTTAAACGCGATTTTAAGTTTATCGCGTCATTTTACTACATACGGTGCAATGGTCTGAAAAGAGCGTAACTTTCAGACTATGATGCCGTTTTTACATAAAAATCTGTTTCTAAGAAAATAGATTGAAACAATTTGTAATGTTGTTTTTACTAAAATGATTAATTGTCAAAATAAAATGACTCACTAGGTAACGTGTACCTAGCAAACTTCGGTTCTATATACTACCATTCGACGTGCTGCATAACAAGAGTTTATAGGTTTATTTCAAGCACGGTAACCTATGAAGTTTCTTTCTTTTTTCAAAAGCTGATACAATTCAAAATATTAAAAAAAAACTCTGGATGTGAGAAATAAATAACAATTTCGTCAAAACCTCTCCCTTCAGGGCAAAATGCTATTATATCCTACGTAAAGTCCGATCGAGAGGGCAATCTTACAATAGTACACATAGTGACAAAACTAGTTCGGTAGCCTCCCATATTTTTCACTTATTAGGTTCTTATCTTCAACATATTTCAATACGAACGATTTCTGGATAAAAATGATTTGAATAGTCTTCAACCTTAATTAGTACTAAATAGCAAGCACAAGGAAGTTAGGACCTGCATGTGACGTGAATCTTGTGACCTTGATCCAAGGTCAAAGAGGTGAGCAAGTGTGTTAGATACTGAATTGTCTTTCTTTTATGATGAAACATCTAAAAAAAAAATAAACAGAATCAATCAAGGGGTTTTGAAAATATAAGCAAATTCAAAACTTTAGCCAAAATCTCAACGTACATTTTAAATGTATGTGATCTTAACGTCAATGAGAGAGTGGTGATGGTTTATGTTGCATAATGAATTGTCTTTGCTTGTTGATGAAACATCCGAAGTACAAAGAGAACTTATTGAGAAATATAAGCAAATGAAAACTTAACAAAACCTAATAAAATGTTCACGCCGCCGCTGCTGCAAAAATTTTGCTATGTCTCGCGTATCCATTGAAATGGGCCCGAAAATATTATATGCTGATGATTTTCTTTTTTCTAATAGCATGGTATCAACTGTTGAATCTACCTGAATACCACTTTTTGTCGTAAAAGCTGACATGAAATTAAGTAATTATGCTTCCGATTGGCCATAACAGAATATACAAAGGCATGTTTCTAAAATTTTAATTTAAAAAATCTATAGTTTGTTTTGGATTATTTGGTGAAAGATTTTAAGTTAAAGTTTATGTGCCTATACAAGATAGCAGACTTAACAGTTTTTAATTTATTATATAAGTAGTTCTGATCGAATATTACACTCCATTTATATATACAACTTTGACAGAAAATTCTCCATTTGTTTTTTTAAACAATTTTATAAAAAGACCAAACTAGTTCTAATTTTGGTGGAGTTTCTTACGGTATTTATCAAAGCACTTTGTATTGCAACCATAATTCCATACAATTACAAAAAGGAAGTATTGATATTGCAATTGTTTGAATTCCTGCTATGTGAGGAAATTACCAATGGATCACTGTTATTGCTAATTGCCAATTTTAATTTTGAAGATATAAAGTATTTAGCCGTGTTGTCAACAGGGCTGGTTTAACCATTAGGCAAACTAGGCGGTCGCCTAGGGCGGCACAATTTGGGGGCTGCAAAAATAAAAATAGAAAGAGAAAAACAAATGCAGAATTTGTATTCATACTAATGCACAATATTCAGTTCATTTGGGGGAGGGATCGCAAGTCTGAAGGTTCCCCTAGGGCGCCAATTACCCTTGCGCCGGCTCTGGCTGTTAAGCAACCATTTTATTCTTGGGAGAGGAAGCATTGAATTCCAATAATTAAATGCTGCTCACTTTATGTCACTGGAATTTAAATGTTAACTCATTTATATCCATCGCAGGGATTCCAGAGGATAAAGCCATACGCATCGTGCACACTACTGTAGTATTTACAAGTCTTCATATCCCCATATTTCACATGCATACGTAAAAATAAGTACAAGTCTATTTTCAAACAAGTTACGCTGTAAATCTATTGGTAAGTCAAGGTATTGGTTCACATGTGTAATAAATGTATTGCCTTATTGGCTTATTGAATGAAATGTTTTGTAGCTATCAAAAAATGCAATTTCCTCGTAGGAAAACACCTAAATATTTACAGATGTCCCGATGACCTTGAAAGAAAGGTGCTGAGTTTTCTTTGTACCAAAATATGGCAATCTTTGTGTTTCTGGTAACTGATCTTTAGTTTCCACTCCTTTCAACAGAGTAAAAAATTATGTGAATATTTCTAAAGTGCCTCACGGGATTTTGCCATAAGTACGGTACCATCTGTTTACAATAGAAAAAAAACTACTTTAATCCAGTTATAAATGTAGTCAGCATCATAAGTTATTTCATTCACAGAATTATCCCTAGATGATAAAATTATCACAAGATCATTAAACAAAATCGAAATAAATAGGAGACAGATCTTCACCCTACGTCACTCCACAATTACTGACAAAAAAATCAGATTTTAATATTTCGGTACATACTGTAAACAACACCAACAAATTTACCTTTTATGGAATCTTGGAGTGGTTTTTTCCATAGACCTAATCTCCAAACGGAGTCAAAAGTTTTCGAGCTATATATGAAAACATAGACAAATTTCAAAATAGGAATGTATTACAAATATATGATGTTTACGGAAGGCAACTTAATTTTTAAGTAAGATTTCAGTTTCTTAAAAAAATGTGTTCAATCGATCATTTACAATTGCAGTGAAAAAGCTTTTCCAGGCAATTGAATAACGTAATCGGTTTGTAGTTTTGAGGGTTATTTGGGTCACTTTTATTCTTGTCTTAATATAAACAGGTTTAATTGTACCTTCTAACTGTGGCAGTAAAATACCAGTATCTAAATGAGGTTAGAAAAGAAAGATATGTGGGAAAAGGGACAGTATATTAGTCTCAAATGGGAAGCACTTGATCGTGTGTGCATTTAATATATTCCTTCCATATATAATCATTCCCAGGCGAATTACTATCTTTCAGTTTTGAAATCTATATAAAAAAAAAATATTTTCTGTAATTGCTGAACTTAGACAGCTCTCTTAATCTTACATATCAATTTGTTATACAATCTCGTCATTTAAAATTCGTTATTCGTATTTGTTTTTTTCACGAGTATTTTATTCTTTTAAACGTTGTACAGATTGTCTAAAAAAGGCTGATGTATTGTCGTTTGTTTCGTTTTTCAAGCTTTTTAAGTAGTTACAGTAAACATTTCCTGACATTTTATGCATTTATCTTAGTTTTACTTGTTCTTGTGTTTGTAGATGTTAAGATATATATATATATATATATATATATATATATATATATATATATATATATATATATATATATATATATATTACTTTTGTATATTCTTTGCTTCATGATATAATATAGTTTTTTATTAATATGCAGTGGCGAAGCGAGGGGGGGGGGGCGAAGGGGGGCGGTAGCTCCGGGCGGCACTTTCTAGGGGGCCGCAATTTGGTAAGAGTACCATATATATATATATATCATAAATAATACGAATGGAGTGGGGGGGGGGGCATAATTTTGGTAGTTGGCCCTGGGCGGCACTTTGCCTCGCTACGCCACTGTTAATATGCCACCATTGAAAGTGTAGTTCTATTATTTTCTGCATTTTTTTATATTTCGAGCTTGCTTTCTGACATTTACAACTAAACCAAGTTTTATTTGTTGTTTCGTATCCTAGAGAAAAATGTTTAAATTGTCCTGTGTAACTTTACTGATACTGGATTGTGCTGAGTTAGTTGAAATTGTGCATACAATTACATGATATCTTGTTTTGTTAATTATCGATATTATCCTACAATAGACTTGACCTTCGCGGGTCCTATTTAATTTAAGAGCAAATATTATGTCAAAGATTTGGCTCAGAGATAGCAGTTTGATTTCTATCTTTTGATTGAAACAATAGTGCAAGTGTCAACAGTGAGTGTCCCTCAAAGTAAATATTATCTAAATCAGCAATTGCAATCTCATCTAATTGACAAAACCATTTACTGAAGATATGGAATAATCTACAGTGAATATTATCTAAATCGGCAATAGCAATCTCATCTAACTGACAAAACCATTTACTGAAGATATGGTATAATCTACAGTGAATATTATCTAAATCAGCAATTGCAATCTCATCTAATTGACAAAACCATTTACTGAAGATATGGAATAATCTACAGTGAATATTATCTAAATCGGCAATAGCAATCTCATCAAATTGACAAAACCTTGTACTGAAGATGTGATATAATTGCAATCTCATCGATAGGCAAAACCTTGTACTGAAGATGTGATATAATTGCAATCTCATCGAATAGGCAAAACCTTGTACTGAAGATGTGATATAATTGCAATCTCATCTAATAGGCAAAACCTTGTAATGCAGATGTGATATAATTGCAATCTCATCTAATAGGCAAAACTTTGTACTGAAGATATGACATAAAATAGCAATCTCATATAATAGGCAAAACCATGAACTGAAGATATGATAAAATATCTATCTCATCTAATAGGCGAAACCTTGTACTGAAGATATGGTATAACAGCAATCTCATCTAATAGGCGAAACCATGTACTGAAGATATGGTATAACAGCAATCTCATCTAATAGGCGAAACCATGTACTGAAGATATGGTATAACAGCAATCTCATCTAATTGGCAAAACCATGTACTGAAGATATGGTATAATCTATAGTAGATCCATGACGATTAGTAATTTTTTTCCGATTCCTGTGTCTTGGTCAAATCTGTCATTAAATGGAAATAAGTGATTATTATTTTTGTATATTTCGATAACTTTGTATCAATTGCTACTTTTTTTTCTCATTAAACGAAGTACGTTTCATATTAATATTTTGATGCAAAATCTAATTATTCTAATCAAAGTATTCAACTGTTACTTTGTCAAAGTCGAAGTAGTTACTCAGAAATTCGTTAGATACGATACAATCTTTCATCTGTCTAGTTTGTACATTTAAGTCACCAGCTAGTGACACGATTTAATATTTATTGCTAGTAACACGATTTAATATTTATTGCTAGTAACACGATTTAATATTTATTCCTAGTAACACGATTTAATATTTATTGCTAGTAACACGATTTAATATTTATTCCTAGTAACACGATTTAATATTTATTCCTAGTAACACGATTTAATATTTATTCCTAGTAACACGATTTAATATTTATTGCTAGTAACACGATTTAATATTTATTCCTAGTAACACGATTTAATATTTATTGCTAGTAACACGATTTAATATTTATTGCAAATAAATGTAATATTGTTTCAAGGAAATAAAAATCAGTATCATTGAAGAATCTCGAGTTATGGGGAAGTTTATATACTACTCGTATTATTTGATCCATATTTCCATTACTAAATTTACTATTTACTCAGACTTTTAATCGGAAATTTTACATTAAATGGAAAACCTATACGATAAATATGGGCTCGGTTTTGAACTTTTGATCTCAGATCAAAGAGTGTTTAATTATTTGGTTGCTATAATTATTGGGGAGAGAGGGATGGGTCTTCTAAGAATGTTTAATTATTTGGTTGCTATAATTATTGGGGAGAGAGGGATAGGTCTTCTAAGAGTGTTTACTTATTTGGTTGCTATAATTATTGTGGAGAGAGGTATAGGTCTTCTAAGAGTGTTTACTTATTTGGTTGCTATAATTATTGTGGAGAGAGGTATAGGTCTTCTAAGAGTGTTTACTTATTTGGTTGCTATAATTATTGTGGAGAGAGCTATAGGTCTTCTAAGAGTGTTTACTTATATAGTTGCTATAATTATTGTGGAGAGAGGTATAGGTCTTCTAAGAGTGTTTACTTATTTGGTTGCTATTATTATTGTGGAGAGAGGTATAGGTCTTCTAAGACTGTTTACTTATTTGGTTGCTATAATTATTGGGGAGAGAGGTATAGGTCTTCTAAGAGTGTTTACTTATTTGGTTGCTATAATTATTGTGGAGAAAGGTATAGGTCTTCTAAGAGTGTTTACTCATTTAGTTGCTATAATTATTGTGGAGAAAGGTATAGGTCTTCTAAGAGTGTTTACTTATTTAGTTGCTATGGTTGCTATAATTATTGTGGAGAAAGGTATAGGTCTTCTAAGAGTGTTTACTTATTTAGTTGCTATAATTATTGTGGAGAAAGGTATAGGTCTTCTAAGAGTGTTTACTTATTTAGTTGCTATGGTTGCTATAATTATTGGGGAGAGAGGGATAGGTCTTCTAAGAGTGTTTACTTACTTAGTTGCTATGGTTGCTATAATTATTGGGGAAAGAGGGACAGGTCTTCTAAGAGTGTTTAATTATTTGGTTGCTATAATTATTGGGGGGAGAGGGATAGGTCTTCTAAGAGTGTTTACTTATTTAGTTACTATGGTTGCTGTAATTATTGGGGAGAGAGGGACAGGTCTTCTAAGAGTGTTCACTTATTTGGTTGCTATAATTATTGTGGAGAAAGGTATAGGTCTTCTAAGAGTGTTTACTTATTTAGTTGCTATGGTTGCTATAATTATTGGGGAGAGAGATATGGGTCTTCTAAGAGTGTTTACTTATTTAGTTGCTATGGTTGCTATAATTATTGGAGAGAGAGATATAGGTCTTCTAAGAGTGTTTACTTATTTGATTGCTATGGTTGCTATAATTATTGGGGAGAGAGGGACAGGTCTTCTAAGAGTGTTTATTTATTTGGTTGCTATAATTATTGGGGAGAGAGGGATAGATCTTTTAAGAGTGTTTACTTTTTTGGTTGCTATGGTTGCTATATTTATTGGGGAGATAGGGATAGATCTTCTAAGAGTGTTTACTTATTTGGTTGCTATGGTTGCTATAATTATTGGGGAGAGAGGGATAGATCTTTTAAGAGTGTTTACTTTTTTGGTTGCTATGGTTGCTATATTTATTGGGGAGATAGGGATAGATCTTCTAAGAGTGTTTACTTATTTGGTTGCTATGGTTGCTATAATTATTGGGGAGAGAGGGATAGGTCTTCTAAGAGTGTTTACTTATTTGGTTGCTATGGTTGCTATAATTATTGGGGAGAGAGGGACAGGTCTTCTAAGAGTGTTTAATTATTTGGTTGCTATAATTATTGTGGAGAGAGGGGTAGATCTTCTAAGAGTGTTTACTAATTTGGTTGCTATGGTTGCTATAATTATTGGGGAGAGAGGGATAGGTCTTCTAAGAGTGACAAATGGACAAACCGATGGCCAGATGGTTATGACAGACAAATGAATGTTTAAAGACAGAGAGACGGACAGACAGATAAAGAGACAGACTGATCGATAGATCAAGCGGCCAAACTGTATATACCCAGATCTATAATTAAACAATGAGCTCGTAGATTGGACTCTATGCTGTTTTGTTTCCTAGTGATTCCATGGTAGATCAAGGTATACACACGTTGGACTCGAATGTGTGTAATATAGAAGCCAAAACAGTGGTTAAAATCGTACGTATGTGCTGAATTGAAGCCCAATCAGCCACCTGACTGAAAAATGGAGGAACAAAATACATTAGTGGGAGATATCATTGAATTACATCATTTAATTGTTCACCGCTACAATTGTCGCTGTGTTAAAAGTTAATTCGAAAAACCATAACCAGACTTTTGACTCTTGTGTAAAAGCAAAGTTGAACTTAAAGTAAGGAGTATTGAATTTTCAGAATGGGCTCGAGTTTTTCTCCTCATTTGATTTTAATAGCTCTTTTACAGTTACAGGAATGAGTTTGTATACATAAGGATCAGAAACTTTCATTGCTAGTTCCAACATTTGTTAAAGAGAGTGGCAAAGCGACCGGATACACTAGGAACATCGCCCACCCCCGGCCCCTTTAAAGTCACAATTAACATTGAGAAATGGATAAATATATAAGCTCCACGTTATGATTTATTTATTTGTAATTGTGATAAATGTCTTCAAGCAGTGGCGGAGCGAGGGTTCGAGGCGCCCAGGGGCAATGTTCTTTCGGCGACGCCCCAACTTTGTCACAGAGAACAGTTTTTATGTCAGTTGCCAACCTCAATCCTCCTCTCCCCCACCCCATCTAAAAATAAGTGTTGTGAAGAATTGCCAGGTTACACTAAGGTGAAGTAAAATACTATGAACATTTAAGCTCCCGACGGCGCTCGTCTGGCGCCTGGGTGCAATTGCCCCCCTCCCAAGCCCCCCCCCCCTCGCGCGGCCACTGTCTTCAAGTATCCACAACGTCATATAATGGCGCATAAAACCCTTTGTTATTTTGTTTTATTTTACACACACACACACACACACACACACACACACACATTTGTACGTGCGACATGCGTCGTAGTGAGAGAGAGAGAAATATTTGAGTATTTGACATAATTTATAATGATTGTTGTTAAAAATGATACTTTTTACAAGCTATAATTAAGTTTCATTTGTGACTGTTTTCTGTCATAACGTCAATTATAATAACTTCACCGCTCAGTGCAATCCAAATTTTTATTGAGAAGGAATCGCATATTTTCATACACATTTATTTCAAATGTTTGTGTTTGTAATATCAAGCATCACATCTGACTGTCAAAATATCAAAGAATAGAAATAAATGAACACAAAACCGGTAATTCTAATGACTTTAAAAAATATTGACTTACGAATCTGCGTCATAAACAAACTTGGGCGATCAGCAGTCTCTACCCAGGGCAGCTCAAGTTGGGGATAATTGGTTCATTCCGTGACCAATTCAGAAGAAGCTGCCAAACAAGGACATTAAATCTTGCGACAACAACCGATATGGAGTGTTGTGTTGGCTAATATGGCGTGTACCTTCAAGAAGTTGAATTCCAAACCATCTTAGCATCTAGTACACTTAATGAAGTTATGGTATCTCCTTAATGTTGCGATGGGGCCACCGAAGGGGTTTGCATTAAAAATAAAAATTCAGACACACTCACACACACACACACACACACACACACACACACACACAAAAGCAAAACATTATATGCCCCCGTAGTTTCGAAACTTGTAGAGCTATAAGCTCACGTCAAGCTTAAAACACGAAATTCAGATATAACGCTTGGATTATATCTACATGAATGAAATTTACCAGGCTGATAGAGAGAATAAAGTAAAGAAAATCCTGAATATTTAATGACTCAAACTTTATTTCACCCAAAGTTGCAGATTATTAAAACTGTCTGACCCTGAGCTTAAGTTTGATTTCAGCTGACATATCCTTTCTTCTGAAAAAAAATGTATACATGTATATGAGGTTGTAGCAGGAACATCGTGTATATATGACGGATTTCTCGTTACAATCTATTTTCCTGGGGAGGAGGAAGGAGGGTGGAGGTAGTAGATGTCATTCTTGAAATTACGGAGTAAAAAGTGTAAGAGTTTGTTATTGAGTGCTGGTGAAAAATTGTGAAACTCTGCGTTAAGTTAGTGGGCGCAGGTACAAAAGTGTGAGAATTTACACTAAGTTAGTGAGTTCAAGTCAAAAAATGTGACGCTTGAACGTTTTTCTGTATATTTTTTTTTAATTGTGAACTTCAGTATAATCCAACCTTAAATCCAACCTTAAAATGACAAATCCCTGAGATTGTAAACAGTAGTTTTTAGGAAGTACTAATTGATACTACAATGCTGCAAAGTTTTTCACTTAATTGATAAATTTCATGACAAATTAAGAACGTTTTAAGTAGAATATTTAAGCTACTTTTTAAAAAGCCGTTGATCTGTAGTTTCATTTAAAACTTGTGCAAAAAAGTGAGTTCATGAAACAATATTCCTACACAAATATATGCTAAGTAAGAAATCAATAAATAACTCATGTGTTTCAGATTTTAACTTTACTGGTACAGTACAGTGGGGTATAAAGTGGGTGTGCCTGGCCCCCAATCCCGACAACGATCCCGACAACGTACCCACCACCTATACTGACGCACGCCTTCGCTGCCCCCCGCCCCCTCCCCCCCCCCCATCGCAGCCCTGAATCTGGTTCTGAATTACTTCAGGATTATTACGCATTTGGCCATGATAAATAGCGGAAAACAGACAAAATTAGCATATTTGATTTATAAAAAAATTACAGCAATTAAATAATCGTAAATGGGTAATAAAAAAAATACAGAATCAAGTGTAAAGTGGAAAAGTATGATATTTGGGTTAGCCAAAATAGAAACTTATATAACAAATGTAAGCAAAGTGTTAATAATATTCTTCTATACCAATTTAAGCTGGTATGAGAGTATGAATTTGTCTTCTGAAGGTTTAAATTTAAACTTTTCAAACACACTGTTACTTTTGTATGTAGAATAATTCAATGTTATCCCAAGGAAAACGTATATATTTTTTTTATAAAAGTTAGAACGGCAGATTACTACTTATCTGTGAAGTCTAAAATATGGAAAAATCGATCTTATTTATAGAAAGAGTACATTATGTGATAAAAGCAATATTCATGACGAGTTTCATTCTCTCTTTCTCTGTCCTTTCTTTTACAATAAAATCAACACAGATTCATGAAGAAGTGTTATTATAATAGATCAAATATTTTGAAGTTGGTACATCATACAGAAAACTTTCAGACTTATGTAATTTTTGTTGATGTACTATACGAAATTGACATTTTTACTTGTATTATTTAATTTTACAGATTCAACTAGTTTCCTAAAAGTTTATCCCACCCCTTAAAGTCCCCTCCTCTTTACCTTTAATCCATGATTTCTCTCCCTTTCTTATTATCTTTCTTTATTTTTCATGTATATAAGCCCAATTCCTTAGTAATAATTTTCTTTTCTTTCTTTTCTTTTCGTCACATTACTTGGGCGCAGATAAATAATTAAATTCCCATAGACCATAACGTTAATATTTGTCCAAACTGCGATACTAAACAACGCTTACATCCTATCCAAGAGGAATATTTTTAAAACGATGAAAATGATACGCTGCGCTCCTCTTTTTCCAGAAAAATTTCCTGGTAGGCGCCCACTATAAAAATCCAGCCCGGTGAGATCTCCCCTTCGACGTAAATGGCCGAATGGCCGCACACGTCGTTAATCCAATGAACGAACGAACGATCTCCCCGTTTCCATCCAGTAGTACCTGTGCGGCGACAGCGATATAATATAAATGTTTTTAGGTTCAAGCTTACTAATGCCTACAATTTACCCATACGCAGGCTTCTTCAGAAAAATTACGTTATTTTTTTCCGGAAATAATTTTCAGCCAATCAGCGACTTTCATTCTTTTAAACACGATATATAATATACCACCATACATGGGCTGGTTCCATAGCTCATAAAATAAGTGACTACTTAACAGTTAATTGAACTATGTTACACTTTTCTGATTTGGTTTTTTGTCGCCATGATCTAGAATTATATTATTTTTCTTTCTTTAATATTTCTTCTTTCCTTGTTCAAAGATCACTTTATGCCTGAGTGATGTAAACTAAAATTATTGTTCAGTTCTGTTCTTTTCAGCAACGATTTGGGTTTAGAGCAACAGGTAGGCTAAGGTACAAACGCCGTAAAAAAAGTATTTGATTTGATTTCATGGGGTTTAACAGAGCTCTTTTATTTTCTTCGAACGTCTGTTGTTCAGTTACGAAAACAAAATTAATACAAACGTTTGCTTTTGAACATTCAAGTACAATTTGAAAAAAATAAGCATTTGTAAGAAAGAACACGAAACAAAACTGTGGAATTGGTGGGTCGTACATCATAAAAGTGCAAATATATCTTCTTTATTCACTATCAAGTTAAAGCTCATGTTTGTGTACTTCAAAATCTTGACTGTCGTTATAAACGCCACCTTTATATGGAAGCAAATGCTAGGAATGTGTCTTTCAACCGTGTTGGAGGTGGGGTGGGGCGAATTAGAGGGTCAAATTTCTCTACAATAAGCTTCGCGATAATCCACACACCACACCCCTACCCCAATAAATAACGAGTGCTCCCTGTATCAAAATGTTTGAGATGAATATGTCTTTGTGGCTTCATATCAGTCAAAATGTACACTTTTAGTCCATTTTAGAGTTTTTAGCTTGTTTTGAACTGGTTTCAAACCAGCAGAATCTAAAAATGTTTGCTAAATTCATTTTATTTGATAAATGTGAATTTCCTGATTTAATAGTCCTTTCTTATAAATATACAGCATGTTTTGCGATTATTGTTTTCAGTGCAAGGTCTGAAAGTATATATTGTTTCCGAGAAAATAATTTCTGAAATTTGACTGAAAAAAATTATTTTACAAGGAAAAGTAAAAATCTACTTAACATATAAAATATTCAAGAAATTTGATAAAACGGCATTGCTTGACTGTCCTTTTAAATTTTGTTTACAGTTTCAGAAAATGCACTTAAAAAGTACAACTTCTCAAAAACTTCAGCAAAACAAATGGCAATTGATAATCGTTTTAATATTGTATTTACTTGAATTCATCTAAATTGATATGTTCATTTGCAGTATGTATTGATATTGCCACAAATTTGTTTGATTCGTGATATTTTGGAACTGGAGAAAATGCATATGGCTCGCGTGATTTTTAAAAAAAATGAGCCTTATAGTTATTAGATCTAATTGTTATGTTTTTGCGTTATTTGATACAGAACTACTACGTAACTAGGTAACAGGTTGCAAAGTAAGTATGTACACAAAGCTTTAAAAGTCAACTAGGGGATGTTTCATAGATATTTTATCTTCACATTTGTCAATTTCTTGACGAAATTTAATTTAAACTTGCCTTACGTATTGACCATAAAAACTATACTAGTAAATAGCTTATATTTGGAAGGATATTTAGTGCAGCAAAATGTTTACTCAGGAAGTTAAGAATATTTTTATTTTTATTTTATACTGTTATACTTTTGCCGCTACTTCTATCTTTACTGTATCTATGTATAGGGTTTTACAGCACAATCCAGGGAATATGATGTCAAGTAAGTTTAGGTATCCCAAAAAGGCATACAAAAACATAGATTACGGCCCCTTATGATAATATCCTTAAAATGCAAAGTAGTTTTTGTTATATATTAACCTCTTTAAAAACGTTCAAGACCTTCTCAGCTCGAACATCGTCATGAGACATTTTCCAGGGCAAAAAGGTTGTCTACATTAATACCATTTTATGACAAGCTGGAGAGGCACATCGACCTGTTATATGTCCTCGAGACTCCATGGGAGACTGCGCTATATTACCTGAAAAGGTAATTTGGGGAAAGTAGATAGTGTGTATGTGTGTGTGTGTTCAAATTAGTGTGACGCGCTGTGTGATACTGATCATATTTTAAATACATATATTAACTTTCAGTATTCAGCAAAAACAAGTACCCCATAATTTTTATTTAAATTTGTTGTTCAATGGCAGAAGGATAAGTATATGGACATTGTGTTGTCCCTTTGTTTTCCTTTATTACTAATTTATTTATATTTATTTTGCGTCAAATTTAACCGGCTTAAAAAGACAGAATAATTATGCTGATTTAAATCAATATTAGAATCTTTACAAACATAAAATATGCACAATGCATGTCTAATTTTCTTAAACCTGAAAAGAATCTACTCATTAATATAAAATGCCTCAAATAAGGGATCTATCATGAAAGTATCTTTGTTATCAGATCAGATGGAAAGCTTTGGCCTTTTAAATCTCAACTTTAAATTTCTTTCTGACAGTAATAAATATCAATTGTTTACACAGAATTTATTGTTAATGTGTGTTAAATAGGAACTAGCAATAATTAATAAATGTTGTTCTTGTGCTATATTGTATAATTACATCTATAGTCCTAACTTGAACACACAGTTTAATACTATGATATATTACTAGCCTCTGCAGCTGGCACTAACTAGTCTCAAATTAGTCTCCAATTCTGACAGTTTTGATCTGGAATGGGCAGTGTGGTAGAGGTCATCTGAACTGACCTTGCTAGGGTCATTAACCTGCAGATTTTAAGAATAAAAAATGTAGAGAAATTTCTAAGAGTAAGCATATAAAAATAGATTGAAAGGTCTGTGGTCCGAAATCCGGCAGAGTTGAAAAATATTTTTCTTAAATAAAAGAGCTCGACAGTGAATTATGTTCGGATTTATTAGATCTTTGACACATTGTCATGATTTCTGTTCATAAAAAGATGACCTATATGTACGAAAGAAAATGACGTATATATCTACACAATAAACGATGACATTTATGTACGCAATAAACGATGACATTTATGTACGCAATAAACGATGACATTTATGTACGCAATAAACGATGCCGCAAAACTTATACATATGCAAATGAGTTTAAGGGAAAATCCGGGCTAAGGTATAATAATAATAATGAGGACTTTGTATAGCGCCTAATCTTTAGAAGCTCTAAGCGCTTTACAAAATTATATAACACCTAAACAAACATATATAATGATATGATTACGAAAAGAAAGAAAAAACAAACACCATGAAATTAGAAAACAAAAACATGCTGAAAATAGTTAAGGTAAGAAAACATTAAGTCTTTAGGTCTATTCTTGCAGTCGAAAAAGGTGAGTTTTAAGAGCACTCTTGAATGAGATCACTCATATGATATGCACTCAATCAATAGAGATCACTTAATCTATAACATCTATAAAATTTGAGCACATATCTGCCCACCAGTTTAGGAGAAATCAGCCTTTAATATCTTTAATATTTCCGACACAGAATTTTCGCCATTTTCGTAGAAGGCGCTGCTTTTGTGATGTTTAACCGGCACTTTGGTTATTCCTGTGTTAACACTGACGGGTCTATTAGAATCGATTCGATTCCTATGTCTTTGTGTACGAGAGAGAGAGAGAGAGAGAGAGAGAGAGAGAGAGAGAGAGAGAGAACACGTGAGTATACTAGCATCACAAGTGCGTGTAAGCGCATTTTGAGTCGTAAATTATTGAATACCCGCTTTTATAAAAAGGAGCATATGTTAAACAATGGGCAAATGTTTTCCACAAATTTGATCTAATTCATGATGATTAAAAAATAACACCTGCAACGTGCTCTGGTGAACGTATGACGAGACAAATCCACCATGTTCTGTCATTGATCAATCTGTTATCCGGGTTTGCGAAATGCATTCATTCAACATATTAGATTGTAGTCCTGCTCATACTAACCAATAAAACAAAAAGAAGCATCCCATTAAAAGTGTTTGTATAATTTTCATGTATAAATGAACTTATCTATTCCTTTTTATCATCAGTCACCGACATTTACAATATTTTCATTGAGAAAAGTGGATGTTGTAAAGATTTTGTACAAATTATGTGTGAAGAAGAATTTATTTACCTCTTTAAAAATATTTAGAATTCATATGCATACATATTTTGTTTTGTTTAATATCAATCTTGATAAATATCGTGTGCAAAAATATAGTAAATACAAATATATAGAAGTAATCTGAGGGATGTAGACTCGAATAGAACGGTTTACATCCCGACCATCACCAGCGAGCTGTGCTGGTGCGAAGTCACCGGAAGAGAAAGGTAGTTACCTGGATAGAGCTAATATGTCAAGGCCCTGTGTTTGTCCATAACTCTGACAATTGGTAAAATAGCTTAGAGTTTAATGAGGATTAACATAGTGAAAACAAGTTTAGAGGCTGGGTTTTTCCCTTAAATATATATTGAACTCTTTAGTTAAGTACATCGAAACGAACAGTACTTGATATACCAATACTCCCCCACCCCCCAACCAAAAACACCGTGGCAAAAAACGTGTTGTCTTTAATACTTTTTCAAAATAAAAACAAATAATTAAAACGTATAAATGAACGTGCTTTAAAGGAATCATGACGAAAAGACTTGGAGATTCATTCGGTAAATCTTTGAATGAGTTCAGATTTTATGGCGTAACAAAACAAGAGTTGTATGCATTTTTTATGACATTCACAAAAATTTGAAAAAAGATCATCTTTGGAAAATATCTGAAATTTGGTTCTGTACAAGTAAAACTAGATTTACCGACCAGTCATATTAAAAAATCCATTAAAGAAGGTGAACTACTGGAGTATACAAATAATTGTATCACATAACAAATGCTCAAACTATGTTAAATAAAGGTGAAATTCGAAACTGCGACAGAAACTCACTTTGAATATTTACACGCAACATTTGGACCGAAAAAGAGTGAACGTACATGATGGATGTTTAACATGATTGGATATTTGTCAACAGTTCTGAGGAAGCTCATACATGGATTTGCCAGAAAAGATTTAGGACAAAACGCTTGTATTAATGTGAAAAATAATGATAATAAAAGTTTTACTATGCTGAGGAATCAAATTTAAATATTTTTGGTAAAGATCCACAGAGATCATCAAAGTACAATTTAGACAAATAGAGACATTTGTGTCATATATGTCCAGTGAAATTGAGAATATTGGGAACTTTAAAAACTGAATTCGACATATCTGTGAATGTTTATGAAAATAGATGAACCATCTTACATCAAACCGGTAAGATTTGTAACATCACAGCTAAAGACGAGTAATAAGATTAGTAACATCGCATATAAACACACATCAAGGACAGAAAGATTGTTAGTAATGCTTGAATGTTTTGTGTACACCAGACAAATTATAATAACTACTATGTTTCAATACAGAGGATTCGATTGATATAATGCCTGAAGACAGCTCAGTTGTAAAATAAAAAAACTATCAACATCAGTAAACAAGGATCAAAAGTATCATCAAGGTTGTTCAAGTACTGTCTTATCAAAGCTTGTACTCTGTCCTTTATTATTGTAATCCAGTATACTAGCTCTTTTTTCATTTAGCTCTGCAGTACCTTAATGTAATGTTTAAAGATATTTATCTTGTTCAATTTTATTTATGTACATCCATCTAAACAACATAAACGGCAAGAAGGAAACAATGACAGTTTTACAAATCTAATGTTTTTAAAACCTTGAGATCTACATGAAAAATATCAAAGAAAGAATGACCACAAATAATTGCAACAAATACATATCAGATGTTTGAAATACAGTTCAAAAATTGAAATCCGTCCTAGTAGCAATTACACAGTGCATATCACCAACTACAATGTTAAATTGTTAGGATTCAATACCAAAAAAGTATTCAAGTGTGGGTTTGTGAAATGGAATCAGTAAAAGGAAAAAAGAAATATTAACGAAATCAGCCAAAACGATCAAGAAATTGTTAAAAATCCATCTGAATTTGAAGGATTTTAGCACAAAATATACTGATTTCAACAACTAGATAACAGCTCATGTTTGTGCCATGTCAGAGTTGCAGAAGAAGACTTAGCATAATAAAAGGAAAAAAAAAAAAAGAAACATAAATACTATTTAAAGAACGATAAGAACTCTAACACAACTTACTATTTATTTATTACTGATTTGACTGAGATGATCAAACTGATAAAAGATGTTACATTTACTGAATGTTACAATATGTTACATACTGAGGTTGCACAATAAAAAACAGATGGGAACGAATATGTTGAACGAGAACTTATTATTAATACCATTGGTGTTATACATGATAGTATTGACAAATCAGACAAAAGGACGAAACAAATGAGAACGTATTTCAAAGATTTGGAACAAACGTTTGTAACAGACAAACGTGGATGCAAAGACTATCACATTTGGTAATAGAACTGATAAAGTTAAATAAATAAACACATAGAGACAGTAAAAACTAAATTCGACACGCTAATAGGTGTAACTAATATTTCATTGTTTGATAGAATTTCAACATTGAATGGAGAGATTTATTAATTTGTGGAATAAACTAAACATATGGTGGGATGCACGTTCCTTTACGATTTTCGGAATGTACCGGGTCAGGAATATCCGTATGGTGTGGAATTAAATGCATATCAGAAAAGGGAAATAGAGCTTTATACTAGAATATCAATATCGCGTAATCGTGTTCAGGTTGTAAATGAAGATGCAAAAGGGTTGTTGATTTTCTTTGATTATGAAATTACACCTAAAATATTGGTTCAAACCGTTGGACTATGCTCCATCAGCAGTTGATGTACACAAATTATATGTATTAGGAGGATTAGAGTAATGTATTATACACATTGTTTATGTACACAAATGTATGTATTAGGAGGATTAGAGTAATGTATTATACACATTGTTTATGTACACAAATTATATGTATTAGGAGGATTAGAGTAATGTATTATACACATTGTTTATGTACACAAATTATATGTATTAGGAGGATTAGAGTAATGTATTATACACATTGTTTATGTACACAAATTATATGTATTAGGTGGATTAGAGTAATGTATTATACACATTGTTTATGTACACAAATTATATGTATTAGGAGGATTAGAGTAATGTATTATACACATTGTTTCGACTTGTACGTTAAAATGGTAACAGCCCGTTATATGTAGACATTATATAAAAGTAGAGGTAACAACCAACATTCTACTTCTATAATGAATCTACAAAAGGAATATCATTTTTATCGTTTAAAAGAATCAAAGATGTACTATCTGGAAGAAAATAATATTTTTAGTTCCGGGACAATATTTTAAGATCCTGAAACTCATTATAAAGGTTTTATATTGAAACCCACCAGCAGTATCAAATATTGTCACTCACAAATACAGCAATGGCTGTGTCGAGACTGGTTTCGACAGTTCTGAAACACTAGTTAAATCTAACATAGTAAAGAAAATACAACAAACAGGAAATCTAATATAGTAAAGAAAACAAGCTACAGGATTGATTGATTAATTCAAATGTCAGAACAGTCAATAGACTTCTCTTCTAGACACGAGAACATAACTGAAACACTTACAAAACTATTGCATAAAAATACAAACAAATACAAAACTGCAACACTTACTAAACTGCTGAAACATTATTACTGAAACACAACTCACAAGTACTGCATCAAATAAAAACACCCCATATTCCTAGAGTTTACTACTCAAACACACCATACTATTTAAATCTTACACCTGAGATAAATGTAGTTAATAAACTGGTAACATTGTGGTGCTGCAAAATTATCAAGCAAGATGGAAAGTATAAATACTCGATACATCATAGGGGAAACGACTATGTAAGACAATTAGTGAGCCGTGTACTGAGAGCAAATGTATGATAGTCTATGACCTTATTAACTTAAAAGAATGGCTCACCGATTAATTCTAATTTCAGCTATCCTTATTTACTTACATACTATGTACATACTCTTTCATTCTTTCTCTCTCTCTCTCTCTCTCTCTCTCTCTCTCTCTATATATATATATATATATATATATATATATATATATATATATATATATATACATGGTGAGGTTGCTTTGTTAATTATTGACGTGCACCTCCGGTGCAATGCAACAAGGCTTGCGCCATAGTTTTTCTAAAACGTTTTCAGCAACATCAATACGACTGTGGAATTTATGCATAACAGGGTTTCTTCACGAACAGATACAATTAGCAATGTCAGTGTTCGTAACATCATATACATTGCTAGCTGATAAAATTAATTCTGATGCACCGAGATACTGTTACATAGACAGACATACAGTATCTTACTACTATTACAAACATTGATAGCTGATTAAATTAATTCAGTCCACAGGCATATTTGTAATGACTCGAACTCACGATAATAGTAAAATAAATGAATTTCTAAATCAAAGGTTGGTGGATCGAATCTTACTTCCTTAAAAACGTCTCGCACATGTAATTGAGTACCACCTAAGTACCTAAAGCGGACCGCCCACAAAGCAGATCATAAATACCACACAATGTTTTTAATTAAATGTTGCTACCCAAGCGCATTGAAGCAACCTAATTGTCAGAACAAATGAAGTATCCCAGGTCATCCAAAAAGGTCCTGGGAAGGTGTTGGTCATATGTATGACTGGAATAAAGAGCCGCGTGAAACTAGCAACACAAAATGTCCGCATTCAGTGTAGGAAAGAAGATCTGCAAATATGAAATAAGGCCTCTCCCTTTGGGTCGTAAGTGGTTTGTTTCGTATGTATTAACGATAGGAACAGGGGCGTTAGGTACTTAGGTGGGTATTTGCTAGAACATATCGCAAATATATATTTTTCTCACACACGTTTGAAGTTCTGGCACAAGTAAAATATATGTAAATTGTGCTAGGTAAATAAATCAACGATGATGACTTCTATACTTTATACGCCTTTTTCAAAACGTGTAAAAAGTTATTAAAGGCTCCTTTAATATGATTATAATTTCGTAAAGAATTGAGACATATGCATAAGCAAAATGAAAAAAGAATTAGCACCAAAAGACTTATTGATTCTTTGAAGCGAAATCTAAATGAGTACACTGGACCCTATTTTATAATAGGAATACTACTAAAAATCTAAATTTTGTTTTCTAAACGTTCAGTCCGACTGAGCGATCATACTTATGAATAGGCAAACACATCAAGAGAGATAACTGTATACAGAAAAAATTGACCTTGATGGTTCTTGTTTCGCTTGACATATTGTTATTTAATACTTGTGACTTTACTGAATCTTTATCTTTTTTCAAACATTCTGCTTTGGCTTTCTTAAATGCAGGTCAACGTTTACCTACTTGTCTACCAAGTTCAAATCTACGAAGATCTTTTGTTTTTTTGCGCAGTATCCTCTCCACGTACTGTTCCAAATAGTGTTTCAACCTTGTTTTCATTTTGCATTTTGTCTTTATCACCTTAACTTTGTTTATTAATTAATTTTGGAAAGTTACAGAAACATGGGTTCAAGATGAAAACTGAGATAATTACAATATGACATAGCAATATTACAATGTGTTGTTAACAAATGTAACTGGGTAAATGAACAGATGGAATTCAAAACATCTTCACATTGTGGTGAAGATAAAGACATAACTGAGTTTGGCAAAAAGTGTTATTGCAAACCTTATCCAAAAGAGTGCATTAAAAATGGAGAGATGACAACAACAGCACAGAAAGATGACAAACAAATGAAATGGTATCAAGAAAACAAAGACCGCAAGAAAGCATATGACAGGAAAACGTGTGAATAAAACATTAAGTACTGTAAAGAAAATGTGAAAACGTGACAAAATGAAAACAGAGATCACTATGACGAGTATTTTCATGAAAGGACCATGATAATGACAGCCACAGGATTTCACAATTGGCTCAAAGTAGAATGTTGCAAGCTTTAAAACAAACATCGAGTCTGACACAACTTTTAAAATAATAGTTGTGCCCTGAAATGACTTTACAAACGATGGTTTAAGTTCACAAAGCCTGGTGGTGTCAGTGATAATAACCTTCATATTGATCACGTCATTCGGTGTTTCTCCTTTGATCTCACCGATACTGATCAGCAGAAAAAAATGTTTCAATTAGAAAAATACTCTTTAAATGTTAGCGAGTGAAAATATTTTAAACAAATCCCAAAATGCCGTCCAGCAAAAAGCTTGAAGAGCAAAATACGAACGTTGAGTCATTCACGATGGCCAGCTTCATCATTGAGGAAATATTGGACAGTATTACCTAACTAGTTCCAGTGTATAATACGCAGCTACACATATTAATTTTTATTTCCACTTTACGTTATGTTGTCATACTGAAATATATACGTTATCAAACTGGCACGTAATAGAGTCAAGCTTAGCTTAAATGTTGGAAAATCCCGTGAAATATCTAATTCCATTTGATGTCATGTAGTCATATTTCAATCCATTTTATAAACTGTCCTAGTTATCTATTGAAAGAATGTTGTTAACCAATGATGTCACGGTGTAAATTACCACATCCAAAAATGATTTGGCGATTTTTGCAGCTCTGGCATTGACAAATGGTTCATACATCTTTTCTACTCGTTTATCTTCCATTTTTTACAACTCATTATCAGTCAAGCTTGTACCGGTTATCTCTTTGCATGTTCCATTTGCAATAGCTATATTCGGTACTGCTCCAGGATAAATGTATTTATGTTTGCTTCGAATAAATTCCAGTTTTTTTTCCAGCTGCGACTTATCCATTTTCTTTGCTATATAAAAAACTGATGAATACCTGATGGTGCTGAAAGTTTTTTTATTGAAAGAATCTGATGATCTTGAATATGATTATGATGAACTTGAATGGTGTATCCGCGACTTCAAACAAGAATTGATGATCGTGTAAATTCTGCTCGAGATTTTGAAGATCAAAATATCATACGTTTTGATACTACAGAACAAACTAGAAAATAAATTAATTAACGTTTATTTGACTGTTAAAATGTCATGGTTACATTGTTGACTCAGACTTTCTAAGGACATATGCGATACATATGCACAGAGATCGTAATCGTGAAATATATATCAAATTCAAAGACAGATTCGGTAATCCATTTGATTTAAAGATAACTCAAAATCGTGACCCAATACTTGTATCATTTTTTACAATAGCGACAACACCAAGAGAATCGTTTCTTTGCTAACGAATTGAAAGATGAGTATATAGCATACAAACAATTAGATCCTACTTCCGGTCAACAAGATGAATTTGTGATAAGATTAGGCAGGAATTGATTCCGAAAAGGACCGGAAAATCCATGGGAAAATATTAAGGAAAGTGCAACTGTTCCGACTTCCACCATAATAAATAGATTTCAGGATATATTAAATAGGCTTAGAGACAAGAAAGAAACGGCAGATCCTTTGGGGAAAAAAACCCCCCAAAAAGCCCAACAATTGACAGAGATATCAGCATCATCATCCTTTTACCCGAGTGATCCATCAGTTGCAGTCAGACAACCAATACAAGTACCCGATGAAATAGAGATGGAAACAAAAGACACAAATGGGCCATTTGACCAACAAGTATGCGAAGCAGAGGCTAAAACTGATGATTACCACGACATATGCAAATTTGAGAACTTCTACCAGCATAGAAAAGATTATTTACTACAGAAGAGGAAACAGAATTAAGGGGATATGTAAAAGATGTAAAGATTGTCAAATCAAAAGTAGAGTGCAAGAAACGTTATGTTGAAACTTATGAAAAATAGATTAATGAGCTACAGTATACATCAGTATGTAGCATACAAACAAATCCACGTGAAAAGGCTGTATTAGAAAGAAAAGTCCAAGAGTGTTTCAAAGTAAATATGTCCAATTAGTTTGACATCAAATTCAGTTGAAGAGGAGGTTCAGAGAAATAATTGCAAAGTTCAGTTTAAAAGTTATGGAAATATTACCATTTTTTTAAAGACATTAGCAGCAATTGTTACAGCGATTGCAGTGGCAATATCAACAGTTGCTCTATTTATAGCATTATTATATTTATATACTCCACATACTCCTTCTAATCCAACTCCACCTCAATCTACTCTAGGCCAATCATTTTTTTAATTATCAAAAAAGGTTTCAAAACTTTGGACAATTATATATTTGGTTGTGTCAAACGTGTAGCAGCAGCATAACCTGGAATTATTGGTAGCGTGCTAGGCTGGTTATTAGGAACAATAAAAGTTAATGGGTCTTTACCTAAATCTAAAAGGAAAAATATAGCTGCTCCCACAACATAGTATCAAAATAGGCGATTGTTTGTTTACTTCATGGACTATGTTGGTTTATGGTGTCATGAACTGCACTTACTCCACAATTCGTGATTTATGATGTGCATTTTGAGCATCAGAGAATCTGATAAAATATGCATACAGGACAATATGACTATCATCATCATAGTCCTTCTTATTCTACATAACTGTTACTCACTTTGTCTTCTTGTTTGTCTTCTACTGTTTTTTGTCTTACTGTTATGGGTTGTTTATCAGTATTTGGAATACACCTCAAGCTTACATGTCTATTAATGGCAGGGTTTAACGTCATTTTTAAACAGGTAATTTGATTTCTCTAAAGTTTTGATGTATACGACGACAATTTCCATTTTCAAAACCATGTCACTCAATAAGAAACTTATATAACAAACATATACTCATGCATCCAACAGCATAGTCTAGTTTCGAGTTTGAATATGTTGTGCAGTTTTGGAATTTTGCCCAAATGTTTTCATCTGTGTCGTAATGTTACTGACCTTAAATTAATAGCTGCATCAAGTGTTTCGACTGTCCGATACTTGCTAAACAGACTCAGTGCACCCTAGATGCAGGTTACCTATGATCTGATATTTTGATTCAACCCTATATATTCCCTCATATGTCAGGCCATTACTGTCTTCCAGAAAGAAGAATCTTCATCCTGTAGGTTCTTCTTTGTCCGTCGACGTGCCTCTGGAACGAGACTTGTAGCTGAGCGGAAACCTCATAGAATTAATTTCATCAGCTGGCAATCGTCTCCAGTATTATTTATGTTTGTAAATAGCTAACAAAACAGCTGATGTAGGTTCCTCGAAACCCAGACGTACAGTTGCATGTTCTTCTGCCTTATTATCGATCCGGTACTTATTTTCGCCCTTGACGCATCACAAGTCATGTTGCGGTGGAAAAATTAAATTGCTGCAGTTGAAATTAAATTGTTTCAAACCTTTGTTATCATTTTATTTTTAATGCACCATGATCATACAGAGGTGCATTCAGACAGAAGCTTTCTCATATGTAAATACATGATTGTATTTCAAAAGAAAGTATACACTATTTGAACCAAATGTTGCCATCCATACTGCCCAATTTTAGTGATTCTGCCAAATTTTCTTATCACACCGTGATATTTATCTTTTCATTGATTCATCACTTTCAAATTTTAGAGTGTAGTTTTAAAACAAAATGTTGTAGTCTGTATGAGAAAAATTAGTTGCAGTGTAATTCATTTTTATCTCGTTAAACTCACATGTAGTTTCAATCAACTTCATACGTTTCAATGTTGTGTTACTTTTTATTTCTTTTGTGACGTCTTTTGTTACCTTGACAGGACATTGCTCTCGTTGTAGGCTCCATATTGCGCTTTTTTTTCTTTATATGTAACTGCGAATTTTTTTAATTTATTTTCTTTTTCCCCTCTGATCTCGTAAGCAATACAATTACGCATGACGTGCAGCCTTTACCTTCCTCATTTTCTAATGCACTGTTTTCACCACATTTGTCACATACTGGAAACACGTTATATATATATATATATATATATATATATATATATATATATATATATATATATATATATATATATATATATATATATATAAACCAAATATAAGTTTAATTTCTGCTTTATACTGATATATATGTATTGAACGTCTACACTTAATGATATGGAATAATGTTTTCTGCTGGTTCACAACTGCTAAGCAAATCATCATATCCCTTACAATTACAGTAGATACTTTTTTTCCGTTCATTCGCTTTGTTTTCAACATTTAGTTCAACTTTGTAAACGTCATCCTGATTCTCTTATAGAGATAATTCTTGATCGTAATACATGCCATCTGTATCTTGATATAGTAAGTTAGCTCTTTGTCAAAAAAAATATTTTGAAATTCTTACTGTTTCACAATTTATAAACCTAAGTGTTTCATATGTGTCAGTTGCCAAGTAACCGAATATATTGATTTATTATATACTTTAGTGTGAAATATAGAAACTTATTGGCGAAATAATTTTCATATCTTTTCATTCCTGTATTTTCACATGTGCGACGCTGGATTGTGTGTGCCTACATAAGTTATACGTGCAGCAACAAAAGCGAGCATTTTGTGAGCTAGAACAAATAAATCGAAACTGCATTACATTTCAGACATGGAAATTAATTTTTGCTGACGAAATCTGAGTCAACGCTGTTCGCGTCTCTATGAAGTTATTTCCCCTTATTTCCGCGACAACAATGATAAGCCCGCTGTGATGCATTGATCAATCGGACTTGCTTTGTGGTCAAATATGATCAAATAGTTTACAAAATGTCAAAAATATAATTTACTGCGACAGATTAGGTCAACCCAATTATACCGCTTTCTTAAGTCACTGATATGTATATGACCAGCCTATGAAAGCGAGGTGAATTTACGAAAAAAAAAGGGGGGGGGGGGGTGAGTGTGATGGTGAATAGTGAGTTTAATCTTCTAAGTTTCGATTCTGGAGAAACTTTGGTATATAATAAAAAGAAAATTTCTTTTCCTGCGTTATTACCCAATATATTTCATCGTGTGATACCAAAAACGGTATATTTTAACTCGTGGCTTCGCCATGTATTACTTTGAATATTGTTTAGTATCATAATTAATTTTTACCATACCTTAATCCCATTCAATCTTGTAAATAGATAGAAAATATTTTTTGATACCGGCATTGCTGCTTTCATCTTAAATTCATTGAGTATTTCTGTCACCTCTATGACAACTGTTGCCTTGATCAAAATGTAACGTAGCCCCATCGTTTGTTTTGTGCAATACAATTGAAATTATTTTCTGTTGTGATTTTGCGGTACCACAGTTCTAACGTTATATCTACTTTATTTATCTCAGTGCTTGTTTTATAGAATAACTGACAGTTGTGTTTCAGTAGTAAGATTTAGTAGTTTAATAAATGTTTCAAATATGTTTTCCTTTTGTTTTATGCAATACTTTCGTAAGTATTTCAGTATGTTTTTGCTTTTATGCAGAAGTTTAGTAAGTGTTTTAGTTTTGATGTTTTATTTTGCTTTTATGCAGTAGTTTTGTAAGTGGTCCAGTTATGTTAACGTGTCTAGCGGAGGTGTCGACAGGACGATTCTAACATTGAATTAATCAGTCATAAATTTTTCGTTTTATTTGTTCTCGAAATAGAGTACTGATGTAACTCTCTGTCTGTCTGTCTATCTGTCTCTCACTATCTATCTCTGTCTCTCTCTATCTCTCTCTCTCTCTCTCTCTCTCTCTCTATATATATATATATATATATATATATACATATAGGCGTGTACATGTGCGTGTGTTATTTTACGAATATGTTCCATATGTACCTTTCACGTAGCACACTATAATAGTGTTTGATGCAACAAAACTAGTTTTCTGTCTACTAGAAGTTGATGTAGTAGATTTGTTCAGACCAAAAAAAGCAAAAAAAAAAAAAAAAAAAAAAACAAACAAACAAACAGAAAATGTGTACATGGTAGGCATATACTTTTTAAAAGAAAATGTTTTTATTTCATAAAAATAGTTAACATGTTGAAAATTATATTTCTGATAATAAAACGTTTTATCAGAAACTTTAGTATGGAGGTATATACGTTTTTTAATATATCAGATAAACCACGAGTTTTGAATGATACAAATTGATTTAAAATGTATAAACTGTTTTATTCTGACAGGAGATGTTAATTTCTTCCATAAGTTCTAAAATAAAACAAACATGGTTTTGAATTTCCCATTCTAAAATGTGTTCCAAATGGTTTAGTTAATTTCGGTTTTTTGACGGAGATGCAACATTAATGGCTGCGGGGAATATACCGGATATTATGTAGGTGTAACAAGCCAACCTTTAGTGTTGCTTAGAATTCATAAATTGTTTATCATTATAACGGGAAAGTTTTGATAAAAACAAAGCGAGATAATTGTCTGGTACCAGTGAATCTTCCGTAGGTTTCTGCCACTGTAACATTGAAGGATGCAAAAATGAAAATCGATCTGGTTATGACGCACAAAGTTAGGTTTTTTGAAAGCCTATGCATAAACGAACACCCGTGGCCCCAACAAATTATCTAGAAGATGGACTTGGCACAGTCCAGATGGAAAACATAACAACCAAATTGACTACATCTTGGTGAGGAAGCGCTTCCGGTCTAGCGTTAACATTATCAGAAAACGTAGCTTCCCAGGATCGGACATAGGAAGCGACCATGATTTGCTGATGATAACTGTCAAACTTCGTCTGAGGAAGACCAAGAAGCCAAGACAGGTTAGGACCAGGTTTGAACTTGAAAAGCTTAAAGATCCAAACGTGGCACAAGCATTTGAAGCATCAATAGGTGTCAAATTTGCACCACTCACAATTCTGGGTGCTGAAGAAATAAACCTAGACTCCTTGATCACCACCTTCAACATGGCAATAATAGGCACAGCCAACTAGACCCTTTGCAAGCATCGTAGGAGAAAGAAGCCCTGGTCACAGCAGATATCCTCGACCTCTTTGATGTGAGGAGAAGACTGAAAAGGAAGCGAGGAGACCTTGAAGGAGCAGACAAAATACTGGAAGATTAACAACAGGATCAGGAAGAGCTTAAAGAGAGCGAAGGAAAGCTGGTTACAGGAAAAATGTAAGGAAGTCGAGAAAAACCTGAACCAGAATAACAGTAAAAAGGCATACCAGTTGGTGAAAGACCTGACAACAGATACACAGGGGAGATCTTCCACAATCCAGGACAAGGCTGGTAAGAGTCTCACAGAAGATCAAGAGATTCTTAACAGATGGACGGAATACTGTTCAGAGCTTTACAATCAGGAGACTTCTGGAGACCAAGCTGTATTAAACTTCCCACTTACTACAACAGAGGTTGACCACTCAATCATCAGAGAAGAAGTAGAAACTGCAGTAAAGGCACTAAAGAAAGGGAAGTCAGCTGGGGTAGACAATGTACCAGCAGAACTTGTTCAAGCAGGAGGAACCTCCATGATAGATGCCCTCACAACAATCTGCAACCAAATCTGGCAAACAGGAGAATTGCCCACCCCATGGACCCAGTCTCTGATCATCACCCTTCCTAAGAAAGGGAATCTGCAGCTGTGCCAGAACTACCGAACAATCAGTCTCATCAGTCACCCAAGCAAGGTTATGCTTAAGATCATCCTCAACAGACTGAAACCTCAAGCAGAGCACATCATCGCTGAAGAACAGGCAGGTTTCAGAGCAGGACGTAGCACTATTGAACAGATCTTCAGTCTTAGAATCCTCTGTGAAAAGTATCTGCAGCATCAATAGGACCTCTATCATGTCTTCATTGACTTCAAGAAGGCTTTTGACAAGGTATGGCATGTAGCATTGTGGGCCACCAAACGCAAAACGTATCAACACCATCGAAAACCTGTATGACAAGGCTACCAGCGCAGTTCTCGTCAATGGCAACATAAGAGAGTGGTTCAGAAACACAGTCGGAATCCGACAGAGATGCCTTCTCTCACCAACTCTCTTCAACATCTACCTGGAAAGGATTATGTCTGATGCCTTGGAAGACCATGAGGGCAGTGTCAGTGTTGGAGGCAAAACAATCACCAACCTGCGCTTCGCTGATGATATCGATGGCTTAGCAGGAGATGAACAAGAACTGGAAACCTTAGTGAACCGTCTCAACCAAGTATCACTAAGGCATGGGATGGAGATCAGCGCTGAAAAGACCAAGCTAATGACAAACAACCCGAGTGGTATCCAAAAGGAAATAAGAGTGAATGGGCAGAAGCTGGGCACAGTGACAAGCTTCAAATACCTAGGTGCTATCGCCTCTGATGAAGGTTCAAAACCTGACGTTCTCTCCAGGATTGCGCAGACAACAACTGCACTGGCTAAGCTGAAACCTATTTGGAAGGACAGCAACATCACGATTTGGTCCAAGATTAAGCTTATGCGCTCCCTTGTCATGTCCATATTCCTGTATGCAGCTAAGTAAACGCCTCTGCTATCTGGGTATTCACCGTATAATTTTTTATATTATGCATACACCGACGAGCTGTATGCTTGTTAAGAGTCAAATAAAATAAATTCCAAACACTTGACCCCTTTACTTTGTTCGTTGTGTTGTTGACTTAGTAAAGTCAATCTAATATATGTCTTGCTTGTATTTGAACTAAATAAAATTCTTCGTAAAAATGTGTTAACATGTGCTTTTCCAAAATGTTAAATTACCCATGCTCATTGGAGCACTTCAGTTGTCCAATCTTCAGTTTTATAAGTACATGGACATTGCCGAACTGTTCGATTTCGGAGGTAAGTAATTCTTGCATGAAGTCCGTAATCCCATAATGCCTTAATAGAAGTGATCGGTTTTGAAACAGAGACAGAACTTATAAAGTTTGTGGATGTTCTTCCCAACTAGCACAGTGAGGAAACTACGAAACGTACATAATAAATAGTCAACATATAGCAATGTGGGATTCAGAAATGAAGAAAAGCGATGATTTTTGTATATATTGTACTACTGATAAAAGCATAAAACTGTAGATTACAGGCTAAAAAAGATTAACATTAAACATAATTAAACTCTGGTAGAACAAAACATAGAAAGGGTTATTGCATGTATTCTATTTGTAAAAGCCAAAATAACAATTGTGTCTACTAAATTATAACTAAATCATTTCTTCAAACAATTTGCAAATTGCCCGCCCCCCCCCCCCCAAGTGATATAGTGATCTATAGATATGGTGGCTCCGCATGAACAAAGACAGGGCATTGCCCTCTTTGTATCATCCATATTTCGTTCTCATACGTACCATTTTATTGTTTAACTTCTATGTTCTTGCATTTATTCTCTTTTTCGACTCTGATTTTGTGATCAAAACAAATTTGCATGCCGTGCAGGCTTTAACTCAACTTCTAATGCACTATTTTCACCACACCTGTCACATACTAGAAACTCGTTATCTATCAAAAACTAAAAGTGTTTTTTTTCTGCTTAATGTCTATGTAATGAGCTTCTGTCCTTAATGTTAACGGAATAATGTTTACTGCTGTTTCTCAACTGCTAAAGGAATCGTCATATCCCTTCCATTTTACATTGATACCTTTTTCCTTTCATTATCTTGGTCTTCATCTTTTTTTCCATTTTATATTGATAACTCTTGATCGTAATATACTCCATCTGTATTCTCATAATTTAAATCTTCCCGTTTGTAAACTACCTGATCACCTAATATTACTTGCCTGATTTTGAATATTTCATCGGTGAAGTTAGTAAGGCAGTCTTTTGCAAAGAATGTTTTGTATTTTAAAACTCTTACAGTTTCAAATTATTTTAATTTAGGTGTTCGATATCAGTTTTCAAATAGCCGAATAAATTGATTGATACTTTATACCTATTTTCTTTTCGTGCTTTCTTTGTTTGAAGATGTATGTGAAAGTGCCATGTATGTCATCTCTCTTTTTCTGTTTTTCTTTTTCAGTCCAAGGGTATTTTAAAAAGACATATCAGGTAGATGCTGTTTATCTCAATCTGTAAATCATCCTTTCTCCTGAAACAATCCAGTACATCTGTTTTTGTGTTTGAAATAGGTTAATCAACATCTGTATTACCATGAATATTGGTTTGCATCATAACTAGCTTTTACCACACTTTAATCCAATTCAATCATGTAAATAGGTACACATTATCTTTTGATACTGAGATTGTTGATTTTATCTTGAACTCATTGAATATTTATATCACCTCTGTGACAACTGTTGGCTTGATCACAGTGTAATTTTTGTCCATAATTTATTGCGTGCAAGAAATTTAAGTCTATTTTTTGCTGTGATTTTGCGGTTCCACAATTGTAGGTTATATCAGCTTTATTTATTTCAGTAGTAAGATTTTAACAGTATGGTGTGTTTCAGTTGTAGACACAGTGTTCCAGTAATAAGGTCTAGGAGCAAGGGGTGTTTTTGTTTTAGGCAATAGTTGACAGTTGTGTTTCAGTAGTAAGATTTTAGCAGTTTAGTAAATGTTACAACTATGTTTTAATTTTGTTCTACGCAATATTTTTGTAAGTGTTTTAGCTATGTTTTTGTTTTTATGCAGAAATTTTGTAAATGTTTTAGTTCTGATTTATGAAAACTTATTTAGTTTTGCTTTTATGCAGTAGCTTCTTAAGTGGTTTAGCTATGTTATAGTGTCTAGTAGAGGGCTGTCGACAGAACGGTTCTGACATTGAATTAATTAGCCAATCGTATTTCGTTTTATTTATTCTCGAAATAGGGAGCTGACTCAACTATAGATATAGGCAGGTGCGTATATGTACGTGTTATCTTACCAATATGTTCCTATTGTACCTTTCATTTAGCACATTACACAAGTGTTTGATGGAACAAAACTAGTTTTCCGTCTACTAGAAGTTAATGCAATATAATTGTTCAGACGACAAACAAACGGTAAATGTGTACATGATAGGCATATATGATTTATTTAAAAAGAAAATGGTCTTTATCGCATACAAATAATTAACATGTTGAAAATTAGTTTTCTGAAAATACAAAGTTGTACCAGAATTTTTTAAGTTTTGGGATATACATGTATACGGTGTTTATCGATATATCAGATAAACCACCAGTTTTGATTCATACAAATTGATTTAAAATTAAGAAACTGTTTTACTCTTACATGAGGTATTAATTTCTTCCGTAAGTTCTAAAATAAAACAAATATGGTTTTGTATTTTCCATTCTAAGATGTGATCCAAAGAGTTTAATTAATTTCGGTTTTTGACTGGGAAGTATGTGTAACAAACCCAGTTTTTGTGTTGATTATAATTCATACATTTCGAATAAATTATGAAGGGAAAGCTTCTCATAAGAACTAAGCAAGATAATGCTTCTGGTATCAGTTTCTGCCACTGTAACATCGAAGGAGGTAAACACCCCATGAAAATCAATCTTTCTATGACGCATAAAGTTATGTTTTTTGAAAGCCTATGCATTAACAGTAAGCGAAAGGAAACAACTCCACTCCTCTAATTTCATTTTACATCTCTGGATGGCTTCCCTTTGACTGGAAAAACATGCTCCTCAAAGGGGTTGCCTCTCCTTACAGGTCGGATAACGACACTGCAACCACAAGATGAAATCCTCTAGAAACTAGCAGAACGCTTTTTTTAAATCAGTTGAACCTTTTCCAAAAATGACTAATGCATCATTTTATAGTAAAGGGTGTCTAAATGCTCATAGAAACATTGCCGTAATGATTGACCATAGTCTGATGGATGACCATATAGTAATGGTTATCCTTATACTAATGGAAAGCTTATTATAATGGTTGACTTTATTCTGCTGGAGGACCTTCTCGTATTGGTTGGCATCACATTGTTGGATGACCTTTTACTATAGTAATGGCTGTCAAATGCTGTATATTATTGTACTGATTGACCTTACTCTGATGGATGCTCTGCTTGTAATGGTTGGGAATAATATGCTGTATGAACTTATTTTGATTGTTGCCCTTTGTACGATGAAAATCTTGTTGCAATGATTTACCTTTTTCTGATGGATGACCTTAGAGTAAAGGTTGACTTTACTCTGAAATATGATCTTCTTATTATGATTGACATTACCCTGTTGGATGACCTTGCTGTAAAGTTTTATCTTTTTGGGATGGATGACCCTAATGGTTGAACTTAAGCTAATAAATGCCATGTCCCACTATATCCGTATGATCCACTATTTTCTCGCTCAGCTATCCGTTCCATTGCGGCACGGTTAGTTGCGTGCGGACAACTTGTAATATGGGAATATGGATTAAGACTACATATATACGACCTTTGTGTAATGATTGTCCTGACAATGCTGGAAACCCCATGATAATGGCTGACTTTACTCTGATAGACGACGCTATAAAAATGATTGCCTTTGTACAAAATTAAACTTTTTGTCAATGCTTGAACTTACTCTGATGGATGATTTTATTATCCATATTCTGATGGAAACCTTATTATAATAATAGGCTTTATTCTGCAGGAAGGCCTTAGTGTAACGGTTTATACTACTATGATGTGTGTCCCTGTTGTAATGGTTGTCATTTATTAACAAAAACCCTAGTGTTGGATGACATTATTGCAATGGTTGACTTTGATCTGAAAAATGATTTTATTATGAATGGTTAATATTACTCTGACGGATGCCCTTAATACTAAAATTGACCTTATTCTGATAGTTGACGTTTTTGTAATGGTTGTCCTTATATTGACGGAAACCTTACTTAACTGTTTGATCTGACTATGATAGATGCTGGAATAGTAATGGTTGTCCTAATACTGATGAAAACATTATTTTTAAGGGTTGTACTTACTCTGATAACTTTATGGTAACGGTAGAGCTAATACTTATAGAAACTTTATTTTACTGCCTGACATTCTCTGATGGAAGACCTTCTGCTGATGTTGAATGTTACATTGAGGGATGGCATAGCCCTGCTTGTAACCTTAGAATAATCCTTGACACTACACCGATGGATGACCTTAATGTAATGGTTGCCCTTATACTGATGAAGACATTATAACTTACTCTTATGGACGATCTTATGCTTGAGCATACTGTAATTGCTGTCTTTAGTGTCCTTATCCTTATGAAAACTTTATTTAATGGTTGCCTTACTCTGAAAGATGCCCTTCTTATAAACAGTTGATATTCCTCTGATTCACAACCATATTCAAAAAGTTGACCTTATTGCTATTTGCTATCTTACTCTAATGGACGCCCTTATTGTAATGGTCGCCCTTATGTTGATGGAAAATCTTTTGTAAATCTTGACCTTACTCTAACGAATGACTTTATTGTACTTCCATTCACGAAACCTTATTGTAATGACTGACCATTCCATGATGTATTACCCAATGCTTTTGTTTGATTTTACTTTGAAATATATCTTACGATAGTTCTTTTTATTCTGATGAATGAACTTGTCGAAATGATAGATAGTACTCTACTGCTTTTACGTCCCATTATATCAGTATGTACCATTATGTCCGAATACATAACAAGGCTACGACTAACAATAACAGAAATTCCTCTATTACGCATATGTTTCAGTTTTTTTAGTTTAGCTGAGTTCTCAAAAATAATCAGTTTCGTCTTATCATAACCAAGGTCAACAAAACTCATAAACAACAAATAACAGAAACACACCTATATTGGCTGAGCTTGGCGTAGTGGTTGACTTTTTTGTTTATAATGAACCTTACTGGATTAGCTAAAGATAAATAAATAAATAGATTGTTTTCTAGGTTGGAACATTGTAACGATTTTGTAGTCTTTTGATCAAGATAGCGAAAAAAAATCCAGTCGTTCAATTATGACCAATATTTGTATTATTTCATAACACGACGGAAAACCCCATGACCAAACAATCCTCCATTTTTACAGTTAGATTTGCTGGTGTTCCTTTTCAGCATGCATGGCAGGAATTACTCAGTGATTACTACAGATAGTATCAAAACTAAATGTTCCAGTATTCATGTGGGGCCATCCGTATCAATAGATCTCTATATCACTATTTTGGGGCATTTTAAAAATGTTTGAAAAAATTATTTAGTTATCATTTAGCTGATACAATTGTTCTTTATCTTTTAAAATAGAATAAATTGGCGTGACAAAATATGCAATAATCCTTCGTATTTTTGCTATACCAAAGTTTTCTTACGTTTATCGCTTTTTTTTAAAAAAATCATGTTAACCTATCATCTGCAGTGTCCGGTGGAACCATGAGAGACTCAGCCTCGCTAAAAAAGCAACAGCCTTAATACAGTAATTTGTTAGTGCATAAATTGGGGAATCACAAGTCAATATAAAACTACAATTTGTTCACAAACACTGAGAGAAGGAGAGAGCACCATCGTCACTACACATCTACGGGGTACTGATGAGCTTTATAAATGCTTTAGACATGCATTATTGTGAACAAAGTGTCTCAATTAGTTTGAAGTTAAAATCAGCTTTTACACCAGTATAATATATTTACAAAATTTATTGATTCTTTGTTGTTGGGTTTGTTTTTTCTTTTTTGTTCTTTTTTATTTTTATTTTGCGGCAGGTGAGGGGGTGGGGGGGGGTCTTTATGTATTTAATATATGCTTGTATCAATACTAGAATATATACAATCCAGAATAAAACAAGTCGTCGCTTTTCTTCATTTCTGATTCGCACATTGCTGCATGCTGTCCATTTATTATGTACGTTTGGTACATTTGATGGATTTCACACTGAGCAAGATGTGAAGAACAGCCAGAATCTTCATAAAAATAATTTCGGTGATTTTAGTGAAAACCGTTTGCAAAAAATGTCGAAAAATTTACAATGACAGCGCTAGATCTTCTAGCTTAAACATTAAATGCTATATTTCATCAGTCACTTTTGGACAATTAGAATAAGGTCATTACCAGCACGTTACAATCAGTATGTGACAACCGTAACTATAACGTCATCCTTCAAAGTAACGTCAACCATTGCTAAGATTTCCATACTAATGGTCGAATTACACTGAAATACACTGAAACTTGGCCCTTTTTTACTGGTAGATATTACTGTAAAGTTTGACATTATTCTAAAGGTTGATCTTTTTGTAATGGCTCCTCTTATTCGGATGTATGGTATGTACCGTTATGTCCGCACTCAGCCATCCCTAATATTGTTCCATTCAACGGATGGATGAGTGTGGACGTAATAGAACATGCGGATATAATGAGAGATATACAAGATGTATGACCCTCTTGTAATGGTTATCCTAGCACTGAGGGAAACCCTATTGCAATAGCTGATCTTATTTTGCTGGAAGACCGTATATAAACAGTTGTCATCATATTGATGGAAACCTAATTGTATCTGTTAACCTTTCTATTATGGACAAGTTTATTCTTATCGTTGATCTTACTATGTTCCATAACCTTATTTTAATGGATGTCCATATATTGATAAAAAATGTACAGTTAACCTTATCCTGGTAGATGACCTTGTTGAAATAGTTGACCTTTCTCTGAACGGGTGACTTTATTTTAATGGTTGACGTACGTTTGATGGTCGATATTCTATTAATTGGTGAGATTACTATAATGTATGACTTTATGCCAATTGTTGACACTACCATAATAAGATTTTTATCTTTCAGAACACGGTCAGTTATTAGCATAAGGTCATAAGTCAGAGACAGGTCATCCATTACATTAAAGTTTCTGTGAGGATAAGTACAAGCATTACAATGATTTCATAGATTTTACAGGAAGTTCAACCATTACAATAAGTTCATGCACCAGAGAGCAGTCAACATGATTATAAGGCTTCCATCAGGATAAGGACAACCAATACAATAAAATCATACATCATAGGAAGTTTAACCATTACTGTAAAGTTATCCATCAAGGTAACGTCTACCATCAGCAGAAGGCTATTTACTAGAGTAAGGTGAACCAATTACAATAAGGTTTTCATTGGAATAAGAACAATAGTTACTATAAGACAATCCATCAGAGTAAGCTCAACCAGTACAACACGGTTCTTCCATCAGTAGAAGGTCATCCATCAGAGCTATTTCAGGCAATAATATAAAGTTATCCGTGATAATAAGGTCAACCATTACCATAACATCATATATTAGAATAATCTCAACAATTAATAGAAGATTCTCTTAAAGTAAATTCAACCAGTACACAAGGTCATCCGTTAGAATAACTTTTTAAAAAAGGCCTTCCAACAATGTTCAACCATTATAATAAGGTATCGATCAGTATAAGAAGAACGATTAAAGTAAAAACATACATCATAGAAAGATCAACTATAACAATGCGATTGCAAATGTTTAAGTGTCTGTATCTCTCTCTCTCTCTCTCTCTCTCTCTCTCTATATATATATATATATATATATATATATATATATATATATATATATATATATATATAATTGTATTTTTATAACTCTCTAAATCTTAATTCACTATTGAATAACATTAGGAGAATTATCCCTATGAATGTTTACATATTATAGAAGTCTCTACATCAGATACACATGGGATTAAGGTATTGAACTTATTATATTTTATAATTTGTTTAACCACTTATTAATTTTAGACCTGTTAGTTACGTATGCATGTTCAATGGTTTACATTATTCGTACTTTTCTCAACAGCTTCAAGACTTAAGGTATGTATAATCCCGTTATTATTTTAATACCCTATCAATAATTAGTAATATTGACCAGTGTCCATTAATTATTGATATATACTGTATCAATATTTTTATCTTGAGCGGACAAATATGAGAGTTTTAAATGAACCACCTGTACTATTTTGCCAATCTCATGTTTTCAATGTATACATATGTGGATATGACCTCGTTACTATCTGACTATACACATTTCATTTACATGTCTCCGATATCATGTATAAATAGAAATCTCAGTTTATATTGACATATTGTACATTAAATTTTTATAGGCATGAGTGTACTTGTAATGTTTTGTTAAAGCAAAGATTTATGTACAATATGTACATTGTTAATGAAACGCTAATGTAATGTGCTTCTTTATTTCATGCCTCATTTTTACAATACTTCTGCTGATTGCTTGCAATTAGAAAGGACAAAATGTTACATGGTGAAAATTTCACAATTACGGATAATGAATTTACTACTTCTGAACTAGTTTCATATTTTAAAGGACCTGAAATTGTATATGATCTGCACCCATTAATCTATGCTATGTCAGCTGGTAACTGTATAAATCTTGACCAAATCCATTAGACATTTTCTAAAATAGAACGACAGTGCTACATAAGGATAATAAGGTCAAGGCTGAAGTATATCAGCCACAGTTTATATGTGAAAGGAACATGAGAATATACGACCACTATTTACTCTACCAATATTAATTCTGGAGTTGCATAAATAACATTCTTTGGGGTAAAACAAACAATACAATATATTTAGTTGATTCCATGTCAATCAGACCAAGAATTTGTTCAGTGATGTACTATATAGTTTTCTTCAAAAAATAAATCTTCATGTTTCCTTCTTCAAATGTAAACTAATGGGTTTTTTTTCTCTTTGGAGCATCCCCAACTGATGGAACAGTGTCATGTTTAGGGCCTTAGGTTTGCTACTTAGCAGTATACGCATGCAGTGTTGATAAAGATGATAGTAATCTTAACCTTGACATTGACCTTCATCTGAATTGAGATACGATTGGTAAACGTATATACCATACAAATGAAGTTGTTATCCATTATAACATTACAACCACGGTAACATTTACCTTTAGATGTAAAATAATAAAATAAAAAAGACTTCTTTGAATCATCAAGGGCAAAACATTTGTAGATTTTGATGAAGGGATGCTTAGTAGATGTCACGCTATTGAATTGATACCATTTTACTTTCTTATGTTATGATGACCTTGGCCTTTGGTCTTTGGCCCCCTAAACTAATACTCTTTTTTATATCATATAGGTAGCTCATCAGGAATTTGTAGAGACGTTAGTTAGCAGAAAATTATCGCACGGAAACCATTTGGTATGGTCCGTCACAATGAGCTTGACTCTTTAACTTTTGACCCCACAATTGACACACTTCTATGTCTTCTATCATGGACATCAACTTATCAAATGGCGGAATGATATATGTAACCATAATATGATATAATCTGCCTTACAGAGGACGTATCAGAAGGATTATTCGTATTATGATATGGAGGAAAAATGCATAGATTCCTTGTTGGCCACGAACTTGATGCTTATGAACTGTGTACAGTAATTGTTTGTCTTTCTGAAACGTTGATTCTTACTCTGATGGTTGTACAAAAGAATACATTAATGGCTGATCTGATTGGTGGTTGACATTGATGTAATGATTCACTGTACTGTAATTGTTGATCTTACTGAAAAGGTTGACCTAGGGATAGTTAGAATGCGTATCCACAGAGTTACAACACTAATGTGTATAGGAAAGTTGAACTTTTTGAAAGAGCAGGCACCGCAGCAATGTTGGACCTTTCTTTGATAGTTGCCCTAGCTTTAATACTTGACCTAAAATAGTGTTGGAATGTTTATCTACAGATAAGTTCCAAAATTTACAATAATAGCTTTTCTTTCCGTTATGGTAGATATAAATTTCATTGTTCTTCACAACATTACAATGATGGTTCAAATTAGTCTGGTGGCTGCGGTCGCTATAATGGTTGACCTTACTGTAGTGGTTGACCTTAGTGCATGTGTTAGCGTTTATTTTGTCGTGTGTTTGTCTACATCGTTAGAATATTTGTTTGTCTTTCTATGATGGTTGGATATATTGCAGGGGTGCAGCTTGCTTTAATGGCTGACCTTATCGTATGGTTAACATTACTGCAATAGCTGCCCTAACTTTCATGCTTCTTCACAGAGTTTTAAAAAAAACGGTTTACCTCTCTTGTTATTGCTCAAGGCTTGGAACAAATACAAATTACTATAATTCTTTAGTTTTCTCTTATGATTGCCCTAGCCGTCTGCATTCATCTTAAGGTAATGGTTGACATTCGTGTAATAGATTATTATACTCATGCATTCATCATTTTAATGATTGAACTTACTGTGATTGATGATCTTATTATATCGTGTGTCTTTAGCCTTATGGGTGGTCATTGAATAATGGTTGACCTTTATCTGATACCACTTCCTGTAGTAGTGTGTGTCCTTATTCTTATAGAAACATGAAAGTTATGTTTTGCTTTCTGTGTTAAATGTTCCTATTATAATGATCTTCCTTATACTAATCGAAACCGTATGTATTGCCCTTACAGTGAACAATGACTTTATGAAAATGATCGATTTTATTCTGATATAATACGTCATTATAAAGGTGAAGCTTCCTCGATAGATGACCAAATTCAAATTGTTGATCTTACTATGTTGTATCACCTCATTGTAATCCTTGTCTTTATATTAATGAACATATCTTAATTGCTGTCCTTCCTCTTATGATCTCATTGTAATATTTACCTTACCCTGATGGATGACGTGATAGTAATGGTTGTCCTAATACTGATGGAAGCATTAATTATAACGCTTAATATCCATCTGATGCAAGACCTTATTGGAATGGTTGTCTTTATACTGTTGTAAACCTTGTTATAAGGGATTATAAGGGTTGGTCTAACTATAATTGATAACTTTATTATAATCGCTAACTTTACTCTAAAGGATGAACTTATTATAATGTTTGATATTACTCTGATGGATGACCTTCTTGTAATGCTTGACCATTCCCTGATGACATTAGTGTAATGGTTGATCATAATCGGAGGTATTGCTCTTGTCTCATTGTGTTTCTCATCTTGACGGATACCTTTTTGCAATTAGCAACCATATTCTGACTGATGATCTTATTGCATTGTTTGTCTTTTGTACTACATGTGATATTATTGTAATAGTTAACATCACTCTTGTGGATAGACTTACTGCAATGGTTGTCCTAGGATATATGGAAATTAAATAGGGATGGTAATGGGTTTCGTTATACTAACGGACACGTTCATGTTAACATTAGCTTTTTGGACTACCGTTTTGTAATGGTTCAACTTTCTGTGTTAGTGGACCTAACTGTAATGGTAGTCATGGCTGATATTATTTTAGATTTCACCTGAACTCTCTGTCATAGTTGAAGATGATGAAATACTCTGCCTTACTTTAAATTAATTTAATTAAAACGGTAGACCTGGCGAAGATTTATAAAGAGCGGAGTGGGGGCTGGTGGTAAGTGGTATATATACCCCCACCCCCCCAAAAAAAGAAATTCAAACGTCACTTTTTAACACTCGTCTATTATTAAAAAACGAGGCTAATTATTAATACATTGTCGAAGGTCAACTTTGCTTCTAGGCTCGAGACGTGGTGATTAGCTTAAATTAGTAGCAAAACTCTTCTTATGGCAGTTTTACAGGTGACAATTTTCTGCACAAATTAGAGAAGTGTCAACATTCATTTTTTTTATCACGACTGTACGTGTAGGTGATTAAATGCAGTGATTACACCAACCAATTACAGGCACTGATGCCATTCATACTACTTGGCGTTCTGCATAAGATTTAAGGCGATTTTCAAGGATCATTACTTTTGGAATATCAGTCAGAATGTTGGTGCCTATAACAACATGTTCGTGCAAAAACAAACCAAACAAAGCAACTATCTTCCTCCCTCCCTCTCTCTCTCTCTCTCTTTCTCTCTCTCTCTCTCTCTCTCTCTCTCTCTCTCTCTCTCTCTCAAATAAGATGTTCGGGCAAAAGTAAAGAAAACAAAGCAACATACACAAGCTTTATCTCTCTCTCAAAACTTTAATTAATGGCCAGACTCCATTAATTACCACCAGCAGTGATTTTTGCTTTAATGGTAAAACTGTGAGGTGGCGTCATTCATTGATGCATGGTAGGTTTAAGTAAATAAAAGTAAAAAATCTTACTTGTTGATAACTTATTCTCTTTTATACAATTTTAGTATAAAAAAAACATAATAGTCTAGTTTTCATTTTACAGAATCTTCTTAAGAAATGAAAGGGCGTGGTTAAATCGGTCTGGGCGAATCCTTAATATTGTCCTTCTCCCTCCCCCCCCCCTCTCATGACAGATGTTCATTTGTTCCTGTACCCTATCTTTCAGTCTGACCGACTTTATATTTATAAAAAAATGTATTCTATACATGTTTCTACTCTTATTTTTGAAGGACGCTAAGACTTATCTTTTTAGAGAATCTGAGGCATATATGTTTTCTCAATTGAAGAAAGGGAGCTCATCCCTACCCTCAACGTGCATAGTCGGTGCGTTTGAGATGAATCCACTTCTTAACTTTTGTTCTGGGACTATATGGAAACAACAATAACTAGCATGCTGAAGTTTTTCTGGTGACTGAATATTTTTAAAACAGTCCTACAATTTAGGCACTATGGTGCTGTAAATCTGTATGCCTATAATTGTTATTTAAATTGCACCCGAGCCAACTACCGCTGACATTTGATTCCCCGCTTCTTATTCCTTATGGAATAAAATTCCACTAAAGTGGAATTCTTCGAAGTTGTTTATGGGGTGACGTATATGCACGTACACCAATATTCCATCATGCATTGATTACCAAATATAATATTGATTAAAGTTTTGTTTTGGTAAATGTAAAACTAAAAAATTGCTTTTTTCAAAGAAAAAAAGCAAATTATGAATATACGGTAGAAGCATCAATTTAATAATGAACGTTTACAGAGTACTTTTGTAGGTAGAGCTATTGGTTTGGAGTTTAGTCCCTGAATAACTGCACTATCATGGTGTTGTCACAGTGATGATTGCCAAATACCATTTTTGAGAAAACTTTATTCTATCTATCCTTTACTGAATTATATTCGAACCGTTGACGCCTGTTGTGTGGATTGCTAAGAATATACAAATGCCTCAACGTTTGCTTAATGTAAATGGTTGTCGGAAAGTCGAAGCTTAATTTTTCTCGCTTCTTTTGGTAAACGTTTGACTTTATGAGAACGTGTATGATATAATTATTGCTTATACATCACTCTGAAGACTTCTTGGAATTGTACTATGATTAATGCCTGGAGTAACTTACAACAGTTTTGTAAATCCTCGACCAAAATCTATGTACACTATATAGAACCAGTCGATTCAACTAAATCTTCAAAGGCTTACCACACTATACATAAATTCGAAAAAAACTTACTATTATTTTGGGGAACAATCAGCTTTGCCACCTAGAGCAGGAGAGAAATATTATAATAGCTCATGTTGTTATTTGCTTTTCAATTTGTTGATTTAATGTTATTTAATGTACATCATTCATTTCTTCTGAAAGAAATATTTTCATGTCTATTAAAGTGTCTGATGAGGAAATAAACTACGCAACTGTCCTTCAACCAAGCATGACATCTTTTCACAATCACATCAACGTTTCTTGAAAAACCATATTATCATTTCCGGCGAATCCGGCGACATTAACTAAAATTTATTTGCTTTTCAAAAATCTACAAATGTGTTCAGCCCAAACAAAACACGTAGAGACATTAATGTTCACCTGTAAATTCCTGTATTTAACACACACTGAAAGCGTAAACCATATGCATCAAACAAGAAGATACCGGCCACATTATTTAAGAACATCTAAGTACTTTCCGAGTCTGAACAGCATGTGACACATCAGCCATCTTCATAAAACATTTAATGGAACTATACGATAATATTAAATGTCAGAGTCTGATCAGTGCTTCAAACTTATACAAGACTCTATTCCTGGTAATATAACCGAATTCGAAGCCTTTTTCTATTTACATAAGAGTCGGTCACATATGCTTATATAAATGTTGGTAGTATTAGCCGTAGTGGATGTGGTGGTTGTGATGGTGGTGGTGATGATGATAATGATGATAGTAGTGGTGGCAGAATCGCATTGAGATATTTTTTTATTGATAATAGATTTGGATTGCATATTGTTTAAACTTTTCTGTCACAATAACAATTTTTTTCATCACATTTTGCAAGTCAAGAATTCAGTTCATCACCAACTGTGCATGGGCGTCTGTTTACTTTACCATATGATGCTCATACCTATCTTTTAATGAAGTCCAAAAGAAATCAATGTTACTGACATATTTGTTCATTGCTGGAATTACAAAGTCAGTAGCGTACCACAGCTGGTCATTAGCAGATAGGACAAATACTTAATTTCCGTAGGACGTTTTGTTAATATATTCAAAAATAAATAGAAATAGAATATTTGCATAAAATTTGCATACACTTCCATCCATTAGAGTTATTGAGATTGTTTTCAGTCTTGTGCCGTTAAATAGGACCCCTTGGTCTGCACCTAATAACATAGCATCGCACCAAGAGTTCATATGTTATTTTGTCAGTAGAAAATTATATACTGGATATAAAAAATAAAAGGAAATATTTTGTTCTAAACTATAGTACATAAATTGATGTTTATGAAATTAATAATGGAAAAAAGATCCGTTTACCTGACAATGGGTATTTCTCAAAATATTTAATAATAATATTATTATTATTAATAATAATTATAAAATATAATAATAATTATAATAGTAATATTTAGTACTCTTTTTTGTACTCCTCCACCAGTATAGTGGTGAATACTGTAAAATAATTAGGGGTCTGATACCTATACCCAACATCAATGTTTGCATTTGTCTGTATTGAAAACTTTAGACACCAAGTATGCATTATACTAATTTGGGCAGTATTCTAAGCACACTAAATGAAAATAATCAAAACTTATGTAATTCCGACAGGTGAAAAGAATGAATGTTGCACTTAAAGATATGTTTACAATGTTTATACATTATAGGTGTACAGAACCGAAAAAAATGCAGTGATTTTAATAGTCTGTCTCATGCTTTTACTTAATATCCTGTGTGTCTGTTATTCAGATGTATAAGCATCAAATATGCATCTTTGGGCATTTCTGCTGTAAAGAAGATAGTTTGAATGTCTAAAATGTACTTAATTAGAGTTGGGATTTTCTTGAATCATATATTAGGAATTGTTTATAGCAGCTAATATGTTCATTTTGTTTTGCATCCCTTGTCACATTAGAAATTTATAAATGTGGGGATCTGGAACCTAAGGCCAAAAGTGCGTCTGGCCAGACCGTCAGAAACAGCAGTCACATTTTGAAACTCCAATCATAACTACAGTCATATTACAGTGTCAAAATTGACAAAAGTAAAGAGGAAAACGAAAAGTTATTTTAATCGGAGACACTTTCATTTTAAACAAGGAAATATTTCTTATGACAAGTGTGTAACAAGCCATAAAAATGTAGAGAGGGATGTCACAAAGACACAATATAAAAGACTTTTCCAGGTAAAGTACAAGCTTGTTACAAGAACAAACACGAAACAGGTTCACACCTGGTCCTGGCAAAGGCGAGGTTTTAGTACAATACAAGTTCCTAAGGCTGACTAACACTAAGAATTATAGGCTGATCTGCATGCTGGAGACTCCAAACAAATCAGGTAAATATTATTTCATCTATGCAGTTTACCGTTATATGTATAAAACACAATTAATTATCCCATCGTTCTGACTCCACTTTTGATCTAAAGATACTATCATTATTTAATCACTGATTGGAATTGATAAATTACCAAATAATCTTTCAATGTAACTGTTCAACTAATCATGAACATTAACAGCAGAAAGAAGTGGGTCACCATGTCCACTTCAAACTCTTCTTGTGCGCTTTATAATTTCACATGTTAAGAATTATAATCTAACCTACTGAGAATACATTTTAGTGTTGGAAAGAAATGATAAATGTCAAGTATTACCGTGTCGGTGTTGTGGAAACTTTCATCAGGAGAATGTTGAATGATTGGATTAGTAATACCGTTATCGTTAAGGCTAAAACAACTCGAAGCTACGGGAAATACACCGATGAAAGTTACTGACATTACGTCATCTTTCCCTAATGCAGCTATAGATCCCCCACTCACCGTCTTTGAGTCTCAACCAGCTTTACAAGCATTTACATGTTGTGTGTACACACACAATATGTGGAAATTGGTCAATATTTATCATAACAAATTTAGTTTCTTGACGTCTGTACAATTTGCTATCCTTCAGTAAATGATCTTTTTGTATAATTATTATGAGGATATAACAAAGCATGTCATCTTTGAACAACGTTTCTTGAGAACTCCGATTATTATTTCCACCGAATCCCTTAAAATTAATTAACTTTTCTCAATTCGGTTTACAAAATGCACAGATGTGGTCAGCCTAAACAAAACATATAGGGACAACAATGTTCAAGTGTAAATTCCGGTAGTTAATACCCACTGAAATCATAAAACTATTCATACCAAAGAAGCTCATACCGACCACATTATTTATGAACATCCGCGTATTTTACGAGCCTGGACAACCTGTGCATCATGTATCTTAATTAAATATTAAATAGAACTATAAGACAAAATCAAACGCCACAGTCTGATAAATGTTTTAATCTGTATGCAAGGCTCTGTTCTATTATACAACTCAATTTTAACCCTTTTCTATTTTGGTTAGAGTCAGTGAGATATGATTATTAAACGGATGGTAGTAGAAGTAAGAGTAATAGTAGCAGCGGTAGAGGTGGCGATTACGATGATGGTAGTGGTGGTAGAATCGCATGAGGGGTATTTACTAATTACATATTTTGAATCAATATTCGTCAAAATTTTCAGTCACAAAATAGCGATATTTTCGTCACATTTTTCAAGTCAAGAATCAAATTCGTGATCAACTGTTGATCGACATATGTTTCCTTTAACAGATGTTGCTCATACTATACATATATTATGATTGAGTTTGAAGTAATAAATTATACTGACATGTGTGTTCATCATTGGCATGAAATAGTCAGTAGCGATGCACAGCTGGTCATATAGTCACTGTATAAAACTCCACTAACCGACAGTTTACCTCACTGTGAAGCGACCAGCTGAATTATTGATTGCTGAAGTGAACATCAAGGTTGGTCTATAGAGAGCACTGCTGTAAGACTGTTCTCTTTCCTCACTTTCTGCAAATACATTTTCTATCATGTGTACTTATTATCAAAGCTGAAACTGCAAAACTCTTACTGTTTTCACTGTTTTAACGCTTTGACTTTTCCTTGGTCGAACTCGTTGCAAAAAAAAAAAAAAAAATTAAAATACAACAATGACGTTATATTGGAAAATCTTCAGTTTCTTGTAAGTACAAAAGCAACATAAATTATGATAGTGTGACATTTCTATGAAAAGACAATTTATTCAATTTAGGTGATGCATTCAGTTTTCCGCTGTATTTTCACAGTGGAAAATACAAAAATATGTGTACTTTACTGGCGAATGCTCCTTTAAGCCCGATTGTACTATGCTACAGCCAGTTTATAAAATGGATCTTAATCATGATACTTGCATGGGACTATTGTCATCTGCAGAAGACATTTTGTACATGGAAATAATAGAAACATGCCAATGAATATTACTAAGAAACTCAGCAATTAACTTGTTTGGTCAGATTTATTATTTCATTTATGCAGTTTACCTTCACATGTATGAAATAAAATTCATCACCCCATCGCTGTGATCACACATTTGATCCATAATAGCAGGAAAAAGAGTTGCTACTTTGAATGCAAAAACAAAATATCCGAAGGCACTAACATTACTTAGTCACCGTCTGAATTGGTAAATTCAATCATGAACTCTTCCAGACAAACATTGGAGGGTCTCCTTTTGTAGGTCAATGCATTCCCGTGCGGCTTATAATATCACATGTTAAAAAATATGATCTAAATTATTGATAGGAGATTTTCATTTTTGGAAAGAAATGATAAATGTCGAATATCATATTGTGGATTTTTTTAAACGTTTTCCACCGGGGAAAATTGATTAGTAGTGTTTTTCTTGTTATAACTAGAACGACTCCAAACTCTGGGGAATACACGGATATAGGTTAATGACGCAAATACATCTTTTCCTAATGCGGTATAGATCTATTCTTCTTTGAGTCTAAGCCAGCCATAGAACATGTGCATGTTATCTTCACCCCCACAAATTGTGGAAATTGGCAAATTATTATCATAGCAGATTTAATCTCTTGTGTGGTCTGTACAGTTTGCATTCCTTCAGTCAATATTTTAGCATCTACGTTTCGAAACCGAGATATTGCTTAGTAAGGGGCAGGTGGTGAAAATAGTGATCGTTAAAACAAGTGCTATAATTGTTCCCATTTATATTATCTCGTAGTCTAGGCAAAAGGCTATGAACAAGAATAAATTCCTTTAATCAGCACAAAGAAACTCGAGAATGTATCGTGAGATGTTCAAAACTATATGAATGGACTATATATCAAGAAGAACAGACTGAATGCTAATTGTCTACGTTTGCGGGCAAAAGGAAAAGCGAAATTACTTTTCTCTCCGCTTTCGTGTCCTTTACAGATAATATGCATCCTTTTTGTGTCAAAGTCCCAAATCGTTCAGTCTCACATACTAGATATGAAAGATCCTTTTCAAACATACAATTTTGATTAAAAGAATGCATCTTATACTAGAAATGTTCTAAATTTTGTTTCTATTCGCAAACCAGTATTGAAAAACAAATGATGATGATGATGGCGTTGACGACTACATTCAGAGGATGACGATGTTGTGAATAAATAACTTAACGGTCTTCCTCGTGCTGTGTCATCTATCAAACGTTGATCCCAAGGTATGTAAAAGTGTTTATTTTTCATTGCCATACAGAATGCCTGAATCCCCCCACGCCCCGAGAAGCCAGATTATGTTCTGGAGACAGGACACCGAGAATCATCTGGTACTTCGACACAACTAAGCAGGGACAGCTCTCTGGGTGCTTTAAGGGACGAGGCCCGAACGAGTTCCAAACGCAACAGCGGTGCAATCGAGCCTGTATCGTTCGAGTTTGAAGAAAAATAAAATATTTTTTCTTGTTGCTAGATCTTCAATGATAATTTATTTATACTTTGTATAGTATATAGTATGCTGTGTCTGGAGTAAATATTGTTTAAATCAAACCATCTACTACTGTGCATACTTTGTACTAATAAGCATTTCATATAAATGTAATTTCAGGCTTAAAAGCAACTTTATGCTTTCACTGGAGCAATAAAGTATGGAATCATGCTATTGTTTCTTTCTTAATGTCAGGATGGGTTTTCAAATTATATAAAATTTTGAATTAAAACTCAAATTCTGCGTACAAACATTCTGTCCATGCATTTGGTGTTCTTTTTTCTATACTCTATAATCTCTTCCCCGTCCAATAACATCCATCCCTTGACCAAGTGGCCGGCGTTGGTTCTAGTACTAAAACCAATATGCACATTTACAAAGTACCACAATCATACTTCATAGTTTGAAATTAACTGTGTCTATAAGCAACGGTGTGGTATTAAGAGCTGTACGAAATCATTTATCATGCTCGAACGACAGGCGGTATAACTTTATCTCCGTTCTTTCCTGGAAACATTTCTGCAATATATTTAACAGTCCACAGATTTCAAGGTATTTGACAAAGTTTTTATATCCGAATTCTCATGGTCAAGAGTAAATTTACATGTCAATAGTTCAAAGAACCATTTTCCTTTATTTACTTTCCCTTAACTATGTTTCCATAGCTACATGTTTGGTTCTACTTGCTATCTATCTATCTATCGGCATCCGATAGTGTTCCGTGCTTGCAAAAACAGAAGAGCATAAGTTTGAATACTGGCGGTACCAAGAGGGTCTGCCACCTTCGTATTACACTGGGTGAGGCATTTTCCGCAAATTGCCACCGCTTAATAAAAACTTTCATGGGTTTAAGTGCCTTTAAACATCAATATCTCAATATATCTATATATAAATCTGTCTATCCGAATAGAACATTTTCTACTTTCTTTTTTCGCCAAAATGCAAAGTTTTAACAGTATTCAGTCATTAAAAGGTACAATATTACAAGGCGACGTGGTCTGATTGGACAAATGATATGACACTATTCTAACCATGTTTCTCATATTGATGCACACATTATTGTAAACGTCAGATAGAAGCTGGAGACAGAACGGGAACATTTATATTATTATATGTAGGTCGCTGTCGTTGTGGTGATTTCAATTTAGCTTCTTTTTAATTAGACGATGACTGGTCAGTGCCAAAAATCTGACAAGAAGTTGTAATAACTGGTATTTCAAATTTATCACCTGTTCGGCAAGATAAATGCCACCCCGGGAACGCCGAGACAGAATATTGTTCCCCAGGACTAAGCTACAGCACTTGTCGCATTTGGTGGCCAAAAGATCTAAGACACTAGCAAGCGTCAGAAAAAGTGACTGTATACGTAAGAACTAATGATATCTAACAGAATGGTGCACAGACTCATCCCTACATGACTTTGAAAACGCTGGATTGCGTGACAAAACGGGTTTACCTCGATTAAAAAAATGTCTTTCAGCTAGTAAGATACTCCTCGAACTTTGTTTTATTGCACTCAAGGAACTGGACATACTATTTGTTTCACTCCAAGAACGTCGATTGTATCCCTAGTCTAGAAGATCCCAAGATCTTTACAAGTACTAACACCCCATACCATGGAATGAGGAGAAAGAGGCCGCTTACATTCAGCACTGGAGCAGATTGTCTAGGCTTTCGGAACTTCAGTGGTAACTTTTTCATCCGCCACGTTCTAACTTCAGCAGAGAAATGGTTACTTTCAAACGTGTAAATGTTATACCATACGGGACAATTTTGATATTTTGCATGAGGATATTAAACCTTTTCAAAGGCGATTGTCGACAAAATTTCATTTTACATATTTGGTAAATTAAGACGACCGCCCCCCCCCTCCCCCGCAGAAAAACAACAAACCAACGCAATACTCAGCTTAGTGAATCCTAATTCCCAAACACTATTGCAGACCGTTGTTACCTGGATAATGTGTGAAATTGCTTTTATGACATTAAAAACAAAAGTTAACCTGGTCTTTCATGTCTTTGTTGTTTTGGTTATTTTTAGAATCCATAACTCATTAACTCCAAGTTTAGAGTCTTGCAAAATTTATCCAAAAAACAAATCTTTGGAGATAAAGAAAGCAGAAAAGGAAATGTTACCTTTGTAATGGACCGAGATCAGTATACTTTGTAAGCAGAGGGTCAATTAAATGATTTGGTGTATCAGCAGCCTTTACCACAACCAAGCTACTATGAAACAGCATTGTGCGTCAAACGTGAACTTGGAAACTTACGTGAAGGCGATTTCTGGGACAATTTGGGAAATCGACTAATTGCCTCCGAAAAATTCAAGGCCATAATTTTTTTTATTTAAACCCTATGGCTCAGAAACAGTTTACAAGGATACAAATGATATTCCGGAAAAGTTGAGAACAAATTTAACCTCCTAAAACCTATATCCTGGTTACATGTGAAAGTTATAGCCTTTATACTAATATAGAGCATGGTTATTATTTGGTTCCTTATACAATGGTCATACTCACAATGTATAAACGAACCACGTTTCATTGCGTGTTGTCAGAGTGTTTAGGTACTGTATATAAAGTGTACATGAATACAGCGGTAGAATTAACAGAAAACAAAATAAATGTATTAAAATCATGAAAGGAATCATCTTTATTTTGTTTTGTTATGGTCACACATTAGGTCCATAAGCAGCAGTTGAAATTAATTATCCTGAATTGCAGGCTATCTTGACCAGGAAACACTTATTTTTTATAGTATTGCAAGGAATTACGATAAAAATGGACACAACAGCATTAACACTGCCAACTTTATCATAAAAATGTAACCTTAACGGTCTACACGATAAAACTTTGTTGTTATTGGTGAACTACAACTTGCTGCTGATCGCCAATTTCAACTGAGGATTCCTTTTTTAATTGCAAGATTTTTAATGTACATTTTTGAGCTTTCATTTGTACAGATTAATTGAGACTGTAAAATAATGTGTTGATTGTATTGTCAATTATTTCAAAATCATTAAATGGTACAAATTTAAATGTTTGCGATTTCTTTCCAAACGATACAATATCGATGCAAGAAATTAATAAAGAACTTTTCATTTCTCACTGATTGACTCCCCATTCTGAAAAGATGTTAATAATCTTCAAACCCGAATAGTGTGAAAAGAACGGAAAGCAAGCCCGTCAGGTACGAAATTTTCGAATCATCCCCAAATATCTTCTTGAAAGCAGAAAATAAACTACAATCAACCCTGACAATCACATCATAACCATCGCAGTCAAAAAGACCATCTCATTAAATTCAAAGCATACAGGAATATTGAACTCTATACAGGTAACACCAGTGCCGCTACCTCTGATATTCATTCGAAATCTATCATCAACTCAGGGGATGTAGCAGATCGTACAATTGAAGAAATCGCGAACAAGATCCAGGTGTGTACATTTGATACAACCTAAAATTATATTCTAAAGCAGGCAACACATTTCCAAATAGTTTACCAAATGTCGTTGAACATATATATTCCATATCTTATGATTGAAATTGCAATTTATTTGAAATATATGTTTTTACTTTTGTTAAGGTTGTCGATTGGTGCATCACGTACGTACGATTCAATACAGCGATTAAACACGACTTCTTTTCAGAATATAATGCAATGGATTCGTGTAAGGTTCATAAGATCCATGTGTGATCATACCAATTTCAGACAAATGATAGACGGTTTTGCCAGTAGAGGTGCTTTTGAATCGTCCAAATAATAAAATCACCTTTGCAGTACCACTAGCTAAGCTTTTGCAATCTGCACATGCTATAAATACAATTCAGTCAGGTATCTTAACAGATGGAGCAGACAGATTGATTTTCATGTTGAAGTGACTCGAGAAATATATTCAGCTTGTCAGGCCTTTGTTGTCATTATTTTGCTTTTCTTGCTTGATAACTAAAAAGAAGAATTTAAAAAAGATCTATTTGGTCCTCGTTACACTGTAAATAAATTGGCGGAATATTTATTGTCTACTGTGCGTGTTTTCGTATGTCTCAAGTTGTTAAGAAGATTACGTAACAACCACACAACTTAGAGAAATGAAATATGGTAGGCTTAATCAAATGTACTTTTTTATTATCTGATTCAATTCTTACATTCTTTCGGTAACTTCTGTAATTTTTAAATCTTTTTCCTTGATCTTTGGACTGACATTTCGGGGTAAAAACTCGTTAGTATGATTACACAACGATGACCGAACATATATGACGTTGTATGATGAACATTATCAGAAGCTCTTACATCAGAGAAAGATGAACAGTCTCTGCAACAGTTATAAACCTGATTAAAGTATTTAAATTCTATTATTTAAAAGTGTTGTTATCCCCCTTATTAATTTTAGACGAGTTTATTACGTATGCATATTTATTGGTTTAGATTACAATACTTTAAACACTGGTTTAAAACTCATAGCAAGTATAATTTCATCATTATTTTAACGTCCTATCGTTGATTTGTTATATGACCTAGTGGTTATTCACATTTTAACACTCAGTCATTCATTTGTAATATGAGCCAGTGTCCATTAACGATTACTATACACTATTTCAATATTTTATTATCTTGAACGGAAGAATGTGAGTTTAAATGACCCCGCTGTACTATTTTGCATATCTCTTGTTTTCAATCTGTGAATATGTGTATACGACTTGATTACTACCTGACTATATACATTTCATTTACTTGTCTCCGATATAAAGTATAACTAGAAAATCGGAGTTTAAACTGACATATTGTACATTAAAGTTGTATATACATGAGTGTAAATGTCATGGTTTGTTAAAACAAATACATATCTGAACATACACGATGTACATTGTGAATGAAACTATAATATAGTGTGTGTTCTTTATTTTAGGGTTAATATTTTTCTAAACATTCTGCTGACCGTTTCAAATTAGAAAGAAAAACAAAACATGTTACATGGTGAATATTTCCTAAATATTTTTCAGGAATTTACTACAACTGAATGAATTTCATATTGTAAGGCACTAGCGCGTAACTTACAAAAACGTTTTGCATTCTGCAAGAGGTCATTAATGACAACACTAATTGTGGTAGTCCTACGTATATTGCCTTTCTCAATACTCGAAAGACCTTCTACACTGTTTGGCACACTGCATTACTTTTGAAAGTATATAATATGGAAATTCGGAGAAATTCTGGGAAATAATCGCGAATACCTATCAAAGTGTAGATAGTGCGGTAATGATTAGCAAAGTCAAGTCTCGATGTGCGATAGTAGACAAGGATTATCTAGAATCTACTATTTATAGACGAGTTGCTACATGAGTTGGTAAAAAGCAAACTAGGGTATCAAATCAAAGATTACAATGATGCTGCCCTACGCTTGCGGATGTCCTTATATGCCAGTCAAATACTTCAGATAACTTAGTTAAAATGTTAGAGAGTATTTTCGAATATTATAAAATAATGGCATTACAAAAAAAATGCTGCAAATGTAGATGAAAAAGGAGAGTCATTTTTTGGTCTTGCAAATATTGGGATAGTTACCTGAAACCTAAACCCAATACAAGCAGCCAGTTTGTATAAGATAATCGTCATTCAAACCGGACTCAAAAGCTGCAAACTTTCGAATGAGCTTCAAAAATGTTACCTGCTTAAGCTCAAGAAGTTGCAACACTTTACTGCAAACAAATTCATGGATTCACTGAACACACCCACTCAGATATGTACAAGTCAATGCTGGGAATGATAACAATCACAACCGAAACTGGTTTGGCGTAAACTCCACTTCCTAGATAAACTCCGCACCCTGCCCAATACTATCATCTACAAACAAGTATTTCTTATACGTCTTCACATGTATTTTGATAGCAGCCAATCTGTACTAACCGGATTTATTCCTGATATCACCATGACCATATCTGAAATGGAAAAGCCTGCGTGGCGCAGAAATAATGGGCATCTTTTTTCTTTTCTTTTTGAGTTTGTTTTTATTTATTTCGATAGCTACAAACACTAATTCGCCATTCCATTGTATACTACACTGAGAAGAATAATTATGAACTTAAATTATCCAGGTTTATAGCATCCCTATGAGTATTAAAGCCAGATCTTGATCTTTGTCACTATAACAAAATGTGCTCAGAAGTATACCGAATTATTTCAGCGTGTGGTCACATCATGCATATTAATAAAACAAGTTGCTAACGACATTCACTGTCATATAATTGACCAAGTTTGGACTTGTCCTACACATATAACTCAATCAAACAAACGACGACTCAAAGTTACCAAAACTTTTAGGAACTGACATAGAAAATAGACTGGATAAAACACAACTTCATCGTTTTTAGTTCTGTTCATTCCCCTTCCAGCTTTTCGTCCTTGTATCACGAGTGTATTTCTTTGCATAATGACTAAATGTTTTGTCAAAAAGCAAAACTTCCTAGATCTTTTGGTATCAAAACTTTTCAACCTGTAAGATTTCATGTTAAAAAATAAAATTGTCTTCATTAGTTGACTCGACTTGTAATGATATACTTCTTTGAGATTTATGTATACCGATTATGTGCCACTATGTATGCTTGCATGAACTTTTTATTATTTGATATCCCATTTATTCCCTACTCATCTGTATTACTGTAATAGCTATCACCGACAGAAAGTTTATGAAAGCGTCTTTATCATAATCATCAATTTCCTTCTGTTCTATTCTTTTTATATCTGTGAATTCAACTCTCCTCATGGAGGAAATAAAGGGTGATTGACTGATTGATTGTCAGATGGTAACAGTATAAATCTTGACCAAATCTTGAAGACATTTTCTAAAATAGCATCACAGTGCTATAAAAGGACCCTTGGGTCAAGGCAGAATTATATCAGTCACAGTGTATATATGAAAAGAACACAAGAATATAAGGCCACTCTTTACTCTAACAATATTAAATCTGGAGGTGCAAAAGTAACAGTCAATGGGGTGAAAAAATATTTAGTTGATGCCCTGTCAATCAGACGAAGAATTTCCCCAGTGATGTTCCATAAGGGTTTCTTATAGAAGCAATCTGGATATATATGTTCTTCCTCATCTGTAAAAGCTATGTATTTTTGCTCTTTCTTCCTGCAGCGTCCCAGACTGATGGAAAAGTATCATGTTTCAGGTCGTAGGTTTACTACTTGGCACCAGTGAGAGGCATACTAATTAAAAACAAGAGTACCGTAAAAAATAATACGCCTGCAGTCTTGTTAAAGATTATAGAGACCTTAACCTTGACTTTCAACTTAATCTCAAAATCATCAAGCTTCTTTGTCTCATCACGTGTGATCTAGATGTGAAGATTGGTAAATGTGTACCATATAACTGAAGTTGTTGTTCATCATAATATCAAAAGCAACGTGACTTTGACCTTTCGATGTAACATTAATCAAATAGATAAGGCCTCTTTGTAACATGAAGGATATAAATACATGTAAACTTTGAAGAAAATCTGTTTAGTAGACCTCATGCTATTGTAGTGATGCCATTTTATTTTCTTATGTCATGGTGACCTTGGATTGTGATATTTCGCTCCCAAAACTAATATACCTCTTGATATCATTGACCGTGACCTTTGATATCATTGACATTGTGACCGTAAAATTGGCAGAGTTATGTATCTTCTTTCATAAAAACCAACTTGTCAACATGCACACGGAGAGACATGACCATAACATGATGCCATCAGATTTACGAAGGTCGTATCAGAAAAATTATTCGTATCATGATACTGAGAAACAATGTTTTAGACTTTTGAGAATATGGTAACTTCTGAGTTTGCCAAGAACTAAATGCTTATGAACAGTCATGTTTCGCCTTTCTACAATAGGTAATCTCATTGTAATGGTTATAGAAAAGGTTACCAAAATAGTCGACCTAAGTGATGGTTGACATTCCTGTAATGATTGACTTTGTTGCAATTGTTGATGTTACTGTAAAGGTTGACCTAGGGATGGTGTGGATGCCTATCAACAGAGTTATAAGAATACTATGCCATTTTATGAAGGTTGAACATTTTGAACGAGTATTGGTTGCTCTAATAGCTAAACTTAATAAAACCTGGTTGGAACGTTTACAGATAAGTTCTAAATGTTTCAACAATGGCTTTCCTTTCTATAATGGTTAATTTAACTTGTCTGATGTGAGGTAGCTATAATGGTTATGAGACATGACCATAACATGATGCCATCAGATTTACGAAGGTCGTATCAGAAAAATTATTCGTATCATGATACTGAGAAACAATGTTTTAGACTTTTGAGAATATGGTAACTTCTGAGTTTGCCAAGAACTAAATGCTTATGAACAGTCATGTTTCGCCTTTCTACAATAGGTAATCTCATTGTAATGGTTATAGAAAAGGTTACCAAAATAGTCGACCTTGGTGATGGTTGACATTCCTGTAATGATTGACTTTGTTGCAATTGTTGATGTTACTGTAAAGGTTGACCTAGGGGTGGTGTGGATGCCTATCAACAGAGTTATAAGAATACTATGCCATTTTATGAAGGTTGAACATTTTGAACGAGTATTGGTTGCTCTAATAGCTAAACTTAATAAAACCTGGTTGGAACGTTTACAGATAAGTTCTAAATGTTTCAACAATGGCTTTCCTTTCTATAATGGTTAATTTAACTTGTCTGATGTGAGGTAGCTATAATGGTTTACCTTACTGTTGTGGTTGGCTTTGGTGCAAGTGTTAACATATAACAGTGTTTGTCCATATTGTTAGATGTATTTGTGTCTTTCTATGATGGCTATCTATATTGAAAGAGGTTGAGCTTGCTCAAATGGCAGACCATATTCTATTGTTAAGTTTACTGCAATAGATGCCTTAACATCAATCCGTATTCACAGAGTTGCAAAAACTGTTTACCGTTCTGTCATGCTTGAAGTTTCGGGAATAAAACAATTGCTACGGTAATGGTTGACATTACTTTCGTTTCCCATATACGTACATATTGCAATGGCTGACCGTACTCTGATTAATGATCTGATTATACTGAACTGGATGATAATATTTTAATGGTCTTGCTTATACTAATTGAAAGCGTATTATATGAATTGGCATTACTCTTATATATGATCTTATTGTAACATTCGTCTCATACTGGTGGAAACATTTTTGCAATGAATGATCTTTCTTTTATATATTTTATATCTCGTTGTCACAACATCATCTTATTGAAAAGGTATATATTTTTCTGATGTATATTATATCTCCTTTTGTCTGCACAATCGTGCTGTAATTTTGATGAGATTCCTCTGATGGCTGACCAAAATCTAATTGTTGACCTTGCTATATTGAATGACCTTATTGTGATTTTTGTCGTTATACTAATGAAAACATTACGTTAATGGTTGTCCTTGCTATGATGATGTTATTGTGCTGTTTTACCTTACTCATTTGGATTCGTGATATTAATGACTGTCCTAATATTGATGGAAACCTTATTCTAATGTTTGACATTGCTCTAATAGAACACCTTATTGAAATAGTTGTCTTTATACTGTTGGAAAGCTTTTTATAACGGTTGGCCTGACTATGATTGTTGACTTTACTGTAATCATTTACCTTACTCTGAAGGATGGGCATATTATAACGGTTGATATTACTCTGGTGGATAATCTTATTGTAACGGTAGACCTTTCCCTGATAGATGACGTTAGTGTAATAGCTGATTTTAATATGATGTATGACATTATTCTTATCCTGGTTCTCATATTGATGCACACCTTATTGTAATGGTAAACCTTACTGACGATCTCATTGCATTGTTTGCCCTTATAACAACAGATGATCCGATTGTAAAGGTTAACCTCACTCTGTTGGATGACATTGTAGTAATGGTTGTTCTTATACTGTTGGTAGTTTCAATGTAATATTTACTTTAGTCCGATGGACGACCTTATCATATTGGTAGTCTTTATACTCATGGAAACTCTGTTGCAATTATTCATCTCACCCAGATGTATGACCCTAATGTAATGTTTGATCTTTCTCTGATAAATGTTATATTTCGTTATGCCCGCATAATTGTGCTGTCATTCCTTGGCCTAACTGTGATAGCTGACTTTATACTGATTGAAACTTCATTGTGATGGTTGATATTTTCCTATTGATTATATGTTTTTCTGTAGTGGTTGACCATCGTCAAAAGAGTGACCTTATTATAATGTTTATACTTTGCTGATCAATGACGTTATTTAAATGGTTGATTTTACTACAGTGTATGACGTTAATGTATTGTATTAGTTATTGCGATGATGCAAACTTTATTGTATCGGTTGACGTTACACTAGTGGAGGGTTTTATTGCAATGGTTGACATCACTCTAATTGATGACCTGATAATAATCTTTATCCTTATACTTACGAAAACCTTTTTTTAATATTCGACCTTGCTCTGATTGCCTTATTGTAATGGTTTGTCTAACACTGATGTGAACCATTTTGTGACTATTCACCTGATTCTAATTAATGGCGTTACTCTAATTGTTGGTCATACTCTGATGTATGACCTTATCATAATGGTTGTTCCTCCTTATACTTATGAGATCGTATTATCATGGTTGACTTTATTCTTATGGGTGACCTTCATGTAATGGGTACAATAAGATCATCCATAAGACTTATACTGATGGAATCGCCAATTTAATGGTTGATATAACCTTTAATCTGTGACATTATTGTAGTGATTAGTAGATGGTAAAATAGATGTTTCGGCGCAGTAGCAAATGTTTATGGTCAATTTTCTTGGCGCAATTTTTACTGTCAGTTTTTGGGCGCAAAATGTTATGGTCAACTCTTTTGGAGCAATTTTAATTGGCAACTTTTATAGTCAATTTTTGTGGGGTATTTAAAATTGTTTTCTGCAACCTTTTTGCTATATATCAATCTGCGTGAATAACTTTTATGGTGAAATTTTGTGTCAATGTTTGTGACAATACATATGGTCAATTTTTGAAAAACAACATATTGTAAATTTTGAAACTATATATTGTAAATTTTAAATGTCAAATTTTAGACCCTATATATTGCAAATGCTTGTGGTCAATTTATATGGTCAATTTTGGAAACTATTTTTGTTGGTTGGAGGTTTAAGTGGCCAATTGTTATGGTGTAAATGGTGAAAAATGGGGGTCAATAAGGTAATTGTCAGTTTAATGTAAAACTATATTGTACAATTAATTCGGGATTCTTATACAAATTTTAAAATGTTGTTTTTTATGTCCAAATTCGAACAACAAATTTTGATTGAATGGCTCAAAATGGTGTTTTTTGTTTTCGTAGGAGGGTGTAATAATATAATTGTCAATTTTATGGAAATCTGTATTGTGAAATTATCTGGGGATTATTATGAAAATTTTAAAATCTGTTGATTTTTATGTCAAAAATATGACGACAATGACTGGGTGATATATATTAGTTTCCTGCCTTTAACAAAGGAGCCTATAAATATTATATAGTACGTGGTGTTTTGTCAGATGAGGAAATATTATTTAAGTTGAAGTCCTGTGTAGATTGGAAAATGCATAAAAATGATATAAATAATGAAGATAAATGATATAAATAATGAAGATAAAAACCACAATTTAAGAGATAATTCTTGTTGTAATGAAATAATATTATATTAGACCCTAATGGAAGATATGTTTGTTTAAATTGTGGTAGTCATCATGGGCATGCACACACACACACATACGCACATATATATATATATATATATATATATATATATATATATATATATACACACAGACACAAACACAGACACACACACATACATACATACATATATATATATATATATATATATATATATATATATATATATATATATATATATATAAAATATTTATTATATCCCGAGATAAGAATAGGCAAATAGGCAGCAGATAATACATATTATATACAAAACATGTTGTTTAAATATGAATTAAAAATAAGATTCATTTAAACTACAAGGAAAGAGAGTAATTTATAAAAGGTATTAAATGTGCTACACAATTATTAAAAACAGATATCCAACCAGCTTAGGACAAAAAACTTTGATTATAATTTTGGAAAAATATTTTGTTTTCATAATATCATTATTAATGTTCCATCGAAATAAAAAACCAAGAACAAACACTAAAAATAAGTACGATCTGTTATGGAATAAAATTGAGCCACAACTTTTTTAATTGTTTTATTATTTCAACCATATATATCATATAAACATGGTTACACTATTTTTGGAACATTAACAGATTCTGGAGCAACAGATATGCAGTTAGATACTACTAAATTTGCAACAAGAAGTGAAGTTATAAATATTAAAATGAATTAGTTGGATATGTGCACAGAGATGTGAAATTGCAACCTGTTTCGTCTGCTATAAAACAAAGTTCGAATATGAAGGGTAATAAGGTTGTAAATTCAGGTAATCCTCAGAAAGATCAAGATGCTGTAAGTAAAAATTATATTGATGCTAATGTTAATGATATAGCAACAAAGATTGATACTAATGTTAACACAATTGCTACATTAATTGATGCGAATCTCACTACTCTAACAACAAATAGTTGATGATGAGGCCAAACAAATTGATAAACAAATTCAAAAATTAGACGATTACATTTTATTCAGATCAGGTGATGTTATGACTTTAAATTTAATTATGAAACTTGGTGAAATGTCATCAGATAATACAGATTTAAATTTATTGATTTAAAATTTATTTATGATTTAAACAATATTGAGAAAAGGAAGACATTTACAGTTAAACTTGGTGATGATGAAAATTAAATAACAAAAATCATAAATAAGGGAAACCCAATAAATATAATTGATAGCGATGGGCTATTGATAAAAGCAGGAAGAAATAATTTGGTTAGATTTAGCAAAGGTAAAGAAGCTATGAATAGTTTTAAAAAGGACATCAGTACTGTTGCGACTTGGGGTAATGTAACAAAAGAAAAGACTCAAACAAGCTTTCAAGATTTAAAATACAAATATTTTAATTTCTAAAATATTAAAATATTTCAACAAACAATCAAAGTGAAAGAATTAAAAATAACTTACAGTATAGAATATCCTTAAAAGTCCTAAATTGTTCTAAAGTTCACTGATCCGGAAGTTAATCCAAATATTCCGAATGAAGTAGGTTCCGAATGAAATCTTCACTGTACTTATATACTAACAAGAATCAGTTATATCCAAGTGTTATAAATTCCAAATAGTCCTTGTGAGTATGGAATATCACAAGTTCTAGAAATGTTCCCGATAATTCCACGGAGCTGTAATTATTAAAGTTTAAGAAGCAGTATTTAATCCAGAATGTACTGTATAATGATAAATAATAATATCACTGAAGTAGAATATCCACACACAGAATGAACCAATCTCGTTTATGACTTTTCAGGCTTAACGAACTATGAACGAATGCCAAACACAGCAATAATCCTATTATATAGCTTCTGACTGCGCAAAACAGAATAAGGAAAACCAATTTAAACTGTATTGCGACTTAATAATCCTTCTAGAAAACGACCTTCTCCGAACCAATCAGAAACTAGGTTATGCGTGACACCGCTAAAATACCTTTGCACTGACGTTATTATCAGTCAACAAAGTATTGACTCTTAATTTGAACATAGAATTTAGGTCAGAAGTTCAACAAATCTCACGCTCTAAGCCACGTGATATGATTCATGTTTAACCAATATTTCTCAATCAGGAATCTTATGTTAAAAAGTAACTTTAAATCTGATAACCTAGGAGAAATCATGACTGTACTTAATGCCGAAGATGCTATTTGAATTGACCAAATGGATAAAGAATCTCTTAAGAATATTGTGTTTGATGATTTTGAAATTGATTGTAAATACATGTGCAAAAACAAAGAGTACTTCAGCCTGAGCCGTATTAAAAATTTCAATTGCCTTTATCTAAATCAATCTTATTATGACATACTAAAATACATCCGTCGTAATGAGAAATATTTTGTTCTATTATTTAATGGGTTGGATAATAATTACATATGGCAAATTGCAGATGACCAATGTTCCGGTGATGTTGATAAAAATGCTTTGTTAAATTATATCTAGAGACAACTAAAAAGAAATACAGGTTCTTTGTTTATGATAAAACAGCTGCAAATACCCCTGACAAATACCGTTGTAGTTTTGACCATTATTGCACAAATTAGCATACATTATTTTGCATTATCTTACATTATTTTGCATTATCTGGCATTATTTTAAATTATATAGTATTATATAATATACTACTATGTACGAGATTTGAAAAAGTTGAAAATCCGGAGAAAAGAAAACAAATTATTGATTGCAAAATAGAACAATTTTAAAACAGATGTAACTTGATGAAAACTACGTAAGCAAACATTTCAGGAAATTGTAACTCAAACGCTGGTGTGTCAGTTACTAAAACTTAGGAAAACTGCAGGAAGAAATAGATTTTTGTTTTAAATCAGCTGTTACGAAAATTAGAAAAAAAAACATGACCATCTGATACTGGCATTACCATCGTTAGATTATGCCAGGTTGCAAAGCATAATGCCACAAATATCAGTATTGTTGTTGTTGTTGTTTGTCCTTCGAGTTCGAAGATGACATGACATTACTAACTGGTTTTATTTCTGTGAGTTCGTGAGTAGCTGATCAGGATAGTTTGTACTCTGTACTGTCTGTGGCGCACTTGACAGGAAATGCCGATTGGGTTTGCTTCATCAATAGAGGATGTGCTACAGTTCTCAGATTTACGCTGCTCGCGCTTCTGCACTGCCTCTGCAGTTCTACTTCGTTCAAAGTCTGTAGCTCCAGTATGGAAGAGACTCTGCCAGGTTGAGTGATCCTGTGTGAGATCATCCTGAGACTCAGGGTCAATGTTGAAGTGTTTCAAGGATGATTTGAGGGAATATTTGAAGCGTTTCTTCTGATCACCCTGAGATCGCTTTCCCTCCTTCAGCTCACCGTAGAAGATCTTCTTTGGTAGTCGCTCTTATGACATCCTGGTAACGTGGCCTGCCCATTCATCTGCAGAGTGTGGATGATTGGCCGTGTGAGAATCTCAGTGTCTGGGACCGTGTCGTGCCATTTTATCCTCATCAGTTTCCTCAGGCAGTCCATGTGAAAATGGTTCAGCTTCTTGGTGTGGCGTCTGTACACCGTCAGGTTTCTCAAGCATACAGCGGGGTCAGCAGCACAATGGCTTTGTAGACCTTATTTTTTTTTAGCTTGGTGACTCTGCGCTTCCATACATTTGCACGTACTCTGCTAAAGGCCACACTTGCTTTAGCATTTCAGGCATTGGTTTCATCATCGATGTGGACTGAACGTGACAGTGTGCTGCCGAGATAATTAAACTTGTTCACTTGTGTCAGGTCTATGAATGTCGTGTACACGTTGGAGTTCTGTTCCTGGCATTTCTCCTGGTGTTGACGAGCTGCAAACACCATGTCTGTAGTTCCTCGTCCTTTCCCGAAGGCACACTGACCCAACATTATTCTGGCAAGTATTTTGAACGCTATTGACAGCAGCGAGATGAGCTGATGGTGTTCGCCGGATTGTCTGTTGTCTTTTTGGCTTGTACAAGTCGACGATAGATGCATCCTTGTTCTTCTGGGGTATAGTTCCCTTAGTCCACATTGACTGGAAGAGTTCAGTCGGTTTCTGTGCAAGCCCCCGGCTTCTGCTGGTATAGCATCTGTTCCAGTTGCTTTGCCATTTGACAGCAGGTCGATCGCTTTCGCAGTTGCAGTCGGCTCTTTAGAATCAGTAAGTGATATGTTGATTTCCAATTGTCTCCTCGCTGATAGTGAAAGGTGACTGTGGATTGAGGTTGTTGTTGAAGTGTTCTGCCTATCTTTGAAGTATCTTTTCTTTGTCATTGAGCAGCATGGCACTGTCAGCATTCAGTATTGGAGTTGTTCCTTATTACTGTGTGTCGAAGTTTGTCTACAAATCATCATAGAAGTTCTTCATGTGATTACTGTCTGCGTAGGACTTAATCTCATCTGCCTTATTTCTAAGCTATGAGTTATGCAACTCTCTGAGTTTGCATTGGACATTCCTCTTGATGTTGTTGAAGGCTGCCTTCTTAAATGATGAATTGCTGTCCTCTAAATAGGCCTTCTGTAGCCGATATTTCTCGTTCAGAAGTCCCTGTATGACAGCATCGTTCTCATCAAGACAATCTTGATGTTTATGTGTGATGGGACCGAGGAGTGTGGAAGCAGTTGAGTACACAGAGTCTCTGAAGGATGCCCAATGTCACAATTATCATTACCATCCTCTACTATACCTATTCCACCACCTCCATCACCACCAATTACAATAAAAAGTGTTATACAGTCGGTGATAACAGATGTGGATAAAAACATATATAACAGTTTTGAACAACCTGATATTTAAACAATTCCAAGCATGGATGAGAACGAACTAAAACATTCCAAAGAAAAATATGCATCAGCTGTTCATTAAATTAGTAGCAAAAAGGTTGGTTTACACAAGAATAAAACTATATCTGATGAGGAAAGAAATATGCAGCTTTCTGATATTTGATTCCATTCTTGAATCTCTGAAAAAATACATAATTAGAATGAACGAGGCAGAACAGCAAAATAAAACTAGAAAATAGCTTTTCAGAAACACAAAAAAAATCGATTTATCACGAGCATTAGCAGACGCCATAAAGGAAGATCTTAAATTGAAACCAAAAAAAAACCCCAAACACATGAACCATCACTACAAGAACAATTAATGAGTGAAATAATAACATTAATAATAATATTAATAATAATACCACCAGACAAAAAGATACTGACATACTAATTGAACCAGATGTATATTTACCGTCTTGATGTTCTTTAGCTGCGGGGGTCATAATCCTCCCTCTACGCATACTTTTAGTCTATTTGCTAGTATTTTGATTAATAGTTTATAGTCCGTGTTGAAGAGTGAGATTGGTCTCCACATATTTTAATCTGGTACTTCCTCTTTCCCTTTATATAGCAATATAATTACACCTTTCTTCGTTTCTTTAGTCATTTCAATATTTTATAATATCTTGTTATATACAAACTCCAGTATCGGAATTAGTTGATTCTGGAAGTTAATCTACAAATCTGTAGATAAGCCATCTGATTTGGGGGATTTCCCCGTGTTGAGATATGATATAAAACTGCTAAGTTTCTTCTGCTGTTATGAACTTTTCATAATTTTCATAATTAATTTTCTTCAGAGCTTTCACATTTTTCTATTTCCAATTCTCATTTCCTCTCTTCTGCATATTCCCCTTGCCTCTGCATATAGACTACTAAATTTCCTCGCCCTTACCATGGCTCCCATACGTTTATACTCTTATAATTGATTATATTGTTCTCTTGCTGCATTCTTATCCTCTTCACTGGTCTGATTTCTATTTGTTAATTTAATACATGTTTTTTTCTCTTCCCTCCATTATATATAGTTTTAAAGAACAGTTATTTTTAGATTTGTTCTGATTTCCCCTTTCAGTTTCTCCTATTCTAGCGATATAATTTGACTTATTTTTCTGAAAAAATCCTGCAATTTTTGTTCCATTATTTTTATATATTCATCATCTCCCAATATTGAGTTATTTAACTTCCAGTACCTTTGCCCCCATTTCCTCCTATTGATCATTTTTATCTTTAGGCTTACAGCACTATTATCCGATGCATTCGTTTATATGATTTCACATGATTCTATCTGTTGTGTTCCTTCTTCAAGTACATAATACTTATCTGAGCGACTTCCTTGGCTGGTTTTATATCTATATGTATACTTTCTTTTCTCGATAGAATGGTCTGTTTATATCAGTTATGTTATTTCTGTTCGTAAATCCTTTTATCTGTACCTCAAGTGCCTAATCATCTCTATTGAAACCTATACTGCTATCAATTTCTTTATCTACACGCTTAAAGTCTCCCCCTATAATGAAGTTTTCCATAAAATATTGTTGAATGTAATCCGAAATGTTTTTAATGAATTCTACTTTTTCTTATTGAAGCCTGATGGCACATATTCATTTAATGTGCCATCCATTAAAGTTTGTCTGCAATAATCTTCCTTTAAACTTGTCTTCAGTTAATACAGTATCCCAAGGTAATTTAAAGGAGGTATTTAATTGCTACTCCTGCATATTTTTTGTTATTGTTCTTGCTAGTTAGTACTACTGCATTGAATGTTTAATCAATATATTGTATTGACTTCTTCTCTATGTCACGTGTCTCTTGCAGAAGTGTTGTATCTACACTCTTGGATACAGGAATGACTGTTCATAACAGAGAATGGATCACAGTTATGGCCAATTTCCACTTTCCATTTTGACGATATAAAGTATTTAGCCGTGTTGTCAACAGGGCCGGTTTAACCACTAGGCAAACTAGGCGGTCGCCTAGGGCGGCACAATTTGGGGTCGGCGGAGAACTGAATCAATAAAAAAAAAGAAAGAGAAATAGAATAAAATAGAAGATATTAAGCGTCTAAAATAGAAAGAGAAAAAGAGATGGAGAAGTTTTATTCATACTAATGCACAATATTCATTTTCGAAAGTTAATTGGGGTGGGGGCGCAACGCTGAAGGTTTGCCTAGGGCGCCAAAAACCCTTGCTCCGGCCCTGGTTGTTAAAGCCATCATTTTATTCTTGGGGGAGGAAGCATTGAATTCCAATATTTAAATGCTGCTCACTTTATGTCACAGGAATTTAAATGTTAACTCATTTCTACCCATCGCAGGGATTCCAGACGATAAAGCCATACTCATCGTGCACACTGCTGTAGTATTTACAAGTCTTCATATTACCATATTTCACATGCATACCTAAAAATGGGTACAAGTCTATTTTCAAACAAGTTACGCTGTAAATCTATTGATAAGTTAAGGTATTGGTTCACATGTGTAATAAATGCATTGCCTTATTGGATTTTTGAACGAAATGTTTTGTTGCTATCAAAAAATGCAATATCCTCATAGGAAAACGCCTTAATATTTATATATGTCCAGACGACCTTGACAGAAAGGTGCTGAGTTTTCTTTGTACCTAAATATGACAATCTTTGTATTTCTGATAATTGATCTTTAGTTTTCATTCCTTTCAACAGAGTACAAAAATATGTGAATATTTCTATAGTGCCTCACGGGATTTTACCATAAGTACGGTACCATCTGTTTACAATAGAACAACTACTTTAATCCAGTTATAAATGTAGTCATCATCATAAGTTATTTCATTCACAGAAGTATCGCTAGTTTATAAAATCATCACAAGATCATTAAACGAAAGCGAAATAAATAGGAGACATATCTTCACCCGACGTCACTCCACAATTACTGACAAAGAAATAAAATAATAATATTTCGGTGCATACTGTAGACAACACCAACAAATTTATCTTTTATGGAATTTTTGCCATAGATCTAATCTCCAAACAGAGTCAAAAGTTTTCGAGATATATATGAAAGCATCGACAAATTTTAAAATAGGAATGTATTACAAATATATGATGTTTACGGAAGGCAACTTAATTTTTAAGTAAGATTTCAGTTTCTTACAAAAATGTGTTCAATCGATCATTTACAGTTGCAGTGAAAAGGCTTTTCCAGGCAATTTAATAACGTAATCTGTTTGTAGTTTTGAGTGTTATTTGGATCACTTGTATTCTTATCTTAATGTACAGGTTTAATTGTACCTTCTAACTGTTGCAGTAAAATACCAGTATCTAAATGAGGTTAGAAAAGAAAGATATATGGGAAAAGGGACAGTATAATAGTCTCGAATGGGAAGCACTTGATCATGTGTGCATTTAATATATTCCTTCCATATATAATCATTCCCAGGCGCTTTACTGTCTTTCATTTTTGAAATGTATTTTTAAAAAACTATTTTCTGTAATTGCTGAACTTAGACAGCTCTCTTACATATCAATTTGTTACACAATCTCGTCGTTTAAAATTCGTTATTCGTCTTCGTTTTTGTCACGAGTATTTGATTCTTTGAAAATATTGTACATATTGTCTGAAAAAAAGACAGTTGTATCGTGGGGTTTGTTTCAAGTTATTTAAGTAATTCTTGTAAACATTTGCTGACATTTTATGCATTTTTCTTAGTTTTACTTGTTCTTGTGTTTGCAGATGTTAAGATATATATATATATATATATATATATATATATATATATATATATATATATATATAACTTTTGTATATTCTTTGCTTGCATGATATAATATAGTTTTTGTATTAACATGCCATACTTTCAATTGTAGTTGTATTATTTTCTGCATTTTTTTATATTTCGAGCTTGTTTTCTGACAAGTATAACTAAAACAGGTTTTATTTGTTAGAAAAAAAAATGTTTTAAACTGTTTTATGCGATGGCTCTGAATAAGTTTTAAATTGTTATGGGTAACTTTACTGATACTGAATTGTGCTGAGTTACTAGAAATTGTGCATAAAAATGACATGATATCTTGTATTTTTTAATTATCGATATTATCCTAAAATAAACGTGACCTTTGCGGGTCCCATTTAGTATAAGAGCAAATATTATGTTTAAGTTTTGGCTCAGAGATAGCAGTTTGATTTCTATCCTTTGGTTGAAACAATAGTGCAAGTGTCAACAGTGAGTGTCCCTCAAAGTAAATATTATCTAAATCAGCAATTGCAATCTCATCTAGTTGACAAAACCATTTACTGAAGATATGGTATAATCTACAGTGAATGTTATCTAAGACAACGATTACATTCTCTTCTAATAGGCAAAACCTTGTACTGAAGATACGGTATAATCTATAGTAAATATTATCTAAATCAGCAACAGCAATCTCATCTAATAGGCAAAACCTTGTACTAAAGATGTGATATAATTGCAATCTCATCGAAAAGGCAAAACCTTGTACTGAAGATATGACATAAAATAGCAATTTCATCTAATAGGCAAAACCATGAGCTGAAGATATGGTCTAATAGCAATCTCATCTAATAGGCAAAACCTTGCACTGAAGATGTGGTATAATCTAAAGTAAATATTATCTAAATCAACAATTGCAATCTCATCTAATTGGCAAAACCAAGTACTGAAGATGTGGTATTATCTATAGTAGATCCATGACGATTGGTAATTTTTTTTCTCCGATTCCTTTGTCTTGGTCAAATCTGTCATTAAATGGAAGTAAGTGATTATTATTTTTGTATATTTCGATAACTTTGTATTAGTTGCTAATTTATTTCTTATTAAAAAAGTACGTTTCATATTAATATTTTTATGGAAAATCTAATAATTCTGATCAAAGTATAATACTGTTACTTTGTCAAAGTAGTTACTCAGAAATTCGTCAGATACGACACAGTCTTCATCTCTCCAGTCTGTACATTTAAGTCACCAGCTAGTAACACGATATAATGTTGATTACTAGTAACACGATTTAATATTTATTGCAGATAAATGTAATATTGTTTCAAGGAAATATAAATCAGCATCATTGAATACTCTGGAATTACGGGGAGGTTTATACACTACTCGTATTATTTCACAGATATTGACAGTACTAATTTTACTATTTAGTTAGACTTTTAATCGGATATTTTACATTAAATGGAAAACCTATAGTTACGATAAATATGGGCTCGGTTTTAAACTTTTGATCTCAGATCACAGAGTGTTTAATAATATGGTTTGCTATAAGTATTGGGGGAGAGACGGATGGTTCTTCTAATAGAAACAAATCGACAAACCGGTGGCCTGATGGATATGACAGACACATGATTTTTTAAAGGAAGACAGAGAGACGGACAGACAGAGAAAGAGATCAAGCGGCCGAACTGTATATTCCCAGATCTATAATTGCACCATGAGCCGGTAGATTGGACTCTATGCGGTTCTTTCTGATAATGATTCCATGGTTGATCAAGGTATACACACGTAGGACTCGAATGCTTGTAATATAGAAGCCAAAACAGTGGTTAAAATCGTACGTATATGCAGGATTGAAGCCCAGTCAGCCATCTGACTGAAAAATGGAGAAAAAAATACAGTAGTGGGAGATGTAATTCAATCACATCATTTAATTGTTCACCGCTAACCCCATACAATTGTTGCTGTGGAAAAAATTAATTCAAAAACCATAACCAGTCTTTTGACTCTGGTGTCAAAACAAAGATTAACTTAAAGTGTGGAGTATTGGATTTTCAGAATGGGCTCGAGTTTTTTCTCCTTATTTGATTTTAATAGCTCTTTTACAGTTCAAGAAATGAGTTTGTATACATAAGAATCAGAAATTTTTGATTGTTAGTTCCAACATATTTTAAAGAAACTGGCAAAGTGACCGGATAAACTAGAAACAACACCCGCACCCGCCCCCATAAAGTTACAATTAACATTGAGAAGTGGACAAATATATAAACACCACTTTATTATTTATTACTTTGTAATTGTGATCGATGTCTTCAAGCAGTGGAAACGCCAGGGTTCGAGGCGCCCGTGGGCAATGTTCTTTAGTGGCCACCCTACTTTGCCACAGAGAACTGTTTTAAAAAGCGTAAGAGTTTGTTATTGAGTGCTGGTGAAAAAGTGTGAAACGCTGCGTTAAGTTAGTGGGCGCAGGTACAAAAATGTAAGAATTTACACTCAAACGTGTGAAACGCTGCTTTAAGTTAGTGAGTGCACGTGAAAAAGTGTGAAAATTTACACTCAAACGTTTTTCTGTATATTTTTTTACAAATTGTGAACTTCAATATAATCCAATCTTAAATCCAACCTTAAAATGACAAATCCCTGAGATTGTAAGCATTAGTTTTTAGGAAGTACTAATTGATACTTCAAGGCTGTAAACCTTTTCACTAAATTGATAAATTTCATGACAAATTAAGAACCTTGGATACTGCAATAACTGAAGACAAGTTTAAAGGAAGATAATTGCAGACAAACTTTAATGGATGGCACATTAAATGAATATGTGCCATCAGGCTTCAATAAGAAAAAGTAGAATTCATTAAAAACATTTCGGATTACATTCAACAATATTCTATGGAAAACTTCATTATAGGGGAAGACTTCAATCGTGTAGATAAAGAAATTGATAGAAGTATAGGTTTTAATAGAGATGATTAGGCATTTGAGGTACAGATAAAAGGATTTACGAACAGAAATAACATAACTGATATATACAGACCATTCTATCGAGAAAAGAAAGCATACATATAGATATAAAACCAGGAAGTAGCTCAGATAAGTATTATGTATCGGAAGAAGGAACACAACAGATAGAATCATGTGAAATCATATAAACGAATGCATCGGATAATAGTGCTGTAAGCCTAAAGATAAAAATGATCAATAGGAGGAAATGGGGGCAAAGGTACTGGAAGTTAAATAACTCAATATTGGAAGATGATGAATATATAAAAATAATGGAACAAATATTGCAGGATTCTTTCACAAAAACAAAGTCAAATTATATCGCTAGAATGGGATAAACTGAAAGGGGAAATCAGAACAAATCTAAAAAGTACTGTTCTTTAAAACAAAATATACGGGAGGGAAGAGAAAAAACATGTATTATATTAACAAATAGAAATGAGACCAGTGAAGAGGATAAGAATGCAGCAAGAGAGCAGTACAATCAATTACAAGAGTATAAACGCATGGGAACCATACTAAGGGCATGGAAATTTAGTAGTCTCTATTCAAATGCAAGGGGAAGATAGAGAAAAGAGGAAATGAGAAGTGGAAATATAAAAATGTGAAAGCTCTGAAGAAAAATAACATTGTATAAAGAAAGCGTGAAGATATAACGAGAGAGATACATGAATACTATATAGACCTACATACTAGTCAAAATATCACAAAGAGAATATAGAGCAATATTGTGCGAATGTAGATTTGAAAGAATATCAGAAGAATTCAAAGAAAGTTCTGAAAAGTTCATAACAGCAGAAGAAACTAAGCATGTTATAACAAATCTCAACAAGGGGAAGTCTCCCGAATCAGATGGCTTATCTACAGATTTCTACATTAACTTCCAGAATCAACTAATTCCGATACTGGAGTTCGTATATAACAAGATATTCTAAAATATTGAAATGACTAAAGAAACGAAGAAAGGTGTAATTATATTGCTTTATAAAGGGAAAGAGGAAGTATCAGATTAAAAAATGTGGAAACAAATCTCACTCTTCAACACGGACTATACAATATTAAGCAAAATACTAGCAAATAGACTAAAAGTATGCGTGGAGGGAGGATTAGGACCCCCGCAGCTAAAGAATATCAAGACGGTAAATATACTTAATAGAATAATAAACTTAATATAGAAACAACTTATGCATGGACATCTATCTACATATATGTTTTTGGATATACGTTGAACAACAACCAGGAAATATATAAGAATACTAAATTTACTAAATTAATAGAACCCCCAAGACAAATGGGGCATAGAAGAAATATTTTTAAATACAGAAACACAAAAGCAATCTGGGATGAGAAGGAAGATAACAATACATACACGATTATTAACCAGGAAACAACTACTTCCCCCTTAAAAAAAAAAACAAAAAAAAAAACAAGACTTAGAGTAGAATTAAACAACCCAGAACTGCAATGGACACCGATATGGAATAAATGGTCTAAGATAAGGCACAGCACAACACAGAGTTATATGCACAAATACCTGTGTGACACATGGGTAACAGCAGATACGGCATTCAGCCAACATATGATTCAAAGTTGTCCAGTGTGTCCACTGTACAAGAGACCCCTTTATACTAAAAAGCATATAATGGAATGCATAGAAACCACAATAGAAAGGAATGTTATTATAAATAAAATACAGAGCAAATATGGTACATTTCATTGTGAAAATATACTATATACAAATAGAATAGATAATACTAGATTATACAAAGAAATAACTACGTAGAATACAAATCATATGTTGAATAACAGTCCTTTCAAGTGCACTTGATCAAGCAAGGCATCGCGCGTGTCACGGATTGATTATGATAAATGCAACAAACAGACAATCATAAGTGCAAAACTAGTTTTCAGCAAGTCTGAGATCTTTCGACTCTCATTAAGTTTTTGTCAAAGGCAAAAACAAAACAGAGACAATACAAACAATAAACACAAAAAAGCGTTCAAACTACAAACGTATACATGACTATTTCTAATGGAACAAAAGCTTGAACATGTTTGATGTTTCACCCAGTTGGCTTCAACTTGGCTGATGATGTTGTAATCTAGTTGGTATTGACCTACAAAGGTAAGAGCTATAGCGCCATCCGATTTTGAATGTAAAGTGGCGTAACTGCAAATTATATTCCAGATATTTAATTGTTTCTGTACTGCGAGGAATGATCATAGGAATAATAACACAAGGAAGAACTACAAAAAAAAAACAAAAAAACAAACGAACAGTATTAATTATAGGTGAGTGAGTGAGTGATTAATCAGCAAAAGGAATGAATTATTATTTAGTTGAAAAAGTGGAGGCTGTAAACAGATGATGATATTATTTGCGTGTGGTTGACCTTTTTCTAGTCTTCTTGGTTTACGTCGCTTGGTTTCAGTGTTCTAAGGCGGCGTATCCAGTAAGGTTCCTTTTCTTTCCTGGGTTCTGAATTCCAGTTGGGGTTTTAAGCAATTGCAATCAGTGATACATCACGTACAACAAAATCTTATCCCCAATATACATACTACCTATTCCATAATAATGGAATCACGGCTGGTTATATTATATGCATTAATAGAGAACGAAACAGACTATTCACATTTACAACCTCCTGGATTTTGGGCCAATAACTATTGAAATAGAAAAATAAGAAAATGTAGTCCACTCTGAGAGTAGCAGTTATCAAGTTGCTGGGCAGGCAGCAAATTTCGAAGGCTGAATAGGACCCAGACCCAACTCAGTCCTTTCCGTTAGAAGAATACCTCCAAATATTTACTAGCCATCATCTGTGAAAATACTATTATTTGCAAACCAATTTAGGCTTTACATTCCATTAACAATTAGCATTTTATGGCAGGTAATTCTCTACATTTTTCCCAAATATTTCATATGATTTGAGTTGCTTATGAAACTTCATCAATTAGTTAAACATAGTTTCTAACCTATAAATTAAAACTATATATTATTTGGGGCAGTTGTCCCACTTAAAATAGTTAGATGAATATATTTTGAGAAAGTTCCCTTTGGGGATTCGAACCACCTTGTTTGCCGTGGTTGGTGGACGCTCGTAGTTGATTCGGCAAGCCTATATATTGGATTCCTTCGTCTTGTTGCTTGACGTTTAACTTTTCGTTACTGTTTATTTTATTATTTTACCTATGTTTTCTTTTTTTTTTTTTGTATACTTTCCTTTCAAACTTGAAGTATGCAAATTTCGTATGCGGCAGACACAGCGTTTATTTTATTGTAATTTTGCATATGATCCTTTTGTTTTATACTCCACATTACTGAAGTACAGACCCTGCCTGATTGTTCTAATGTTAATATAGTTACAATTGGAAGTAACCGCGACCGAATACAATGTTCATTATTATCCCTTGGACTTGTTCTTACTCCTTAGATAAATAGCTAGTATTATTTCAGCATGGACGTGTGCGCATGTTTGAAGAAATGCGCTAGAGTGAACAATATGTTGTGAATTTCCTCACATTGTCTTGTTGCCTCGTAATAAATTTGATTATTAAGCACAAAATCCTTTTGTTATCTTTTATTTCTAAACAGGAATACATATAATTATCTTCCTATTAGAAATAACATCTTTTCTGTGATAAATTGACAATGCTCAGGCACGACGAAAATCAAAACGGTCTTTAATATATGTTTCATTTCTTTTATCGCAATTCCCGGTGGCGCCCCTCCAAACAATTGAGCTATGCGTGCAAAGGTAGCTTAAAATTTCAAAGAATAAAGAATGAAAGAAAGATATGAATACGATTGTTTCAAAGTCCAGATTTGTTAAATGTTTAAGAACACAGTACTGTTTGGAATAGAATAATACGCGGTAGAACTGCTCTTGGATTTCTTTACACGCAGTGAAGACTGAGATAGAAACAGTGCAACAACAACATAAGGCCAACACTGCATACACAGTTAAACTTGTCACCCATTTAGCCTTTAGGAACCAGCGCAACCTGATATTTGAATAAAACTTTGTTCATAGGAAGTAAATAGTCTCTTGAAGTTTCTCCATGGAGCAACGCTGCGCAATTCCATGTCTCTAAGGTCCTTTCCTGGTATAACATAGAAATTAGAAAGCATACTGCATGCATAAGAACTTGATTTGAGTCATAATTCTTGCATTGTAATCTTAAATAACACACCGAGAACAAGAGCCATCACATTTACATTTTTTCTTCTTTTCTTTTTTTTTTTTTTTTTTTTTTTCTTTTCATGCAGCAACGTTTCCCACAAAAGCTATCGGTATATTAAAGTTATTGTACTTAATTTGCGAAAGGGAATTGCAACTACGTGTCACGGAGTTGTATGATTTATATCAGTATATATATGTGATCAAAAATGTACTCGGGTTTCGTTGCCGCGTACAGCGTTACCCGAGGGTGGTTTATTTTTTCGGCTCTAGTTATTTTGAAATACTGAGCGCGATTCACCCCATGCTGCATGTGCAAATTGCCTGCAGTAAAAACCCAAGTACCTAGCTGCGCTTATTTGTCACAGCTAGGGTACATATAGAGCAAATTCTCTATAAACCAATTACACTACGACGAGTCTTGTCAGAAAGCTTACCTCTTTACGGGAGCAAATCTTCAGCTGTAGAGCTGCCTTCTGTGCCTTGTGTGGTGCCTTGTGTTATGCCTTGTGTGTGCCTTATATATGGTTTGGTGACGTGGAGTCACAGAACTCTGTGTGGTTTCTTTTGACGTATACGCTGTGTCTGGTGACGTTTGTTCGGAAGAGTGTACTGGTGTTCTCGATGCGAGGGACCAAGGCTTCGCGACCATCGGGTCTGTGTTGAATGTGAAGGCTCTCGAGGGATCATTCAACAGACTGGGAGGGGTGGCCCATGCGTGGTGCCTACTTGACCATTGACTAGGGCGGGTGGAACCGGAGATACATCTTGGACGTCAAATGGGCGCCACGATAGTTATATATATTACGTCTTCCATTTTATTGTTATTTTCACTATTGTTATCTGAGCAAAATTACATGTATTCACATTTCAATATCGCTATATGTGTGATAGATTCATAATTTCATGCATTCCCATTTCAATATCGTTATATGAACGATAGATTCATAAATTCATACATATTCCAATATCGCTTGATGAATTGATAAATTGATGAGTTAATAGATTGATGAATAAATGAGTATTATATTGATAAGTGCATAAATCACATGCTTTGGTCACCCTTGGTGCTTAATAAGACCATATTTATATTGGGGTGTAGATCATATACTCTTATTTGTTGATTGATGATAGGATGTTCTTCACGTTTGTTTAAAATTCCATTTGTTAAATTCATCTTTGATTTTTCTCGTTCAGTTACTTTTTATTGATAGTTCCATGTTGGGAACTTTATAATTTTCCTTATCTTTTTGTTATAATGGTGTCAGATTTGTTCATCTTTAACTTGCGTTTATAAATAAACATCTTATTAACGCAGTTGCTTTCGGTGTCTTCACTAATCCATTCCCAACCCGGCTTCATCCTGTGACACAACGAACATGTTAGATGTTGACCTCGAAGCAGATTTACTTTTATTCAAAAGAATTAATCCCTCCGTGTTGATGCTAAAGTAGCCATTATGCAACAATACCTACTTAACGGCTTAGACGCACTTAAAGCCCTTTTGTTAAGACAGTCTAGTGACAAATCAACATCTACGAACGGCTAATCTTATGTAAACAGAATTGAACCTTTGTTGTTTAACTCTACGCAAACCCTTCCCCTCCACACCCCAGGCAATCGAAAAACATCATTGTATTTACTCGTTAGAAACCATCCCTAAAATTACAAGAAACGCTCCAATTGTCTGTGCATTTGCCGTAGTAATCCGATATGATAATTGTTTGTACAATCCATCCGGGATAGTCATCCATAAAACCCAGTGTCAATCCTAGCTTTACACACTTTGCTAGAAGGAAGTTGGGACAGAGCTGTGAAATTTTGTCAGGTAAGTGCAAATAATTACTTTATACGTTAGTAAAGACGGCAATAAAAGCAACAAAACTGATTTCAATAAAATTTAAATTCAATTCATGCCTATTAGAATAAGCTTATATTTAGAAATACATATATAAAAAGGCAATTATGTGAATCGTTTCGTGGACGTACGATCAAATACCCATGCACTGATGATTACGTGGAATAATAAAAATGTAAGTGTAATTTAGTTTTATTAAACCTATCTAAAGCATCCATATAATATAATGGGTAAATACCCTTTTTAGTTAAAAGCTGAATTTTATCTTGATCAGTAAACTGACTGGTTATTTTAAAATCATCTTTAGACAGATTAGACGATAGTTTATCGAAACTGCTGTTAAGAAATTGTAAAGCTGCAATAACTCTTAATTTGCCAATACTAAAGGACATGTATTTTTCCATATTAATCGGTATGCGTGTTATTTTACTACATAATTTTGTATTGTTGATACTACCCATTTTTAAATGGCCATCATATCCCCTAAATCATGACGCACCACTGGAATCTTTGTTTTAAATGGAGATATTTTGAGTTGTAAATTACAATTATCACGTGCAGCGCCCCTTAATTTACCTGTAATAATACAATGATCTCTAACCTTATCATCATCTAATTTTTGGTCGCATATATGGCAAAGAGTTGCATTTTCAAAGTTAATTTTGTCTTCATCTGTCGTTTCTCTTTTTGCCGGAGTTTTGAAAACATGGTGAATTTGTTTTGTTCCTTCATCAAATTTATCAAGGAAGTTTGCAACAGCATTTTCATCACAATATAATTCATTGCTAGTTATCATACCTCAACATTTTACTATAACATATGAATAGCCACATAGTGGTGATTTGTAACTTGTTCAGTAGTATGACCCATTAGTATGTTAACCTTTTGATTTAATGTTTCGAAGTCAGCATACATTATGAAAGGGACCTTAATTCGATTTTTTTAGTTCTTAAATTCTAAATTATCATTTTTCCCCTTTTCAGTACATACTGTTGTTTGGCATTTTGATTCAATACCCTCACAATCAATAATATGATTATCAAGCAAGTCTCGTTAGCTACAAATATGTCAACAGCTTCTATACATAATGAGTTTTTCGCTGTCTGATATCAGAAGCAAATCTATATTATGTTTCTGTTTGTTTATTTTGATATTTTAAGTGGATATCATGAGTCATCACAGCCAAAAATGTTGACAGATATATCATTGTGAATGTTTCAAATTGATTAATATCATTTATTGAAACAGGAAAGTTAATACCAGTAAAATTTATTCTTGATATTGTTCCACCCGCTGAGGATCTTTTTCCCTGGATATGAAAATGCAAGTACACTTCACATAAACATTTATTATCAGTGTTTCTTATACGTTTTATTTTCCACATTTTCAGGTAATCTAATATAACTTTTATCTTTAATTGGTATGTATTTTGATATTCGTGATTCTATGCTAATAACTCGTTAAAGTTCCAACCTGAGCCTGCTTGTATGACGTTTACAATTTTTTTTTTCATTTCAATGTGATATTTTTTTATTCAAACTATCACTCATATATCAATTTGCATCCAAACTACAGCTTCATTGGCAAACCACGCGTCTATTTGTATGGTATGTGTCAATCATCTTCCATCTTTATCATACCTATCAAACAAAATGTGCATAAATATATTATATTTCATTCCATGGTTCACAAGTATGTCATATGAAAATATCCTCTCAATGTCAAACCTAACACGTCCAAGAAACTTACAAAAACAAGGAAAGTCATTAGTATAGCAAGGAAAGCCATGATTATCTTTCTCGGGCTCTTCATACAAATAATATGCCATCAAATTGTTACCAATCCTTTGCTTTTTAACAACGAAATAGTATTATTACAGTTGGTTTTCCAAGAATGTTCTGGTTTTTGAATTGGTTTTTCTATTGGTTTTGGTATTGATGTTCTAGGTTTAGGTATTGGTTGTTTTATTGGTTGTAGTATTGCTGTTTTAGATTTTTTGCTGGTTTTTCTGTTGATATTCTAGGGTTTGGTATTGGCTTTTGTATTAATGCTAAAGGTTTTGGTATTCGTTTTTCTAGTGGTTTTAGTATTGATGTTTTAGGTTTTGGGACTGGTTTTTCTATTGATGTTCTAGGCTTTGGTATTGGTTTTTCTAGTGGTTTTAATATTGAATTTTTAGGTATTGCGACTGGATTTTCTATTGGTTTTTCTATTGATGTTCTAGATTTTGGTATTGGTTTTTCTATTGGTTTTAGTATTGATGTTCTAGGTTTTCGGTCTGGTTTTTTTCTCTTGGTTTTTTCTTGCTGATCTAGATTTTGGTATTGTTTGTTTTTTTTATTGATGCTCTAGATTTTGGTATTCGTTATTTTTATTGATGCTCTAGATTTTGGTATTATTTGGTTTTGGCATTGGTATTCCTGGTGGTTGTGGTATAGAGATTCTAGATTTTCTCGTTTGGCTTTTTACTTTCTTTTCTAAAAATGATATCATTAATTGGGTTCCATGATTTGTTTGATCGGTCGTTTTTTTTCTCCATCCTTTTGTGCTCTTGCTTTGTGATATATTGTGGTTTATAGTTTGTTGTTTTTAAAAACAATATTATCAAATGGGTTCATTTATTTTGTTCTTTGATTTCTTGGTACAGGTCTTTATTTTTGCCAATTTGATTTTTGTTTCCAATCTTTGTTGTTATAGCATTAACATTAGCATCAATATAATTTTACTTACAGCATCTTGATCTTTATCAGGCTTACCTGAATTTACAATCTTTGTACCCTTCATATTCGAATTTTGTTCCATAACAGACGAAACAGGTTGCAATTTCACACCTCTATGCACATATTCAACTAATTCATTTTTGATATTTATAACATCACTTCTTGTTGCAAATTTAGTAGTATCTAACTGCATATCTGTTGCTCCAGAATCTGTTAATGTTCCAAAAATAGTGTAACTAAGTTTATATGATATATATGGTTGAAATAATAAAACAATTATAAAAGTTGTGGCTCAATTTGATTCCGTAACAGATCGTACTTACTCTTAGTGTTCTTGCTCTTTTATTTCGATGGTACATTAATACTGATATTATAAAAACTAAATATTTTTCCATAAGTTTTTCTTCTTGCTTGGTTGGAAATCTGTTTTTAATAAATCTGTAGCACATATAATAATTTTTATAAATTTCTCTCTTTCCTTGTACTTTAAATTAATCTTATTTAAATTCATAGTTAAACAATATGCTTTGTATATGATAGTTATTGTCTGCTGCCAATTCTTTTATCGGGATATAATAAAAATTGACTATATATGTGTGTGTGTGTGTGTGTGTGTGTGTGTGTGTGTGTGTGTGTGTGTGTGTGTGTATGCCCATGATGACTACCACAATTTAAACAAACATATCTTCAATTAGGGTCTTATATAATATTTTTTCATTACAACAAGAATTATCTCTTAAATCTTGGTTGTTATCTTCATTATTTATATCATTATTATACCTTTTCCAATCTACACAGGATTTCAACTTAAATAATATTCCTCATCTGACAAAAAACCATAATCATTAGAAACTGTTTCAATATCTGCAATTATACCATGTACTATATAATATTTGTAGGCTATTTTTAAAGGCTCCAAAACTAATATATATCACCATTGTCATTGTCATCATTTTTTGACATCAAAATCAACAGCTTTTGCAACTTTCATAATAATCCCCAGATAATTTCACAATACAGATTTACATAAAATTGACAATTAACTTATTACACCCTCCTACGAAAATGAAACATACCATTTTGAGCCATCCAATCAAACTTTGTTTTTTAAGTTTGGCCATCAAAAACAACATTTTTTACATATAGTATAAGAATTCCAAATTAATTGTACAATATAGTTTTATGTTAAACTGACAATTACCTTATTGGCCCCCATTTTTCACCATTTAGACCATAACAAATGGTCACTTAAACCTCCCACCCAAAAAATATATAGTTTTCAAAATTGACCATACAAATTGACCCCAAGCATTTCCAATATATAGTGTCCACAATTTGACATTTAAAATTTACAATATATAGTTTTCCAAAATATACAGTATATAGTTTTTTTAAATTGACCATATAAATTATCTTCAAGAATCGGCCACAAAAGTTGACATAAAAATTCACCGCAAAAATTATCCACGTAGATTAACATATAGCGAAAAGTTGCAGAAAACAATTTGAAATACCCCACCAAAATTGACTAAAAAAGTTGACCATTAAAATTGAACCAAAAAGATATGATCGTAAAAATTGCGCCAAGAAAATTGACCATCAACATTGGCTACGGTGCAGAAACATCTATTTTACCATCTACTAATCACTACCATAATGTCCCACATTAAGGGTTATCTCAACCATTATAATGGTGATTCCAGCAGTATAAGTCTTATGGATGAGCTTATTGTAGCCATTACATGAAGGTCACCCATAAGAATAAGGTCAATCATGATAATACGATCCCATAATTATAAGGGAGGACAACCATTATGATAAGGTCATACATCAGAGTATGACCAACCAATAGAGTAACGCCATTAATTAGAGTAAGGTGAATAGTCACAAAATGGTTCACATCAGTGTTCGACAAACCATTACAATAAGGTCATCAGAGCAAGGTCGAACATTCCAATAAGGTTTCCGTAAGTATAGGGATAAAGATTATTATAAGGTCATCCATTAGAGTGATGTCAACCATTACAATAATATCATCCACTAGTGTGACGTCAACCGATACAATTATGTTTGCATCATCACAATAACTAATACATTAACGTCATACATAGTAGTACAATCAACCATTTAAATAACATCATCGATCAGCAAAGTATCAACAGATACAATTACAGTGCTGTGAACAATGATTTTTATATTAATCATTTAAGAGATAATCCGTTTTGCCCATGTAGACAAGAAGACGAGAATGCCTACCATTATAATTAGTAAGCATGTCTCTGAACGCCACGCAAGATTGATTTATTGTCTGAACCAACCTTCCCGTCCTCTTGCTGCCATAGTTCATTTTGTCCGAGTCAACGGAACTATCAGATGAATTGAACTATAAAATTAGCGAAATATATCGAAAATATATTAGAGATGCAAAAAGATTTGAATGAATTGTGCTAGTGGTATGTATTAGTATTATTTATTCCACTTTTATTATCCATGATATCCGTTTTGTACACTTTATCTAATGTTGTAAATCTGCCACAGTATAGTATATACCTTTATCCTTATAATTCTGTCTCTACCTCTGTATGTTTTCTTCTTCCTTTCCGCATTTATAATTAGTCTTTACTTCCCAGCTATTTGTGGTTTTATTAATTTTGTTTTCATGTATTCACGGCATTATTAAATAGGAAACTTCACATGTAGATATTATGACGCCTTTTACCATGCTTTTAATGCTAAACTTTTGCATGCTAGGGGAATTCCCCATATCTAGCTTGTTAGAACTTCTCATCCAACACCAGTTGCTGTATATATTAAAAGTAAATATGCTTAAACCAACCAACGCTTTTCTTAGACTTTCACCGTATAGGGTATTTGCTTTATAACAAATATCGCGTGTCCCCGAAATCAGTTCCTAATGAAGTTTCCATTTTTGCAAAATTATTTACGTGCAAAAATTATCACAACATTTAGCATATCCAGCTAAAATTTATCTTTGTCTCTCTGCCTCTGTCTCTGTCACTCTGTCTCTGTTTGTTTCACTCTCTCTCTCTCTCTCTCTCTCTCTCTCTCTCTCTCTCTCTCTCTCTCTCTCTCTCTCTCTCTCTCTCTCTGCTGATTTGCCAGATAAAACTTCAGGATCAACAAAGCTGCTTTCCCTCAGGGGATAAATGATAATTTGGGATAAAGTCTTGATATGATTCTAGGTCTCTCCCAGTGAAGAATAATTCCAAATAATTTACAGAAATGTATACCAATATCATGAACAAAGGGGGAATCTACCGGAGTACGCGCATCCGCCTCGCAGTCGAGATAACATGTGAATCAGCTAGGTTGAATTAGGGTATATTGTTCGTCGAAACGATCAGTGTAGCACATGCAACTGTACACAGCTCGCCCATAAAGTAATAAAGAGGTTGGAAAAACTAAGTGTAGAACACGTGCTCTGGGTGTCCCACGTTCACTGCCAGACGATTCGAGCCTGATCTAAACCATTTCTACCTCCAAAGGTGTATTAGATCCACTAGAAAAGCAAATGAATCACCGGAGCACAACCTGTGGCAAAGTGAGTCAAAGTTGCAAGACCTCCTCGTCATTCGGTAGAATCAACACTATTTTTTTAAACCGCAACGCAGAGGATTTCCCCAAATCTATGCAAGCTGAACTGGACGATGTGGGTACATTTTGAGATAATAAACTGGTTTCACCTAATTATGATCAACAAAAACGGATTCGTCAGATTATTTAACAATATGTTTAGGAGGAAATGCAGCTTTAAACGCATATCCTCTCCTCTCAAATAATTCGTGAAACTTTAAAGGATGGACTCTGTTTAAAAAATAATATAAAATAGAGCCTTTTATTATATTTTCAGACAAGAGCAGCAGAAAAATGACGAAAATTTGCGTTGTTCTCCTCATTGTGGCCATGTCCAGTTCTATTATGGCACAAAGAGATCCTAGTAAGTTTTTACTATACTCTTTCTTTCTGGCAATCTTTCTCTTAATTATAGTCACATTAGGAAAAATTGCTATAAAGTAATGTGGTCACATCAGGGTCTTTTCCATAGTTACAGAGGGTAGAATTTGCTAGAATGGACGCTATGACTGACCGTGACCATATCTAAATGCAGACTATTTGAGGTCTAATTTTGAATAAATTTATGATGATTACAGTCGTGGAAGGAAAATTGCGTGAGATAAGGAAATAAGTATAAATCCTATCCATGCATTCAGATTATGATTATTGTAGAAGTGTGAATTACCTCAATACTATTTTATCTACAGAAGACATTTTGTACATGGAAATAATAGAAACATGCCAATGAATATTACTAAGAAACTCAGCAATTAACTTATTTGGTCAGATTTATTATTTCATTTACGCAGTTTACCTTAACATCTATGAAATAAAATTCATCACCCCATCGCTGTGATCCCACCTTTGATCCATAATAGCAGCAAAAAGAGTTCCCATCTCTTGCTACTTTGAATGCAAAAACAAAATATTCGAAGACACTAACATTATTTAATCACCGATTGAATTCATAAAGCAACCTCATCATGAACTCTTCCAGACAAATATTGGAGGGTCATCTCTTGTAGGTCAATGTATTCCCGTGCGGCTTATAATATCATATGTTAAGAAGTATGATCTAACTTAATGATAGAAGATTTTCATTTTTGGAAAGAAATTATAAATTTCGAATATCATCGTGTGGATTTTGTTAAACGTTTTCGACAGGGGAACATGGATAAGTACTTTTTTCTCGCTATAACTACAACGACTAGAAACTCTGGGGAAAACACGGATATAGGTCAATGACGTGAAGAGATCTTTTCCTAATGCGGTATAGATCTATTCTTCTTTGAGTCTAAGCCAGCCATAGAACAAATGCATGTTATCTTCACCCCACAAATTGTGGAAATTGGTAAATTATTATCATAGCAAATTTAGTCTCTTGTGTGGTCTGTACAGTTTGCATTCTTTCAGTCAATATTTCAGCATCTATGTTTCGAAACCGTGATATTGTTTAGTAAACGGCAACAGCACCTACAGGTGGTAGAAATGGTGACTGTTAGAACAAGTGCTATAATCGTCGCCAGGTATCTTATCTCGCAGTCTACGCAAACTGTTATGAATAAGAATAAAATTCCTTTAATTAGCCAAAAGAAACTCGAGAATGTATCGTGAGATGTTCGAATCTGTATGAATGGATCAAGAAGAACACAGTGTATGCTTATTGTCTACTTTTGCGGGCAAAAGGAAAAGCGAAATTACTTTTCTCTCCGCTTTCGTGTCACTTACAGATGATTTGCATCCTTTTTGTGTCAAAGTCCAACATCGTTCAGTCTCACATACTAGATATGAAAGACCGTTTTCAAACATACAATTTTGATTTAAAGAATGCATCTTATACTAGAACTATTCTAAATCTTGTTTCAATTCATGTTTGCTCTAAATGAATGTTTTATATGAACGATTCAAGCAGATATTTCGTCTTCTTGATTTAAACTTATAAAGATTTACTTGTTTTAACGGACATCTGACATCTGACTCTGTAAAGTCTCACATTTCAAAACTTACCTTCAACGACATTTTTTTTCTCGCTCTGACTGAATTTAGTAGTCTCTTCATTTTAAGAAGTCTGCTGCTATTTAATTTTGAAAATGTGGCCCATTTTTGTGTAAGCGTGTGTATATATATATATATATATATATATTCTCAAACCCTTATTGAAATAAAATGATGATGATAATGACGTTGACGACTAAATTCAGAGGACGACAATTGATGTGAGTAAATAACTTCACGGACTTTCTCGTTCTGTATCTTCTATCGAACAAAGACCCCGAGGTATGTACAAGTATTGATTTTTCATTGCCATACAGAATGCCTGATTGTCCCCACACGCCTTAAAGCCATACAATGTCCTCTAGACAGGACACCGAAAATCATCTGGTACTTCGAAACAACTAATCAGAGATGTGGACAGCTCTCTGGATGCTATTCGAGATTAGGCCCTAACGAGTTCCTAACGCTAGAGCAGTGCAATCGAAGCTGCAATGTTACAGCTTGAAGGAAAATAAAATATTTCTTCTTGTTGCTAGATCTTCAATGATAATTTAATTGGAACTTTGTATAGTATATAGTGCTGTCGTTGGAGTAAATATTGTTTAAATCAAACCATCTACTACTGTGCATACTTTGTACTAACAAGCATTTAATATAAATGTAATTTCTAGGCTTAACTGAAATTGTATGCTTTCACTGAAGCAATAAAGTATGGAATCACGCTATTCTTTCTTTAGTAATGTCAAGATCGGTTTTCAAATTATGTGAAATTTTGAATTAAAACTCAAATTCTGCATACAAACATTCAGTCCATGCATTTTGTTTTCTTTTTTTCTTTACTCTCTAGTCTCTTCTCTGTCGAATAACATCCATCCTTTGACCAAGTGGCCGGCGTTGGTGCTGGTGCTAGTACTAAAACCAATATGCACATTTACAAAGTACCACAATCATACTTCATAGTTTGAAATCAACTGTGTCTATAAGAAACGGTGTGGTATTGAGAGCTGTACGAAATCATTTATCATGCTCAAACGACAAGCGGTATAACTTGAGTTCCGTTCTTTCCTGGAAAAAAATCTGCATCATATCTAACAGTCCACAAATTTCAAGGCATATGACAAAGTTTGTATATCCGGAGTTTCATGATCAAGAGTATATTTACATGTCAATAGTTCAAAGAACCATTTTCTTTTATTTACTTTCCCTTAACTATGTTTCCATAGCTACATGTTTCGTTCTTCCTTGCTATCTATCTATCCATATACCCATCTATCTATCTATCTATCTATCTATCTATCTATCTATCTATCTATCTATCTATCTATCTATCTATCTATCTGTATACGCACTGGCTCATGATAGCGTTCCGTGCTTGCAAACAGAAGGGTGTAAGTTTGAATACTGGCTGTACCAACAGGGTCTGTCACCTTCGTATTACACTGGGTAAGGCATTATCCGCACATTGCCACCGCTTAATAAAAACTTTCATGTGTTTGAGTGCCTTTATACATCAATATATCAATCTATCTATATATAAATCTGTCTCTCCGAATACAAAATTTTCTACTTTCTTTTCTCTGCACAAACAATTAGCGACAACACAAGACGAGAAATGTACACCTTTCAAAATATTATTTCGTTAATGTAACGTCAGATAGAAGCTGTAGACGGAACGGGAACATATGTATTATTATATGTAGGTAGCTGCCGTTGTAAGTGGTTATTTCAATTTAGCTTGTTTTTAGACTGGTCCGTGCCAAAAATCTGACAAGAGGTTGTAGTAACTGGCATTTCAAATTTATCACGTGTTCGGCAAGATAAATGCCACCACGGGAACGCAGAGATAGAATATTTTTCCCCAGGGCTTAGCTGCAGCACTTGTCGCATTGGAGGTCAAAAGATCTAAGATACTAACAAGCGTCAGAAAAGGTAACTGTAGACATAAGAACTATTGATATCTAAAAGAATGGTGCACAGACTCATCGTTACAGGACTTCTAAAACGCCGCACTGCGTGACAAAACGGGTTTACCCCGATAGTAAAATCTCTTTCAGCTAGTAAGCTCCTCCCCGAACTTTTTTTTTGTTGAACTCGAGGAACTGGACATACTATCTGTTTAACTCCAAGAACGTCGATTGTATCCTTAGTCTAGAAGACCCCAAGATCTTCACAAGGACTAACACCATACATTGGAATGGGGAGAAAGAGGCCGTTTAGATTTAGCACTGGAGTAGTTTGTATGGGCTTACAATCCGGATACGGAACTTCAGTTGTAAATTTGTCATGCACCGCGTTCTAACTTCAGCAGAGGAAGGGTTACTTTCAAAACGTCTAAATGTTATACCATACGGGACAATTTAGATATTTTGCATGAGGATAATACAGATTTTTAAAGGTGGTTGTCGACAAAATTTCATTTCACATACTTGTAAAATTAAGACGACGCCCCCGCCCCCGCCTCAAAAGCAAGTAACCAACGCAATAATCAGCCCAGTGAATCCTAATTCCCAAACACTATAGTAGACCGTTGTTACCTGAAAAATATGTGAAACTGCTTTTCTGACATTAAAAACGAACGTGAACCTGGTCTTTCTTGTCTTTGTTTTTTTTTAGAATTTATAACTCAGTAACTCCGAATTTATAGTCGTGCAAAATGTATCCCAAAACAAATCTTTGGAGATAAAGAAAGCAGAAAAGGAAATGCTACCATTGTAATGGACCGAAATCAGTATACTTTGTAAGCAAAGGGTCAATTAAAGGATTTGGTGTATCATCAGCCTTTATAACAACCAATCTACCATGAAACAGCATTGTGCGTCAGATGTGAACTTGGAAACTTACGTGAAGGCGATTTCTGGGACAGTTTGGGAAATCGACTATTCGCCTCCGAAAAATTCAAGGCCATCGATTTTAATTTAAACCCTTTGGATCAGAAACAGTTTTCAAAGATACAAATGATTGTCAGGAAAAGTTGAAAACAAATTTAACCTCCTAAAACCTAAATCCTGGTTATAGGAGATATTTATAACCTTTATACTAATATAAAGCATGGTTATGATTTGGCTCCTTAAGGAATGGTTATTCTCACAATGTATAAGCGTACAACGTTTCATTTCGTGTTGTCAGATTGTTTAGGTGCCGTATATAAGTGTACATGAACACAGCGGTAGAATTAACAGAAAAAAATAAATGTATTAAAATCATGAAAGGAATCATCTTTATTTTGTTTTGTTATGGTCACACATTAGGTACATAGGTAACGGTTGAAATTAATTATCCTGAACTGCATGCTATCTTGACCAGGAAAGACTTATTTTTATTTTATCGCAAGGAATTACGATAAAAATAGACACAACAGCGTGAACACTGCCGACTTGATCATAAAAATGTATCCTTAACGGTCTACACAATACAACTTTGTTGTTTATTGGTAAACTAGAACTTGCTGTTGATCGGAATATGTTTTAGCTTCCATTGGTACAGATTAATTAGGGCTTTCAAAAAACGTGTTAACTTTGTTGTCAATTATTTCAGAATCATTAAATGGTAAAAATGGAAACGTTTGCGATTCTTTTTCCATAGTGTGAAAATATCGGGAAGCAAGCCCATCAGATACGAAATTTTCGAATCATCCCCAAATATCTTCTTGAAAGCAGAAACGAAACTACAATCAACCCTGACAATCACATCATAACCATCGGAATCATAAAGACCATCTCATTAAATTCAAAACATACCGGAATATTGAACACGGTTCAGGTAACACCAGTGCTGCTCCCGTTGATATTCATTCGAATTCTACCATCTACTCAGGGGATGTAGCAGATAGTACAATTGAAGAGATCGCGAACAAAATCTGGGGGTGTACATTTGATACAACCTAAAGTTATACTCTAAAGGAGGCAACAGATTTCCAAATAGTTTACCAAAGGTCGTTGAATATATATATATATATATATATATATATATATATATATATATATATATATATATATATATATATATATATATATATTCCATATTTTATGATTGAAATTCCAATTTCTTTAAAATATATGCTTTTACTTTTGGTAAGGTTTTCCATTGGTGCTACAAGAACGTACTATTCAATACAGTGATTAAACACGACTTCTTTATTTCGACAGCTACAAACACTAATAAGCCCTTCCATTCTACACTGCGCTGCGAAGAACAATTATGAACTTAAATTACGCAGGTTTATAGTATCCCTATGAATATTAAAGCCAGGTCTGGATCTTTCTCACTAACAAAAATTTGCCCAGCAGTATACCGACCTATTTCAGCGTGTGGTCACATCATGCATATTAATAAGACAAGTTGCTAACGGCATTCACTAACATATATTTGACAAGTTTGGACCTGTGCTACACACAGAACTCAATCAAACAAACGACGAGTCAAAGTTACCAAAACTTTTAGGAACTGATATAGAAAATAGACTGGATAAAACAACAACTTCATCATTTTTACTTCTGTTCATTCCCCTTCCAGCTTTTCGTCCTTGTATCACGAGTGTATTTCTTAGCCTAATGACTAAATGTTTTGTCAAAAAGCAAAACTTCCTAAATTATTTGGTATCAAAACTTTTCAACCTGTAAGATTTCGTTTTTAAAAAATAAAATTGTCTTCATTAGTTGACTCGACTTGTAATGATAAACTTCCCTGTGATTTATGTATACCGATTATGTGCCACTATGTAGGTTTGCATGCACTTTTTAATATTTGATATCCCATTTATTCCTTACTCATCTGCATTAGTTTAATAGCTATCACCGACAGAAAGTTTATGAAAGCATCTTTATCATAATCATCAATTTCTTTCTGTTCTATATTTTTATATCTGTGAATTGAACTCTCCTTATGTGGAAAAGAAAGCGTGATTGATTGTCAGCTGGTAACTGTATAAATCTTGACCAAATCGTGTAGACATTTTCTAAAATAGCATCACAGTACCAGAAAAGGACCATTAGGTCAAGGCAGAAGTATATCAGTCACAGTGTATATGTGAAAAGAACACGAGAGTATAAGGCCACTCTTTACTCTAACAATATTAATTCTGGAGGTGCAACAGTAACAGTCTATGGGGTGAAAAAAGAATTTAGTTGATGCCCTGTCAATCAGACGAAGAATTTCCCCAGTGATGTTCCATACGGGTTTCTTATAGAAGTAATCTGCATGTTTTCTTCCTCAGCTGTAAAGCTATGTATTTTGTTTTCTTCTCTTTCTTCCTGCAGCGTCCCAGACTGATGGAATAGTATCATGTTTCAGGCCATGGGTTTACTACTTGGCACAAGTGAGAGGCATACTAATTAAAAACAAGAGTGCCGCAAATGATAATACGCCTGCAGTCTTGTTAATGATTATAGAGATCTTAACCTTGGCCTTCAACTTAATCTCAAAATCATCAAGCTTCTTTGTCTCATTACGTTTGATCTAGATGTGAAGATTGGTAAATGTATATACCATATAATTGAAGTTGTTGTTCATCATAACATCAAAAGCAAAGTGTACTTAGACCTTTCGATGTAACATTAATCAAGTACATAAGGCCTTTTGGTAACATTAAGGATAAAAATACATGTAAACTTTGAAGAAGGTATGTTTAGTAGACCTCATGCTATTGTATTGATGCCATTTTATTTGTTCATGTCATGGTGACCATGGAGTGTGATCTTTCGCTCCCAAAACTAATATACTTCTTGATATAAGTGACCTTGACCTTTTGACCCCATAATTGACAGAGTTATGTGTCATCTTTCAAAAAGAAAACTTGTCAACTAGCACACGGACAGACATGACCTTAACATGATGCCATCAGACTTACGAAGGTATTATCAGAAAAAACTATTTGTATGATGATACTGAGAAACAATGTTTTAGACTTTTGAGAATATGGTAACTTCTGAGTCTGCTAAGAACTAAATGCGTATGAACAGTGGTGGTTTGCCTTTCTACAATAGCTAATCTTATTGTAATGATTATGCAAAAGGTTACCAAAATAGTCGACCTGACTGATGGTTGACATTCCTGTAATGATTGACTTTACTGCAATAGTTGGTCTTACTGCAAAGGTTGACCTAAGGGTTGTTTGAATACCTATCAACAGAGTTATAAGAATACTATGCCATTTTATGAAGGTTGAACATTTTGAAAGAGTAGACACTGCAATAATGTTGGTCCTTAATATTTTGATGGTTGCTCTAATAGCTAAACTTAATAGAACCTGGTTGGAATGTTTACAGTTAAGTTCTAACTGTTTCAACAATGGCTTTCTTTTCTATAATGGTTAATTTAACTTGCTCTGATGTGAGGTCGCTATAATGGTTTACCTTACAGTTGTGGTTTGCCTTGGTCCAAGTCTCAACATATAACAGAATGTTTGTCCACATTGTTAGATGTATTTTTGTCTTTCTATGATGGCTATCTATATTGAAAAAGGTTGAGCTTGCTCAAATGACAGATCTTACTCTGTTGTTAAGCTTACTGCAATAGTTGCCTTAACTTTAATCCCTATTCACAGAGTTGTAAAAACGGAAGAAAAAAAATTGCTATAATTAACTATCTTTCTTAAACGGTTGTCCATGCCGTATTTCTTCATCTTACAGTAATGGTTGACATTCCTTTAGTTTACCATATACGTGCGTACATTATTGCAATGACTGACCGTACTCTGATTAATGATCTGATTACACTGAACTGGATGATAATATTGTGATGGTCTTCCTTAAACTAATTTAAACCATATTATATGAATTGACCTTACTCTTATATATGATCTTATTGTAAAATTCGTCTCATACTGATGGAAACATTTATGCAATGAATGATCTTTCTTTTATGTATCTTATGTCTCGTTGTCGCCACATCACCTTATTGTAATGGTATATCTTTTTCTGCTGTGTATTATATCTCCTTTTGTCTGCACGGTCGTGTTGTAATTGATGAGATTCCTCTGATGGCTGACCAAAATCTAATTGTTGACCTTACTATGTTGTATGACCTTATTGTGATTTTTGTCCTTATACTAATGAAAACATTATGTTAATGTTGTCCTTACTATGATAATGTTATTGTACTATTTTACCTTACTCTGTTGGATGGCGTGATATTAATGGCTGTCCTAATATATGATAATGTTTGACATTGCTCTGATGGAACACCTTTTTGAAATAGTTGTCTTTATACTGTTGGAAAGCTTTTTATAACGGTTGACCCTTTTATGATTGTTGACTTTATTGTAATCATTTACCTTACACTGAAGGATGGGCATATTATAACGGTTGATATTACTCTGGCGAATGGCCTTATTGTAACGGTTGACCTTTCCCTGATGGATGACATTAGTGTAATAGTTGATCTTAATATGATGTATGACACTTTTCTAATCCTGTTTCTCATATTGATGCGTACCTTATGGTAATGGTAAGCCTTACTGTCACTGATGATCTTATTGCATTGTTTGCCTTTATTCCAACAGATGACCTTTTTGTAAAGGTTAACCTCACTCTGGTGGATGACATTGTAGGAATGGTTGTTCTTATACTGTTGGTAGTTTCAATGTAATATTTACGTTAGTCCGATGGACGACCTTATCATATTGGTAGTCTTTGTACTCATGGAAACTCTGTTGCAATGATTCATCTCACCCAGATGTATGACCCTAATGTAATGGTTGATCTTCCTCTGATGAATGTTATGTTTCGTGATACCCGCATGATCGTGCTGTCATTTTTGGCCTAACTGTGAGAAACTTCATTGTGATGGTTGATATTACTCTATTGATTATATGTTTTTCTGTAGTGGTTGACCATAGTCAAAAGAGTGACCTTGTTATAATGTTGATACTTTGCTGATCGATGACGTTATTTAAATGGTTGGTTTTACTACTATGTATGACCTTAATGTATTAGTTGTTGCGATGATGCAAACCTTATTGTGTCGGTTGACGTTACGCTAGTGGATGATTTTATTGTAAGGGTTGACATCACTCTAATGGATGACCTTATAATAATCTTTATCCTTATACTTACGGAAACCATATTGGAATGTTCGACCTTGCTCTGATGACATTATTGTAAAGGTTTGTCTAACACTGATGTGAACCATTTTGTGACTATTCACCTTACTCTAATTAATGGCGTTACTCTGGTTGATCATACTATGATGTATGACCTTATCATAATGGTTGTCCTTCCTTATACTTATGGGATCGTATTACTATGGTTGACCTTATTCTTATGGGTGACCTTCATGTAATGGCTACAATAAAATCATCCATAAGACTTATACTGATGGAATCGCCATTATAATGGTTGATATAACTTTTTTATGTGTGACATTATTGTAGTGATTAGTAGATGGTAAAATAGATGTTTCTGCGCAGTAGCAAATGTTTATGGTCAATTGTTATGGTCAATTTTCTTGGCGCAATTTTTACGGTCATTTCCTGGGTGTAAACTTTTATGGTCAACTCTTTTTGGCGCAATTTTAATTGTCAACTTTTATCGTCAACTTTTGTGGGGTATTTAAATTTGTTTTCTGCAACCTTTTTGCTGTATGTCAATCTACGTGAATACATTTTTATGCTGAATTTTTGTGTCAATTTTTGTGGCCGATTCTTGTAGACAATATCTGTCGTCAATTTTTGAAAAACTATATATTGTACATTTTAAATGTCAAATTTTGGACACTATATATTGGAAATATTTGTGTTCGATTTATACGGTCAATTTTGACAACTAAAAATTTCAGGAAATTGTAGCTCAACCGCTTGCTGTGCCAGTTCCTACAAAATAGGAAAACTGCAGGAAGAAATAGATTTTTTTTAAAATCAGCTGATACAAAAATTAGAACAAAAACAGGACCATCTGATAGTCGCATTACCATCATTAGATTATGTCAGGTTGCAAAGTATAATGCCACAAGTATCATTACTGTTGTTTTTGTTGTTGATGTTGTTGTTGTTTGTCCTTTGAGTCGAAGATGACCATGACATCACTAACTGGTTTGGTTTCTGTGAGTACGTGAGTAGCTGATCAGGTCAGTTTTTGCTCAGAACTGTCTGTGGCGCACTTTATAGGAGATACCGCTTGGGTTTGCTTGATCAATAGAGGACGTGCGACAGTTCTCAGATCTACGCTGCTCGCGCTTCTGCATTGCCTCTGCGGTTCTCCTCCGTTCAAAGTCTGTAGCTCCAGTATGGATGAGACTCTGCCAGGCGGAGCGATCCTGTGTGAGATCATCACAAGACTCAGGGTCAATCTTGAAGTGGTCCAAGGATGACTTGGGGGAATATTTTGAAGCGTTTCTTCTGACCACCCTGTGATCGCTTTCCGTCCTTCAGCTCGCCACAGAAAGTCATTTTTGGTAGTCGCTCTTCTGACATCCTGGTTACGTGGCCTGCCCATCTCAACTGTGATTTCATCAACAGAGTGTGGATACTTGGAATGCCTGCCCGTGTGAGAATCTTCTGCCATCTTATCCGCATCAGTTTCCTCAGGCAACCCATGTGAAAATGGTTCTGCTTCTTGGTATGGCGTCTGTACACCGTCCATGTTTCGCAAGCATACAGCAGGGTCGGCAACATAATGGCTTTGTAGACCTGAAGCTTTGTTTGTGAATTGATGACTGTGCACTTCCATACATTTGCACGTAGTCTGCTAAAGGCTACACATGCTTCAGCAATTCTGGCATTAGTTTCATCATTTGTATGGACTGGGCGTGACAGTGTGTTGCCGAGATAGGTGAACTTGTCCACAACCACGAGGGTTTGGCCTTTTGCTGTGATGGTAGGATTTACGCCTAGCTTTCCTTGTGCAGGTTGGCGCATCGCCTCTGTCTGCTTTATGCTAATTGTGAGACCGAAATGTTCACAAGCTGAAGAGAAAAGGTCCATACTGTATTGCATGTCAGACTCAGATTTCACATTCAGAGAACAGTCGTCAGCAAACAGGAGATCACGAACAATCACTTCTTGTAACTTCGTCTTTGCCTCTAGTCTCCTCAGATTGAAGAGCTTGCCATCAGTTCGGTATCTGATGTCAATAACAGTGTCATAGTCACGGAAGGCATCAGTAATCATGGCAGACAACATCATTCTGAAGAGGGTTGGGCCAATACACAGGCTTGCTTGACTCCATTGATGACTGGGAATGGTTCCAATGACTCGCCGTCATCCACAACACGAGAGAGCATGCCATCATGGAATTGCCGAACCATCACGATGAATTTCTCTGGCAACCAAAGTTTCCATGATATTCCAAAGGCATCCACGGCTGACTGTGTCAAAGGCTTTTGTTAGGTCGATGAATGTCGTGTACAGGATGTAGTTCCTGGCATTTCTCCTGGTGTTGAGGAGCTGCAAACACCATGTCTGTGGTTCTTCGTCCTTTCCCAAAGCCACGCTGACTCTCTGGCAGGAGCCCTTGATCGATATGATGCACAAGACGATTCAACAGAATTCTGGCAAGGATTTTGTCAACGATGGATGCATCCTTGTACTCCTGGGGTATAATTCCCTGAGTCCACATTGACTGGAAGAGTTCAGTCGGTTTCTGTGCCAGCCTCCGGCTTTGTAGACTTCTGCTGGTATAGCATCTGTTCCAGGTGCTGCTCTGCCATTTGACAGCAGGTCGATTGCTTTCACAGTTTCAGTCAGCACTGGAGGATCAGCAAGTGAGATGTTGATTTCCACTTGGGGCAGTCGATCAATTGCCTCCTCGCTGATAGTGATAGATGACTGTTGATTAAGGATGTTGTTGAAGTGTTCTGCCCATCTTTGAAGTATAGTCTTTTTTGTCATTGAGCAGCGTGGCACTGTCAGCACTCAGTATTAGAGATGTTCCTAATTACTGTAGGCAGTAGATTGTCTTCAAAGCATCATAGAAGTTCTTCATGTCATTACTGTCTGCGTAGGACTGAATCTCATCTGCTTTATTGCTCAGCCATATGAGTCATGCAACTCTCTGAGTTTGCATTGGACAATCCTCTTGATGTTGTTGAAGGCTGCCTTCTTAGATTATGAAGTGCTGTCCTCTAAATAGGCCTTATGCAGCCGATGTTTCTCATTCAGAAGTCCCTGTATGGCAGCATCGTTCTCATCAAGACAATATTGATGTTTACGTGTGATGGAACCGAGGAGTTTGGATGCAGTTGAGTACATAGAGTCTCTGAAGGATGCCCAATGTCACAATTATCATTACCATCCGCTACTATACCTATTCCACCACCTCCACCACCACCAATTACAATGAAAAGTGTTATACAGTCGGTGATAACAGATGTAGATAAAAACATATATAGCAGTCTTGAACTACCTGATATTCAAAAAATGACAAACATGGATGAGAAAGAACTAAACCATTCCAAAGAAAAATATACATCAGCTGTTCATCAAATTAGTCGCAAAAAGGTTGGTTTACACAAGAATAAAACTATATCAGATGAGGAAAGAAATATGCAGCTTTCTGATATTGATTCCATTCTTGAATCTCTGAAAAAATGCAAAATTAGAATGAACGAGGCAGAACAGCAAAATTAAACTAGAATAGAGCTTTCAGAAACACAAAAAGAATCGATTTATCACGAGAATTATAAGACGCCATAAAGGAATATCTTAAATTGAAACCAACACCCAAAAAGTAAAACCACATGAACCATCATCACCACATGAATAATTCATGATTGAAGCTAAATCGGCAAAAAGAAGGAAAGGGATTAAAAGTAGAATATGACTCAGATCCGAGATCAAAATATTGCCCCAAAATTATAAATTTATTGGTCGATCCTATTTTGGTAAACTATACATTGACCCTCAGACATTAAAAAAAATTACACCGTGATGCCTGCACTATAACAAATATGTACATTAATAATAATACCATAAGACAAAAAGATACTGACAAACTAATTGAACCAGACTACAATACACTAAGATGTAAAATAATACTGACAGAAAATCATAAGGTAGATTTTACAATTCCAAATAGTCAGTGCAATATTCTAGGATTTGACTCTAGGATGTTAGACACACAACTAAATATTGGTGATAAAACAGTTAACATAGATATAAATTCGCTATTAATACACTGTAGTTTTGTTACAGGGTCATATATCAATGGGACTAGTTCAGATGTGATATTTTCATACAGTCGAAATATAGTGCGCCAAACATGTTATTAAATATACGACCAAATGAATTAATTTATGTGCCAGTAAATACAAAGTACAACAAACATCACGAGATAATGTAGACGTAGATTAAAATTATGAGAGAGTTTCATATTACGTATCAATCAAAAAACAAATATATAATTTTCAGAGCAGCATTTAATGTAGGCTTAGAAACTCACAATAATGGAGAATTTACAAAACGACAGCTTCTGACTACTGGCGACAAACTAGTGTCATTCTTTTCATCAGTATTGTGTATCTTTGGATGTTGTCGCGACATAAATAGTTTTTCGTGGTGATAAACACTCCATAATTTTAGATACAAATTCACCTGGACAATATATTATGAGACCAAATGGAGTAGCTGATGGTAAAGGTAACATTTCTCACATTTCTTTTTATTCATGCCAAAACTTAAATTATCACTGTCAGTGGCAAGTGATATCCAAGCAAAACTGGTTAGTGAGTATGCCAAAAAGATGCATTTTAAACCAATGAAAATATACAGACAGCAATAAAATGCTAATAAATTAAATCCCACATGGAGAATCACCACAAATGCTTCTGAACAATTGCCAAGTCATGTGCTTATAGCGTTTCAAGCTGTAGCAAGAACTATTGACCAGAAACAAAGCAGTACCGTATTTGATAATGCAAATTTAAGACGAATACATGTCAGAATTAATTGTGTGCAATATCCAGTGCGAACATTACAGTGCAATATATATATATATATATATATATATATATATATATATATATATATATATATATATATATATATATATATATACATACACATACACATACACACTGGATATAATTTTAGTATTTATTTTTTGTTTACAGCTGGCAATGAAAATTACACATAGCATATACAAAGTTCCAGGAGGCTGTAAATAAATATTCAGACCTTGACACTGGCACAAATGCAAATTTAATTGATTATGCAACTCTATACTCAATATTTCTTTTTGATGTTAGCAAACACGATGAAAAGCTCATAATGTCTACATCAGATATTGAAGTCACGTGGGAGTTAGGTGGTAATTTTCAATATCCTGCTGGTACAGATGCACCATATCATTTGTATGCTGTTATATTAAGTGACCGTTACCTATTATTAAAGGCAACAAGTGGTAAAATCTAAATTATTTTACAAACATATGATATATATGAAAAAGAAAACAAGAACAAATAAACGTGTTGTTGTCAATGTTGCTTTATCGGCTGTTAAACCTTTGCTGAAAATGGTTGCTTCTTTTTTCTCATTAAAAATCGCGTTACCAGCATTAGGCTTAACATCAGTAACAGGAAAAATAAGTAAGACCACGCAGAAAGCAGTAACTGGTTCTTGTTTGTCAAAGAACAAAGTCTACACAAGAAACGATTTTAATATAATATAAAAACAAAATAAGAGAATATGCACAGAAAAAACACCTAGTCGCGATAAAACTATAAAAAGACAAACTACATATTTCAGACAAGATTCTGTTAACTAAAAACCAAATTATAAAGAATTATGAAAGCAAAATCTAAGTGTCAGGGTGCAGATATAAAATTCTCGAAAGCACAATTAAAGAAACAAGGTACGATCATCCCTCTAATACCGCTTTTGGCAGGCGCGGCTGGCAGACTTTCGCCGGGTCTGTTTGGAAAAATGTTTGCCAGGAACAAGATCAGGTCGTGGTATTCAAGATAGAAGTCTTCTTTACCGGGGACAGAAAAGTAAATGACCCTCTTAGTAATATTGAAAGTGAAACAAAATTATGAAGAAAAATTAGATAAACAATTTTAGAGGCTGTTTTACAACCTAATGAAAGCATTATTATTACTCTTGAAGACTTTTTTGATGGAAACGGCACTCATTGGGTCGCTGTTTAAAATAACCCCAAGAGCCATGATTGTTTTGGTTTACCTGATATTGTCGTAAAATATATGATGGATACTAAAAACAGGAAATTATTATCACAGATACAACATGTTGATTGTTTCATGCGTGGTTATTATTGTGTATTATATCATACACAGATAGCATGGGAAACACCAATAGATATATTATTAGATTTTAAACAACAGTCAAGTATTTTCAATGAGCGTTTGACAAAACAATATGCAAATTTAATATAACATAATTATATAAATGAAAACATATCCTGTAAATTACAAATATAAAGTTATACAAAAGATAAAGTTAATGGCAATACGAAAACAAATCAAAGAGTTATGAGGGGGACATGTTCAAAATGTGAAACAAGCAAAACTAAATTTTTATCATCAAAAAACAATGTAACATGCTTATATATTGATGCTCATATTGTTTAAAATGCAACAAACAAACTGACACTGATAATGTTGATGTTAATGAGACAAGGAATAATACAATAATTATGAGGGCTCAATATGTGGAATTAGAAAAACAAATTTGTATCATTTAAAACTAAAACAGGAAGTCATATAGATATACTTGCCAAGTTACTACCCTTATTACCAAAACAAGGATTAACATTGCCTGGGGGTTACCGCTACTGTGGCCCCGGAAATTCGTTACCCAATGGCACAGCATTGAATAATTTAGATGATGCCATATGCGAAAAACATTACTATTGTTACACTAGTAGTACACCTAAACCACAATGTAATAAAGTAATGTTTGATGAATCAGAAAAAGCAAAAACATTCATTTTCAAATCAATCAAAAATATTACAAAAACAACTTAGGCTTAAGAAATAAAAGAAAAGAAAAACAGGGAAGGTGCTGACATGGATGACACAATTAGCCGACGAATAACATAAATCTAAAAAAATATGGTTGACTAATTTGGTTGACATGCAGCAATATAGCAAGTAGTATTTAGTAACTGTAATTGATACATTCAGTAAATATACATGGGCAATACAACTCCAGAAGAAAACTGGAATTAGTATAACAAATGCTTTCAAAGAAATTATAAAAACCAGAAAACCAGAACAATTTTGGGTTGAACAAGGAACATAATTTGTATAACAAAACCTTTAAAATATGGTTAGATGATAATAATATTGAAATGTATCATACATTTAATGGGAGTAAGGCTGCAATTATTGAACGTTTCAACAGAACTCTTAAAGGTATAACGTGGAAATATTTTACTACAAACAATGCATATACATATTTAGATGTTTTACCAAAAATGATACTGAAGTATAATACTACAAAATATAGAAATATTAAAATGATAGCTACACAGGCTAGTAAAAAAGAAAATGAATCAACTGTTTATATGAATCTATATGGTGATAATGATTTTTCTGAAAAGGACCTCAAAATTTAAAATGAGTGATATGGTCAGAAAATGTAAGAAAAAAAACATACATTTGAGAAAGGATAAACACCAAATTGGATAGAAAAAATGTTTGAATATAATCAATATTAGATATACCAATCAAATTGTTTATGAAATAGATGATTTAAAAGGCGAAAAAATGTATGGTACATTTAATCAGCCTAAATTACAAAAACCACATAAGAGATATTTAGAATTAAAGAAAAAACAATGACTCGTTATATTGAAAGGTTATGACCCTAAATTTAACTCATAGGTACCATTATCGGATATAAAATATATAAACTATGTTATAAATGATGGCATTTTTTTTACATAAATCTAAGTTCGAATCTTAAAAATTCTATTAAGACTTATATTTATAACAACTAAACAATTTAAAATAAACAATTATATAAAAATAATGTTTTAATATTACTCACATCCTATATGTGGTCTTCCAGACCTTAAAATTATTTTATAGCAAAGTTTTACCTGAATTTGTCTTTCTATATATTTTGAAAACATTTCTAGATGTATTATACTGTATGCAACGAAAATCAGAATCATCAGAACAACCTAAAATGTGTGTCCCATCTGTTTTATCTTTATGATATTTTTTACTTTCTCTCTTTCGCATTTATAGGGTCCCATTGTGGTAATATATGAAGTAATGGGTTGCAACTGTCGTACAAACCATTATATAATTGAATAATCTTGTTTATTATATAATTTAATGTGAAATATAGGAACCTTTTGACGAAATAAAATTTTCTTATTTTTTAATTCCTATATTTTCACATTTGAAAAATATATCCTTATATTTTCAAATGTGAAAATATAACATTTCCCATCATGCCATGCGACGCTGGATTGTGTGTGCCTACAGAAGTTATACCTACAGCAACAAAAACGAGCACTTGGTGAACTAGAACAAATAAATAGAAACTGCATTACATTTCAGACATGGAAATTAAATTTTGCTGACGAAATTTGAGTCGACGCCATTCGCGTCTCTATGAAATTATTTCCCCTTACTTCCTTGACAACAATGATAAACCCGCTGTGATGCATTTATGAATCGGACTTGCTTTGTAGGTCAAGTATGATAAAATAGTTTACAAAATGTCAAAAATATAAGTTACTGCGACAGATTAGGTCAACCCAATCATACCAATATCTTAAGTCACTGATATGTATATGGCCAGCGTATGAAAGAGAGGCGAATTTACAAAAAAGGGGTGGGTGGGCGGAGGAGTGTGATGCCGAAAAGTGAGTTTAATATTCTAAGCTTCCATTCTGGAGAAACTTTGGTATATAATAAAAAGAAAATTTTCTTTTCCTGTGTTAATACCGGATATATTTCATCTTGTGGAACCAAAAACGGTATATTTTAACTCGTGGCTTCGCCACTCGTTAAAATATCACGTTTTTTGTACCACACGATGAAATATATCCGGTATTAACGTAGGAAAAGAAAATATCCTCTATATAGCATCTCATTGACCATTATATATGATCAATTTCATTTGTATTTTTCTGTAAATCATCTATTTACTGTTACAATATATATATATATATATATATATATATATATATATATATATATATATATATATAGAGAGAGAGAGAGAGAGAGAGAGAGAGAGAGAATTGCAAATATACACCAAACAGAGCGGAAAGAGCTATACCTGGATTTTACAGGATAATGCTTGATAACATTAACATATTTTTTTATATACGAATAAATAATATTATCATACAGGTTAGAGAATTTTAATTCATACTTTATACATTTTTTTTGTTACCCATTTAAACGCACATAAAAATATAATGTATGCTTGATCATGATATTTTTCATTTTCTTTTTCAGACGAGAAATGCATATTTAATTATTCTAAATTTACTTTGCACACTCCGCAACCATGAAATGTTGAATTCAAGCCCTTTAAATTTTTTTTAACTTTTTAAATGCATAAGGAAATTTTGAGATTCCGGTATAATAGATTCGAAGCTTATTAAAACTGGCAAGGCAACCAAGTTTACTTGATATTTTTTAAATAATCCTGATTATATGATAAATCTAACTCTTTAATATTATATAACTTCCAAAAATTGTTAGGCAAAAAGTCGAATGTATTATCTGAAAAACATAACTCTTGAAAAATTTTAAGTCTCTAATTTCAAAAGGTAAATTTAATATGTTGTTTTCTGACAATGATGATTCTTTAAACTTACATAATTGACCAGTTTCTTTCAGTAGGCATTTTAATTTATTTCGCTCCAAGTTTAAGCTTACAAGATTACATTATTTTCCAATTACTTTCGGAATTTTTGCTACCTTGTTATCAAATAAACATAGATTTTCAAGATAGCATAAGTTAACAATTTCTTTTGGGACATTTGTTATATTGTTATAAGGAAGTTGTAATGAGCTCCAACTATTCATATTTCAAACCGAAGACATATTTCTTATCGTATTACTCTCTAAAATTCATTTACATAAATATGTTAATCAGCTCATAGGTTTGATCTCTCTTATTTTATGGTATGATAAATCTAAAATCCTTAGATTTCGCAAAGGTTTCATTTCTTTTGGAACAATATTTAGTAAATTATGGTAGATTTTTAGCTTATTTTACGCTCATTGTTTCTTTTAAATGCAAACAAATTTTTATTTTGGTTACAATCATTTGCTCTTTCCTGTTCATCTTATATATATGCTATTATATATTATAATTATTTAAGCAATTTAAACACACCTATCAATTTATAGATTGTTCTAAACAAATTTCAAGTGCTTTTAAAAAAAGCTTAAAGTAATATTATATATAGTAATGAACAACTTAAACTTTAGTGAAATTCAGAAAACAATATGTTGAGTCTTTGCCAAAACAGCAGTTCACCCCTGAATGGGGTATAATGTTTAAAATGCATGCAATTAATAAATCATTGAAGCTGGATCCTAATGACATATATCATAATGATACCATAAGTATCAAATATGTAGATGAACCTACATCGAGAGACATATTAAAATGATATCAGTTTGTAAAAAACCAGTAGCATAACCAATACCAGCTCCTGGAAACAAAAATCAAATGAGCAAAAACAAAGACCAGTACCAAGAAATCAAAGAACAAAATAAATTAACCCATTTGATAATATTGTTTTTAAAGACAACAAACTTAAAACCACAATAAAACAAAAAGCTAGAACACAAAAGGCTAAAAAAAAAACGATCGATCAAACAAATCATTGAACCCACTTAACGATATCGTTTTTAGAAAAGAAAGTTAAAAGCCAATACCAAATCCTAGAAACTCCATACCAAAATGACCAGGAATACCAATACCAAAACAAACTAATATCAAAATCTAGAACATCAATACTAAAATCAACATTCACAATATCAAAAACAAATACCAAAATCTAGATCATCAATAAAAAACAAGAGAAAAAAAACAGTCCCAAAACCTTGAACATCAATTATAAAACCAATAGAAAAATCAATAACAAAACCTAGAACATCAATAGAAAAACCAATAGAAAAAAACAGTCCCAAAATCTCGAACATCAATACTAAAACCAATAGAAAAACCAATACCAAAACCTTGAACATCAATACTAAAAACAATAGAAAATCCAATACAGAACCTAGATCAACAATATCAAAACCAATAGCAAACCTTAGAACATCAACAGAAAAACCAGAACCAAAACCTAAAACATCTATACAACAACCAATAGAAGAACCAATCCAAAAACCTAGAACGCCAACACCAAAACCAATACAAAACCCAGAACATTACTAGCAAAATCAACATTATTAATCCTATTTCCAAATCTAATATTCTTTGTTAAAAGGCAAACGATTGGTAACAATTTGTTTGCATAGTATTTGTATGAAGAGCCCGAAAAAGGCAATCATGGTTTTCCTTGCTATACTAATGACATTCCTTGTTTTTTAAGTTTCTTGAACGTGTAAGGTGTGAAATTGAGAGGATATTTACATATGAATTACTTGTGAACCATATAGCGAAATATAATATATTTATTCACATTTTGTTTGATAGGTATGACAAAGAGAGAGGATGGTTGACACATACCATACAAATAGACGCGTGGTTTGCCAATAAAGCTGTAATTTAGATGCAAATTGACATATCAATGATAGTTTGGATAAAACAATATCACATGGAAATGAAAAAATTGAAAACGTCAAACAAGCAGACTCAGGTTTGAACTTTAACGGGTTATTAGCATAGAATCACGAATATCAAAATTCATTCCAATTAAAGATAAAAGTTCTATTAGATTAGCTGAAAATGTGGAAAATAAAACAAATAAGAAACACTGACAATAAATGTTTTATGTGGAGTGTACTTGCATTTTTATGTGCAGGGGAAAATATCCTCAGCGTGTAGAAAAATATCAAGAATAAATTTTACTGGTATTAACTTTTCTGTTTCAATAAATGATATTAATCAATTTGAAACATTCACAAATGATATCTGTATCAACATCTTTGGCTGTGATGACTCATTTTATCTGCTTAAAATATCAAAAGAAACAAACAGAAAACATAATATAGATTGTTTCTGATATCAGACAAATCATTATATATAGAAGGTATTCAAATATTTGTATCTAACAAGACTTCCTTGATAATCATATTATTGATTTTGGAAGGTATTGAATCAAAATGCCAAACAACAGTATGTCCTGAAAAGGGGGAAAATGATAATTTAGAATTTAAGAACTATAAAAATCAAATTAAGATCCCTTTTATAATGTATGCTGACTTGGAAACATTAAATCGAAAGGTTAACATACACATGAGGGATAATACTGAACAAATTACAAATCACCACTATGTGACTATTCATATGTTATCGTAAGATGTGATGGTATGATAACTAGCATGAATTATATTGTGCTAATAATGTTGTAGCAAACATCGTTGATAAATTAGATGAAGAAACAAAACAAAATCGCCTTGTTTTCAAAACTCCGGCAAAAAGAGAAATGACAGATGAAGACAAAATTTACTTTGAAAATGCAACTGTTTCCCAGATATGCGACCAAAAATTAGATGATGATAAGGTTAGAGATCATTGTCATATTAGTGGTAAATTAGGGGCGCTGCACGTGATAATTGTAATTTACTACTTAACATATCTCCGTTTAAAACGAAGATTCCAGTGGTGTTTCATAATTAAGAGGATATGATGGCCATTTAATAATGGGTAGTATCAACAATACAAAATTATGTAGTAAAATAGCATGCATACCCAATAATATGGAAAACTACATGTCCTTTAGTATTGGTCAATTAAGAGTTAGTTATGCTTTACAATTTCTTAACAGCAGTTTCGATAAACTATCGTCTAATCTGTCGAAATTATTTTTTTAAGATAACTAGTCAATTTACTGATCAAGATAAAATTCATCTTTTAACTAAAAAGGGTATTTACCCATATGATTATATGGATTCTTTAAATAAGTTTAATAAAACCTAATTACCAGATCAAAGACGCAATTTACTCATTATTAACTACATCAGGAATATCTGATGAAGATTATGCACCTGCGAAAAAGGGACGGGAAACATGTAAACTAAAAAACTTAGATGAATATCATGATCGATATTTAAAAACTGATGTCTAATTCTTGGCAGATGCCTTTGAAAAGTTTAGAGATATGTATATTAAATATGATCAGTTAGATCCAGCCCATTACTTTTCATCTCCAGAAATGTCTTGGTATGCATTATTAACGATAACAAAACTAAATTAGAATTATGTACTGATATTGACATGCATCTATTTATAGAAAAAGGCTTAACAGGCGGTATAAGCATGGTCAGCAAAAGGTATCCTAAAGCCAATTATCCATTGGGCTATCATTGAAAATTTGCCCCTAGGTGGATCTAAATGGATTTCACCAGATAAATTGTCTGATTATTTACATGATGCTCATGATTCATATTCATTGGTACCTGAAACATTACGAGTTAAAAACGAATGGTTGAGCAACTATCAAACTAAATGAATGGAAGATCTAAAATGCAATGTCATCAATTGTGTTAAACTGGTTTATAATTTAATGGGTAACGATAAATGTTGTGCATTATCGTAATTTAAAATTATATTTAGAATTAGGTATGAAAATAAAAAGGATTCATAATGTATTATAATGTGATTTTTTAAAAACAATGGATGGCCTCATGTATACAACTAAATACTAATCTCAGAACACAGGCTAAATATGATTTTGAGAAAGATTTTTACAAACTTATGAATAATTTATTATTTGGCAAGACCTTCAAAAACGTGCATAAGAGGATCAGTATTGAGCTAATTAGAGCTACTGAAACAAAACAAATTAACCGATTTAATAGGAAATCCTGGTTTTATAACACGAGCAATATTTAATAACGAATTAGTTGCTGTACACTCTGTAAAAACTAAACAATAATAAATAGGCCAGTATATGTTGGACAGAGCATATTGGATCTATCAAACTTACTAATGCATGACTCTTATCACGATAAATTAAAAACACAATATGGTGGCAATGTTGAAATGTTTTATACTGATATAGATAGTTTATTATTAGAGTTTTCAAGCTCTTCAATTTCGGAGGTAGGTAATTCTTGCACGTAGTCCATGGTCCTATAATGCCTAAATGGAAGTGATCGGTTTTGAAATATACCAGAACTTATGAAGTTTGAGGTTGTTCTTTCCAACTAGCAGAGTGATAAAACTACCAAACGTACGCAATAAATAGAGAGCACGCAGCAATGTGGGATTCAGAAATGAAGAAAGGCGATGATTTCTTTTCAGGATTGTATATATATGAGTATTGATCAAAGCATATATTAAATACATGAATTCACAAAACAATAAGAAATAAATAAACAAATAATAATAATAAATTTGTACCGATATGATACCGGTGTAAGAGCTGCTTTTAACACCAACAAATTTAGACACCCTGTTCAAAATAGTGCATATATAAAGGATTTTCAGACGCTTTTCAGTACCCTGTACGATGCGTAGTGACGATGATGCTCTCTCACTCTCACTCTCTCTCTCTCTCTCTCTCTCTCTCTCTCATGACATATTGTCATTCGACCCTGTTCAGTACCTTAAAGGCTGCCGACTTTATATTAATAAAAATTACTTCGATACATGTTTGTACTCTTCTTTATTTGCAGGACGCTAAGATTTATCTTTTTAGAAGTCTTTCAGACATTTTCTGTAAAAATCTGAGGCATATATGTTTTCTCAACTGAAGAAAGGGAGCTCACCCCTACCCTCCAAGTGCATGGTTCGTGCGTTTGAGATGAATCCACTTCTTAACTTTTGTTCTGGGACATTACTTGATTCTAAAGTAGAAAACTAATATGAAAACTACAATAACTAGCATGCTGAAGATAGTTTTTCTGGTGACTGAATATTTTTAAAACAGTCCTACAATGTACTATGTTAATGTAAACCTGTATGCCTATAACTGTTCTTTAAATTGCACCCGAGACAGCTACCGCTGACATTGGATTGCTCACTTCTTATTCCTTATGAGATAAAATTCCGCTAAAGTGGCATTCTTCGAAGTTGTGTCTCGCGCGCTATATTCTCAGAAATATTAAACCTCCACAACATTCCATCTAACACACCTGTAAGATAAATCTGTAACATTATTGACGCCGCACCTGCTGCTTTTGCCACCGCCACCGACAGAAAAAGCCATACATGTTTCCACGTTGATTGGGCTTCACACAATTTAAGCGCATTTAGAATGAGGAGGTAACATATATGCATGTACACCAATATTCCATCATGCATTGATTACCCAATATAATATTGATTACAGTTTTTTTGGTGAATGTAAAACAACAGTTTGTTTTTTTCAATGAAAAATAGAAAAAAAGCAAATGTTTAATATACAGTAGAAACATCAATTTAATAATGAAAGATTACAGAGTACTTTTGTAGGTAGAGCTAATGGTTTGGAGTTTGGTCCCTGAATAACTGCACTATCATGGTGTTGTCACAGTGATGATTGCCAAAAAATATTTTTGAGACAACTTTATTCTATCTATCCATTACTGAATTATATTCGAACCGTTGACGCCTGTTGTGTGGATTACTAAGGATACACAAATGCCAACACGTTTGCTTAATGTAAATGGTTGTCTGAAAGTTAATGGGCATTTCGACTTGGGGAAACGTTCGAAGCTTAATTTTTCCCGCTTCTTTTGGTAAACGTTTTCTCTTCATGAGAACGTAAAGAATATAATTATTGCTTATAAATCACTCTGAAAACTTCTTGTCTGATGAGGAAATATAATACGCTACTGTCCTTCAACCAAGCATGACATCCTTTCACAATCACATCAACGTTTCTTGAGAAACCATATTATCATTTCCGGCGAATCCGGTGACATTAACTAAAATTTCTTATTTGGTTTTTAAAAGTCTAAAAATGTGTTCAGTCTAAACAAAACACGTGGAGACTAAACTGTTCAGGTATTTAACACCCACTGAAACCATATGCATCAAACCAGCTGATACCGGCCACATTATTTAAGAACATCTGCGTACTTTCCGAGTCTGAACAGCATGTGACACATCATCCATCTTAATAAAACATTTAATGGAACTATACGATAATATTAAATGTCAGAGTCTGATCAGTGCTTCAAACTTATGTAAGACTCTGTTCCTCGTAATATAACTATATTTGAAGCCTTTTTTATCTACGTAAGAGTCAGTTACATATGATTATAGAAATGTTGGTAGCCTTAGTAGTAGTGGAGGTGGTGGTGATGATGATGCTAATGATGATAGTAGTGGTGGTAGAATCGCATTCAGATGTTCTTATTAATAATAGATGTTGATTGAATATTGTTTACAATTTTCAGTCACAATAACAATGCTTTCGTCACATTTTGCAAGTCAAGAATCCAGTTAATAACCAAATGTGCATGGGCGCCTGTTTACTTTACCAGATGATGCTTATGTCTATCTTTTAATGAAGTCCAAAGAAATCAATTTTACTGACATATTTGTTCATTACTGGCATTACAAAGTCAGTAGTGAAACACAGCTGGTCATTAGGGGATAGGACCAATAATTCATTTCCCGTTGAACTTTTTGTTAATATATTCAAAAATAAAAAGAATTTCTGCGTAAAATTCGCATACACTTCCATTCGTTAGAGTTATTGAGATTGTTTTCAGCTAATAACATAGCATCGCACCAAGAGTTCATATGTTATTTTTGTCAATAGGAAATTATATACAGGATATAAAAATAAAAGCAAATATTTTGTTCTAAACTATAGTAAATAAATTGATGTTTATGAAATTAATAATGGAAAAATTATCCGTTTTCTTGCCAGTGGGTGTTTCTCAAATATGTAGTACTCTATTTTGTACTCCTCCACTAGTAGAGTGGTGAATACCGTAAAATAATTAGTGGTATGATACCTATACCGAACATCAATGTTTGCATTTGTCTGTGTTGACAACTTTAGACACCAAGTATGCATTATACTAATTTGGGCAGTATTATAAGCACACTAAATGATAATTATCAAAACTTACGTAATGCTGACAGATGAAAAGAATGAATGTTGCACTTCAAGAAATGTTTACAATGTTTATACGTTATAGGTGTACAGAACCGAAAAAAATCAGTGATTTTAATAGTTTGTCTCATGTTTTTACTTAATTTCCTGTGTGTCTGCTATTCAGATGTGTATGCATCAAATATGCACCTATGGGCATTACGTACTAAGATGTATCAAAGTACACAACCCCCTCTTTTCATCAATATCTGGTGTAACGATGATCTTTTGAATGCCTAAAATGTTTTTAATTAGAGTTCGGTTTTCTTGAAACATATATTAGGAAGTGTTTATAGCAGCTAAGATGTTCAGTTTGTTTTCATTCCTTGTCACATCAGAAATTTCTGGAACCCAGGGCCAAAAGTGAGTCTGGTCAGACCGTCAGATACTGCAGTCACACTTTGAAACTCCAATCATAACTACAGTCATATTACAGTGTCACAATTGACAAACGTAAAGAGCAAAACCAAAAGATATTTTAATCGTAGACACTTTCATTTCAAACAAGGAAATGTTTCTTATGACAATGGTGTAACAAGCGAGAAAAATGTTTAGATGGATGTCACAAAGACACAATATAAAAGACTTTTCCAGGTAAAGTACAAGCTTGTTACAAGAACAAACACGAAACAGGTTCACACCTTGGTATTGGCAAAGGCAAAGTTTTAGTACAATACAAGTTCCTAAGGCTGACTAACACTAAGATTTATAGTCTGATCTGCATGCCGGTGATTCCAAACAAATCAGGTAAATAGAAATTCATCATTATTCAATCTTACATAGAAATCATTGTTATTCAATTTGTTTCTCATTTTGCATGTACAGATTCATGAAGCAAAGTAATGTGAGACAAAATTATTGTAGCAAAAAGAAACAAACTATGAATAATAACAAAAATGTAATCCAAAATATAGCTGACAAGATATGTGCACAAAGATCATTTATTCCGAGAGACAGGGTTCTTCACACAGTTCCTAATTGTAATTTAAAAAATGCAAAAATGCATGTACCATTTTAGTGTTAAAGTTCATATATGTTACTTTGGGAGTAGTAGCTCAATGTTACAAAATGGACATTCGAAAATAACCTATCCAATCCAACTAATATCTTCACACAAAGAGTTCCAAATTAGAAATTAAGCCATTTAAAAAGCACCATGCAACATAACATATGATAAATGTTAGAAAATGTAACTCAAAATAACAAGGCGATTAATGTGGTGACCAAAAACAAACTATGCACCTATGGCCAATTCCATGCAGGAAGTTGTTAACTGTGCCTGTAGTGCAAGTATAGCTGTTCAAGTGGATATTGATGATGAAAAGTCATAGTCAATAGATGGTCAAATAGAGCTTAAACTTCAATCTTACGTGGAGGTAAAAAAAATTGTTATAATAAATTTTTTACCTAAATAAGATTTGATAATGAGCCATTACCCTTTTTTGATCTTCATAAACACCTTCGTCTTATATTTTGTTACACGGTAAATTTTTTGCAAAACATACTGATAGTATCTACCTACAGGCACCCAAAATGGTCAATTCCATGCAGGAAGTTGTAAACTGTGCTTCTAGTGCAAATATAGATGTACAAGTGGATATTGGTGATGAATAATCATGGTCAATAGATGGTCAATTAGTAAACTTCAATCTTACATGGAGGTAAAAACAACGTTATAAGAAATGTGTTCACCTAAATAAGCGTCATAAGTATCTTCGTCTTACATCCTGTTATACGATAAATAGTTTGCAAAACATACTGATATTATCTACCTACAGGCACCAAAATGAGAAATTTGTCAAGACAATTTAATGGAAATTAAGTAGGAAATTTATACAAAAGATATATGTTTTACAAAGCATTGGAATAATATGGTATTGTTTGGGACAACCGCTCTTCTTTAGACTCTCTTTGACTGGAAAAAACTCCAACTTAAGCTGGAAGCATTATAACCAGACTTATACGAAGTGCGTCATCTGATAAGATTTATCATTAACCTAGTTGTCTGTGTTTGCCTAAAGCGTGAAAATTTCATATACTTTATCATTTTCATAAAATTGTATATGGTGCTTCCCCTGCCATGCCTGTCTGTAGGAGTTCATACTGGAGACACCACATTTTATAATCTAGTGGTCGTAATCATCTTCAGAACTTGACGCTAAACACGAAGTCTTTAGAAACTTGTATTTTAAACTCCACAATTCACATCTGGAACTCTCCATCGGACTCACTGAAAAGAGAGACAGTATTTGACATTCAAAAGTAAAATCCTAATTTGTGTGATCCCTTATTATCTAGTCGATAACAGGAAAGTGTCCATTCTAGAAGTAGAGATAATTCCAGTGATTTAAGTGCTGATATCTAGCTTGTTAGAACTTGTAATCAGAGACCATTTGATGAAGATATGACAATTTGATACTGTTAAACCAACTAACGTATTTCTCAGATTGTCAGGGTATACGTTAGGTTGCTTTGTGACAAATATCGCATGTCACCGATATCAGTCTAATGAAGTTTCTTTCAATGCTAGACTATTTATGTATCGATAAAATGGAGGCGTGAAATGCGTGAAATAAGGATATAAGGAAACTCATATATATATATGCACGTAGAGTATCGTTACTGTAGATTTGTGAATAAACGTAGCGATATTGTTTTCTGCCTAAGACATTTCATACATGGAAATAACAGAAACCTGACAATGAATATTAGTAATAAAATTAGCAATTAAGCTTTGTGGACGGATTTATTAAATCATTTATGCAGTTTACCGTTATATGTATAAAATACTATTACTGACTCAACTTTTCATCCAAAGATACTAACATTATTTAATCACCGATTGGAATTGATAAATTACCAAATAATCTTTCTATTTAACTGTTCAACTAATCATGGACATTCGCAGCAGAATCAAGTGGGTCACCATGTCCACTTCAAACTTTTCTTGTGCGGTTTATAGTTTCACATGTTAAGAATTATGATCTAACCTATTGAGAATACATTTTCGTGTTGGAAAGAAGTGATAAATGTAAAGTATCACCGTGTCGATTTTGTGGAAACTTTCAGCAGGAGAAGATTGAATGATTGGATTAGTAGTACCGTTATCGCTATGGCTAAAACAACTCGAAGCTCCGGGAACAACACCGTGGAAAGTTACTGACATTACGACATCTTTTCCTAATGCGGCTATAGATCCCCCACTCACCATCTTTGAGTCTATGCCAGCTTTACATCCATTTACATGTTGTGTTCAAACAACAACTTGTGGAAATTGGTAAATTATTATCATAACAAATTCAGTTCCATGAGGTCTGTACAATTTGTTATCCTTCAGTAAATGATCTTTTTCTATGAATATGATGAGGATATAACCAAGCATGTCATCTTTGAACAACGTTTCTTGAGAACTCCGATTGTCATTTCCACCGAATCCCATGAAATTAACTAACATTTCTCAATTCAGTTTTCAAAAATGCACAGATGTGGTCAGCTTAACAAAACATATAGGGACAACAATGTTCAAGTGTAAATTCCGGTAGTTAATACCCACTGAAATCATAAAACTACATATACCAAAGATGCTCATACCGACCATTTTATTTAGGAACATCCGCGTATTTTACGAGCCTGGACAGCCTGTGCATCATTTATCTTAATTAAATATTAAATAGAACTATAAGACAAAATCAAACGCCACAGTCTGATAAATGTTTTAACGTGTATGCAAGACTCTGTTCCTATTATACAACTCAATTTGAACCATTTTCTCTTTTGGTAACAGTCAGTCAGATATGATTATACAACGTATGGTAGTTGAAGTAAGATTAATAGTAGCAGTGGTAGTGGTGGTGATGACGATGATGGTAGTGGTGGTAGAATCGCATGAGGGGTATTTACTAATTGCATATTTTGAATCAGAATTGGTCAAAATTTTCAGACACAAAAGAGCGATATTTTCGTCACATTTTTCAAGTCAAGAATCGAATTCGTGATCAACTGTGCATCGGCATCTGTTTCTTTAACAGATGTTGCTCATGCTATACATATATTACGATTGAGTTTGAAGTAATAAATTATACTGACATGTGTGTTCATCATTGGCATGAAATAATCAGTAGCGATGCACAGCTGCTCATATAGCCACTGTATAAAACTCCATTAACCGACAGTTTACCTCACTGTGAATCAAACAGCTGAATTACTGAGAGCGGAAGCGAATATCAAGGTAGGTCTATAGAGAGCACTGCAGTACGACTGTCCTCTTTCTTCACTTTCTGCAAATACATTTTCTAACATGTGTACTTATCATCAAAGCTGAAACTGCAAAACTGTTACTGTTTTCACCGTCTTAACGCTTTGACTTTTCCTTGGTCGAATTGGTTGTCTACTTTGCGACAACAAAAAAATTAAACTACAATGACGTTATATTTGAAACTCTTCAGTTTATTGTAGGTACAAAAACAACATAAATTATGATAGTGTGACATTTCTATTACAACACAATTTATTAAATTTAGGTGATGCATTGAGTTTTCTGAGTTATTTTCACAGTAGAAAAAACCACAAATATGTGTACTTTACTGGCGAATGCTCCTTTAAGCCCGATAGTACTATGCTACAGCCAGTTTATAAAATGGATCATAATCATCATACTTGCATGGTACATTACACAAAATCCAAGTTTCATATCTGATTCTAGTACACGCGGTAACTTCTTATTAAGTTTTATTACAGACAATATATTAACTATAGGATACATAAATATCAGATCAGTTGGACTTTCTTCAATATACTTTTATGAATTTGATATCAGTGCTCTGAGAGAAACACACCTTGATAATAATATTGAGGATCTAATGATCAAAGGTTATCAAACACCGTACTTTAGCGACAGATCCAACTGTGGTGGTGGTGATGGTATTGTGATATACATATCAAGTTAAATTTGATACAGTGTTCCGAATTTTTTATTCATAATTTAGAAGGTTGATGGATTTAATTATTTCTGCAAGGAATGAATTATTTGTTGCTAGTGATTTCTAGATTACAGTCTGAGAAATCGCACTTCTGGGATTTTCTAATGTCGCGATTAAGTACGCCCTAAACATACGTGAAATGAAATTATAACCAGGAACATAACTAAGACTTGCTCTACGATGATGCGGGCAGCATTGTAACTGGACCTGCACGAAGTGCGTATCTATCAAGGACAATAATAAAACTGGTTGGTTGTCTTTGTCAAAAAGGAGACCACTTCATATACTCTATAATTTTCATAACGTTGTATATGGTGTTTCCCCTGCCTATGTCTATGAGCTCGTACCGCCATAAGTTGGAGTCACAACATTTTGCAATCTAGAGGCTGGAATAATCTTCACGAAGTCTTTAAAAACTTATATTTCAACTCCACAATCCACACCAGGAATCCTCCACCGAATTCACTGACAGATAAATAGACTATAGGATATTCAAAAGTAAAATCATAACTATGTCTATCTATGTTACCCCTTATTATTTGGTCGGTGACGGGATAGTATCCATTCTATAAATAGAGACAATTGTAGTGATTTGAACAATGACTTATAATATTAATCATTTGAGAGATAATCCGTTGTGTCCATGTAGACAAACAGACGAGAATGCCCACCATTATTAGAAAGCGTGTCTCTGAACGCCACGCAAGATTGATTTATTGTCTGAACCAACCTTCCCGTCCTCCTTCTACCCAATCTCTTTTGGTCCGAGTCAAAGGAACTATCAGATGAATTGAACTTTTCAAATTAGTGAAATATTTCAAAAATATGTTAGAGATGCAAAAATATTTGAATGAATTGTGCTAGTGGTATGTATTAGCATTATTTATTCCACTTGTATTATTCATTATATCTGTTGTGTACACTTTATATAATGGTCTCAATCTGCCACGGTATGGTATATACCTACATCCTAATATCTCCGTCTCTACCTCTGTATGTTTCTTCTTCCTTTCCGCATTTATACTTTGTCTTTATTTCCCAGCTATTTGTGGTTTTATTAATTTTGTTTTCATGTATTCACTGCATTATTAATTAAGAAACTTCACATGTAGATAGTATGACGCCCTTTACCATGATTTTAATGTTAAACTTGTGCATGATGGAGGAATTGTTCATATCTAGCTTGTTAGAACTTCTCATCCAACACCAGTTGCTGTAGATATTAAAAGTAAATATGTTTAAACGAGCCAACGCTTTTCTCAGACTTTCACCGTATAGGGTATTTGCTTTATAACAAATATCGCGTGTCACCGAAATTAGTTCCTAATGAAGTTTCCATTTTTGATAAATTATGTACGTGCAAAAATTAGCACTACCTTTAGCATATCAAGCTAAAAATTTATCTTGTCTCTGCCTCTGTTTCTATCTCTCTCTCTCTCTCTCTCTCTCTCTCTCTCTCTCTCTCTCTCTCTCTCTCTCTCTCTCTCTCTCTGCGTGTGTGTGCTGATCGGCCAGATATAACTTCAGGATCAATAAAGCTGCTTTTCCTGATGGGATAAATGATAATTTCGGATAAAGTCTTGACGCGCAGTCGAGATAACATGTAAATCTGCTAGGTTGAATTAGGGTATGTTGTTCGTCAATCGGGCGCAAACATACCGGCAAAAAGATCTGTGTAGCTCATGCAACTGTACACAACTCGCCCATAAAGTAATTCAGAGGTTGGAAAAACTAAGTGTAGAACACGTGCTCTAGCTGTCCCAGTGTCACAGCCACACGATTTGAGCCTGACCTAAACCATTTATACCTCAAAAGTGTACTAGATCCACTAGATAAGCAAATCAATCACCGGAGCACAATCTGTGGGAAAGTGAGTCAAAGTTTCAAGACCTCCTCGTCAATCGGTAGAATCAACACTATTTTTTAGACAGCAACACAGGGGATTTCCCAAAATCTAAATAAGCTGAACTGGACGATGTGGGTAAATGTTGAGATAAAAAATTATTTCACCTAATTATGATCAACCAAAAAGGATTCGTCATATTATTTAACAAATGTTTTAGGAGGAAATGCAGCTTTAAACGCATATCCTCTCCTCTCAAATAATTCATGAAACTTAAAAAGATGGAATCTGTTAAAAATAAGATAAAACAGAGCCTTTTATTATATTTCCAGACAAGAGCAGCAGAAAATGACGAAAATTTGCGTTGTTCTCCTCCTTGTGGCCTTGTCCAGTTCTATTATGGCACAAAGAGATCCTAGTAAGTTTTAACTATACTCTTTCTCTCTGGCAATCTTTCTCTTAATTATAGTCACATTAGGAAAAATTGCTATGAAGTAATGTGGTTACATCAATGTCTTTTCCATACGTACAAGGGTAGATTTTGCTAGGATGGACGCTATGACTGACCGTAACCATATCTAAATGCAGATTATTGAGGGTCTAATATTGAAAACATTTATGATGATTACAGTTGCAGAAGGAAAATTGCGTGAGATAAGGAAATAAATACAAATCATATCAATGCACGAAGATTATGATCATTGTAGAAGTGTGAATTAACTCAATACTATTGTTATCTGCATAAGACATTTTGTACATGGAAATAATAGAAACATGCCAATGAATATTACTAATAAATTCAGCAATTAACTTATTTGGTCAGATTTATTATTTGATTTACGCAGTTTACCTTCACATGTATGAAATAAAATTGATCACCCCATCGCTGTGATCCCACCTTTGATCCATAATAGCAGCAAAAAGAGTTCCCCATCTTCTGATACTTTGAATGCAAAAACAAAATATTCGAAGACACTAACATTATTTAATTACCGTTTGAAATGGTAAAGCAAACTCATCATGAACTCTTCCAGACAAACATTGGATATTCACCTCTTGTAGGTCAATGCATTCCCGTGCAGCTTATAATATCACATACTAAGAAGTATGATCTAACTTAATGATAGGAGATTTTCTTTTTTGGAAAGAAATTATAAATTTCGAATATCATCGTATGGATTTTGTGAAACGTTTTCCACAGGGGAAAATTGATTAGTACTTTTTTCTCGCTATAACTACAACGACTCGAAACTCTGGGGAAAACACGAATATAGGTTAATGGCGTGAAGACATCTTTTCCTAATGCGTTATAAATCTATTCATCTTTGAGTCTAAGCCAGTCATAGAACATATGCATGTTATATTCACCCCACAAACTGTAGAAATTGATAAATTATTATCATAGCAACTTTAGTCTCTTGTGTGGTCTGTACAGTGTGCATTCCTTCAGTCGATATTTCAGCATTTACGTTTCGTAACCATGATATTGTTTTGAAAAAGTTGTTATAAACAAGAATAAATTCCTTTAATTAGCAAATATAACAAAATTGAGAAAGTATTGTGTGATGTGTGATCTTCGAAACTATACGAATGGACTATATATTGAGAAGAATACATTGTATACTAATTGTCTACTTTTGCGGGGAAGAGGAAATGCGAAATTACGTTTCTCTCCACTTTCAGACAATTTGCAAGGCGTTCATTATCAAATATGAGATATGAAAGACCAAGTAAAAACATACAATTTTGATATAAAGAATGCATCTTATACTAGAACGTTTCTAAATTTTGTTTCTATTGATCCTTGCTCTAAATGGCTGTTGTGTATGAAATATTCAAGCAGAAGTTTCTTCTTCATGATTTAAACAGATTAAGTTTTGACTCTATGAACGGAGATCGGACATCTGACTCTGTAGAGTCTCACATTTCAAAACGTACCTTCTACCACACTTGTTTCACTCTGACTAAATTTTGTGGTCTCTTCATTTTAAGAAGTCTGCCGCGATTAAATTTTGAAAATGTGTCTCATTTTTGTGTATGCGTGGATATATATGCGTGTGTTCTCAAGCAAGTATTGAAAAAAAATGATGATGATGATGACGTTGACAACTACATTCAGAGGACGACGATGGTTGTGAATAAATAATTTAACGGACTTTCTCATGCTGTATCTTCTATAAAATATTGATCCCGAGATATGTAAAAGTGTTTATTTTGTTATCGCCGTACAGATTGCCTGAATCACCCCACACTCCAAGTCGCCAGTCGATGTCCTGAAGACAGGACACCGAGAATCATCTGGTACTTCGACAAAACTAATGAGAAATGTGGAAAGCTCTCTGGATGCTTTATGGGAAGAGGCCCAAACGAGTTCCAAACGCAACAGCTGTGCAATGAACGCTGCAACGTTTGAGCTTGAAGAAAAATACAATATTTCTTCTTGTTGCTAGATATTCAATGATAATTTAATTGGTACTTTGTATAGTATATAGTATGCTGTCGTAGGAATAAATATTGTTTAAATCAAACCATATACTACTATGCATACTTTGTACTAACAAGCATTTAATATAAATGTAATTTCTAGGCTTAACTGCAATTGTATGCTTTCACTGAAGCAATAAGTATGGAATCATGCTATTCTTTCTTTCGTAATGTCAAGATGGGTTTTCAAATTATGTTAAATTTAGAATTAAAACTCAAATTCTGCATACAAACATTCTGTCCATGCATTTTTGTTTTTCTCTTTTTTCCTTTATTTGTTAGTCTCTTCCCCGTACAATTACATCCATCCCCTGACCTCGTGGCCGGTGATGGTGCTAGTACTAAGACGAATTAAAACTCAAATTCTGCATACAAACATTCTGTCCATTCATTTTGTTTTCTTTTTTTTTTTTTTCTTTACTCTCTAGCCTCTTCCCCGTCGAATAACATCCATCCCTTGACCAAGTGGCCGGCGTTGGTGCTAGTACTAAAACCAATATGCACATTTACAAAGTACCACAATCATACTTCATACTTTGCAATCAACTGTCTCTATAAGAAACGGTGTAGTATTGCCAGCTGTACAAAATGAATGATTATGCTTGAACGACAGGCGGTATACATGATCTCCTTTTTTTCCCTGGAAAAATCTCCCACTTATGTAACAGTCCAACATTTCAATGTATTTGATAAAGTTTGTATATTCAGATTGTCAGATTTACATGTCAATAGTTCAAAGAACCATTTTATTTTATTTAATTTCTCTTAACCTTGTTTCCATAGCTACATATTTGATTCTTCCTTGCAATATATCTATCTATCTGCATCTGCACTGGCTCATGATAGCGTACCGTGCTTGCAAACAGAAGGGTGTTAAGTTTGAATACTGGCTGTACCAACAGGGTCTGCCACCTCGGTATTACACTGGGTAAGGCATTTCCTGCACATTGCCACTGCATAATAAAAACTGTCATGGGTTTAAGTGCCGTTAGATATCAATATATCAATGTGTCTATCCGAATCAAGATTTTCTACTTTCTTTTCTCACCATAATGCAAAGTTTTAATTATTTATTCATTAAAACGTAAAATATTACAAGGCTATGAGGTCTGAGTGGACAACAATTAGCGACAACACCCGACGAGAACTGTACACCTTTCAAAATATTATTTCGCTAATGTAACGTCAGATACAAGACGCAGAGGGAACGGGAACATTTGTATTGTTATATGTAGGTGTCACGGAATTGTGTATGCTTTATATCGATGTATATGTGTGATCAAAAATGTACTCGGGTTTCGTTGACGCGTACAGCGTTACCCGAGGGTGGTTTATTTTTTTCGGCTCTAGTTATTCCGAAATACAGAGCGCGACTCAACCCATGCTGCATGTGCAAATTGCCTGCAGTGAAAACCGAAGGACCTAGCTGCGCATATTCATCACAGCTAGGGTACTTATAGAGCAAATTCTCTATATACAAATTACACTACTACGAGTAATGTCAGGAAGCTTACCTCTTTACGGGAGCAATCTTCAGCTGTAGAGGTATGTAAATTTAAGATTGCATTCTTTAGTACTATTCGTTTTATATGACAGAATTTTTTCATATATTAGATGTTTTAGAATTTATTCTAAATTCTACAGAGAATCAATACCTAGGTCATACAACGCCATGATATTAGAAATACTATAGTCTGGTTCAAGTTAGATATTTGTTGTAACTGAACAGACGGATTTTATTTAATTATACGCAGCATGCATTGAATGATTAATGTAATGTGTAACGAGATGTAATTCATGTGCGCGCAACATATATCAATGATAAAGTACTTAACCGTGCCATATGTACTACACGGTTCAGTTGTTATACTTGCAGCTGCCCTTGTGTATGGTTTGGTGATGTGGAGTCACAGAACTGTGGGGTTTCTTGGGACGTGTACGCTTTGTCTGGTGACGTTGGCTCGGAAGAGAGTACTGGCGTTCTCGACGTGAGGGACCAAGGCTTCGCGACCATCAGGTCTGTGTTGAATGAGAAGGCTCTCGAGGGATCCTTCAACATACTGGGAGGGGTGGACCATGCGTGGTGGCTCCTTGACCATTGACTAGAGCAGGTGGAACCGGAAATACATCTTGGTCGTCAACTGGACGCCACGATAGTTATATATATTAAGTGTTCCATGTTATTGTAATTTTCACTATTGCTATCTGAGCAAAATTTCATGCATGCACACTTTCAATATCGCTATATGAGTGATAAATTCATAAATTCGTGCATCCATATTTAAAATATCGCTAACTGAGTGATATGTTGATAAGTGTACAATTCATGCGTCCTTCTTGTGGATAAATTGTTAATGATGCATTATTCGTAGTCGTATATAAAACACATGTTTTGGTCACCCTTGGTGCTTAAATAAAACCTTGTTTGTATTAGGTTGTAGATCATATACTTCTATTTGTTTAGTGATAGGACGTTATTCACGTTTGTTTAAATTCCATTCGTTAATTCATCTTTGATTTTTCTCGTTGAGTTGCTTGTTGTTGATAGTTCCATGTTAGGAACTATATAATTTTCCTTATCTTTTTGTTATAATGGTGTCAGATTCGTTCATCTTTAAATTGCGTTTATAAATAAACATCTCATTAACGCAACTGCTTTCGTTGTCTTCAATAATCCAATCCCAACCCGGCTTCATCCTGTAGTTGTATGTGGTGATTTCAATTTAGCTTGTTTTTAATTAGACGATGACTGGTCTGTGCCAAAAATCTGAAAAGAGGTTGTAGTTACTGGCATTTAAAATTTATCATGTTGTCGGCAAGATAAATGCCACCACGGGAACGCCAAGATAGAATATTTTTCCCCAGGGCTAAACTGCAGCACTTGTCGCATTTGGCAGCCAAAAGATCTATAACACTAACAAGCGTCAGAAAAGGTGACTGTAGACATAAGAACTAATGATATCTAAAAGAATGGTGCACAGACTCATCCCTACCGGACCTCGAAAACGCCGCACTGTATGACAAAACGGGTTTACCCCGATCGAAAAATCTTTCAGCTAGTAAGCTACTCCCCGAACTTTCTTTTACTGAACCCAATAAACTGGACATACTATTTGTTTAACTCCAAGAACGTCGAATGTATCCCTAGTCTAGAAGAACCCAAGATCCTTACAAGGACTAACACAATACATTGGAATGAGGAGAAAGAGGCCGTTTACATTCAGCACTGGAGCAGTTTTTATAGCCTTACATTCCGGTCTCGAAACTTCAGTGGTAAATTTTTCATGCAACGCGTTCTAACTTCAGCAGAGGAAGGATTACTTTCAAAACGTAAAAAATTTATACAATACGGGAAAATTGAGATATTTTGGATAAGGATATTAAAGATTTTCAAAGGCGTTTGTCGACAAAATTACATACTTGGAAAATTAAGACAACGCCCCCACCCCACCCCCACCCCCCGCAGACAAACAACAAACCAGTGAGTCCTAATTCCCAAACACTAGTGTAGACAGTTGTTACCTGAAGAATGAGAAATTACTTTTCTGAGATTAAAAACAAAAGTGAACCTGGTCTTTTTTATCTTTGTCTTTTTATAATGCATAACTCAGTACTTCCGAATTTAGTCTTGCAAAATGTATCAAAAAACAAATCTTTGGAGATAAAGAAAGCAGAAAAGGAAATGTTACGGTTGTAATGGACCGAGATAAGTATACTCTGTAAGCAGAAGGTCATTTAAATGATTTGGTATATCATCAGCCTTTATCACAACCAACCTACCATGAAACATCATTGTGCGTCAGACGTGAACTTTGAAACTTACGTGAAGACGGTTTCTCAGACAGTTTGGGAAATTGACTATTTGCCTCCGAAAAATTCAAGGCCATAGATCTTTATTTAAACCTTTTGTCTCAAAAACAGTTTTCAAAGATACAAATGATTGTCCGAAAAATCTGACAACAAATGTAACCTCCTAAAACCTATGTTATGGTTATATGAGATAGTGACAGCCTTTATACTTATAATGAGCATGGTCATGATTTGGATCCTTATAGAATGGTCAGGTTCACAACGTATAAGCGTACAACTTTTCATTGCGTTTTGTCAGAGTGTTCAGGTGCTGTAGATAAGTGTACATGAACACAGCGGTAGAATGAATAGAAAACAATACATGTATTAAAATAATGAAAGGAATCATCTTTATTTTGTTTTGTTATGGTCACACGTTAGCCCCTTAAGCAACAGTTGAAATTAATTGTCCTGAATTGCATGCTATCTTGACCAGGAAAGACTTATTTTTATAGTATTACAAGGAATTACGATAAAAATAGATACAACAACATGAACACTGCCAACTTGGTATATTGACCAGGAAAGGTTTATTTTTATAGTGTCGCAAGGAATTACGGCAAAAGTAGACATAACAGCATGAACACTGCCAATTTGATCACAAAAATGTATCCTAAACAGTCTGCACGATACAACTTTGTCATTGGTAAACTAGAACTTGCTGTAAATCGCAGATTTCAAGTGTACTGGTGGATTCCTTTTGAAATTGCAAGATTTTTAGTGTAATTTTTAGCTTTATATCTGCACAAATTAATTGGGGCATTCAACAAATGTGTTGACCTTCTTGTCAAATTATTTCGAAATCAATAAATGTTAAAAATGGAAACGTTTGTGATTCGTTTCCCAAACGATACAATATCGATGCAACGTTCAAGAAATTAATAAAGAACTTCTCTTATTTCTCACCGTTTGACTCCCCATTCTGAAAAGGTTTAAATAATCTTCAAACCAGTATAGTGTGAAAAGATCGGGAAGCAAACCCATATGATACGAAATGTTCATATTACCACCAAAGATCGTCTTAAAAGCAGTAAAAAAACTGGTAATTATATCATAATCATCGGAATCATGAATACCATCTCGTTAAATTCATAGCATACCGGAATATTGAACACTGTACAGGTAACACCAGTGACCCTCCCGTTGATATTCATTTGAAGTCTACCATCTACTCAGAGAATGTAGCAGATGGTACAATTGAAGAAATTGTGGACACAAACTGAGTGTGCACATTCCATAAAAACAAAAATTATACTCTAAAACCGGAAACATATTTCCAAATAGTTTACCAAAGATCGTTGAATGAATATAAATATATATATATATATATATATATATATATATATATATATATATATATATTCCATATCTTATGACTGAAATTCCATTTTCGTTTAAATATATATTTTGAATTTTAGTAAGGTTGTTAATTAGTGCTACAAGTACGTATGATTCGATATAGTTATTAAAACACGACTTCTTTTGAGAATATAATGCAACGGTTTCCTGTTAGGTTCATAACATCCATGTGTGATCATAACAATTCAGACAAATGATAGACGCTTTCGCCAGTAGAGGTGCATTTGAATCGTCCAAATAAACAAAATCAATTTTGCAGTACCACTAGCTAAGCTTCTGCAATGTACACATACTATAAATACAATTCAGTCGGCTATCTTGACATATGTAGCAGACAGATCGATTTTTATGTTGAGGTGACTCGAGAAAGATATTCAGCTTGTCAGACCTTTGTTGTCATAATTTTGCTTTCTTTCTTTTCTTGGTAACTAAAAAGAAGAAGTTTTAAAAAACGCGATCCCCCCCCCCCCAACACTGTAATTACATTGGTGGAATATTTATTGTCTACTGTCCGTGTTTTCGTATGTCTCAAGTTGTTAGGAAGATTACGTAACAACCACACCACTTAGGGAAAGGAAATATCGTAGGCTTAATCAAATGTACTTATTGGTTATCTGATTCAATTGTCACATTCCTTCAGTAACTTCTGCAATTTTAAAATCTTTTTCCTTGATGTTTCCACGGAGATTTCAGGGTGAAAACTCGTTAGTATGATTGAAACAAAATGACCGAACATGTATATGACATTGTATGATGACCATTATAAGAAACTCTTACAACAGAGCAAGATGAACCGTCTCTGCAACAGTTATAAAAAACTGATTAAAGTAGTTAAATTATGATTATTTAAAAATGTTGTTATCCCCCTTATTAATTTCAGACGTCATTATGACGTATGCATGTTAATTAGTTTAGATTATCAGTACTTTTATCACTGGTTGAAAGACTCAAGGTAAGCATCATCCTATTTAAATGTCCTATCATTGATTTCTCATATGACCCAGTGTCCATTAACATTTGAACACTGAGTCATTAATGTGTAATATGATCCAGCATTCATTAATGATTGAAATAAAAAATTTCAATATTTTTATCTTGAACAGAAGAATATATGTGTTTTAAATTACCCATAGTACTATTTTGCATATCTCTTCTTTTCAATCTGTGAATATGTGGATATGACTTGATTACTACCTGACTATATACATTTCATTTACATGTCTCCGATATCTAGTATAAATAGAAAATCTCAGTTACTACCTGACTATACTTAATGGCTCATTTTGTTTTAAATTTTGCTGACCGTGTGCAGTTAGAAATCAGAAATTTACTCCAGCTGAATTAGTTTCATATTGTAAGGCACTAGCGCGTAACTTACAAGAACGTTTTGCATTCTTCAAGAGCTCATTAATGACAACTCTAATTGTGGTAGTCCTACGTATGCTGCTTTTCTCGATACTCGAAAGGCCTTCTACACTGTTTGGCACACTGCATTACTTTTGAAAGTATATAATATGAAAATTTGGGGAAATTCTGGGGAATAATCGCGAATATCTATCAACGCGTAGATAGTGTGGTTGTAGTTAGCAAAGTCAACTCTAAATGTGTGATATTACACAAGGAGCATCTAGTATTTATAGACGAGTTGCTACATGACTTGGTAAAAAGCAAACTAGGATGTCAAATCGTAAGTTTACAGCTAGTATATATGCCAGTCAAATGCTCCAGATAACTTAGTTAAAACATATGAGAGTATTCTCGAATATTATAAAATAGATGACACTACAAACTAAATGCTACAAATGTAGATGAACAAGGAAAGTCTCTTTATTTTTGGTCTTACAAATGTTGGGATAGTTACCTGAAACCTAAACCCAATACAAGCCGCCAGTTTGTATAAGATAATCATGATTCCAACCGGACTCTGCAGCTGCGAACTTTGGAATGAGCTTCAAAATGCTTACCTACTTGTACTAAAGAAGTTGGAACACTTTACTGCAAACAAATTCATTGATTCTCTGAACAAGCCCGCTCATATATGTACGAGTCAAAGCTGGGACTGATAACAATCACAACCAAAATTGATCGTCTTGCTAGATAAACTCCGTACTCTGCCTAATACAATCATCTCCAAGCAAATATTTCTTATACGTCTCGACATGTATTTTGATAGCAGCCAATATGTACAAACTGGATTTATTTTTGATACCAACATAACCATATTTGAAAAGGAAGAGCCTGCTTTGCGCAGCACAAAGAGTACCAATCATACTTTTTTTTTTTTAATTTTATTTTTTTCTCGACATCTACAAATACTAATTCGCCATTCCATTCTATGTTACACTGCGAAAAATAATTATGAAAGTAAATTAACCAGGGTTATAGCATCCCTATGGGTATTAAAGCCAGGTCTTGATGTTTCTCACTATCAAAAATGTGCTCAGCAGTATACAGACCTATTTCAACATGTGGTCACATCATGCATTTTAATAGGACAAGTTGCCATCGACATTCGCTGGCATATATTTGACCAAGTTTGGACCTGTGCTACACATAGAACTCAATCAAACAAACGACGAGTGCAAGTTACCAACACTTTTAGGAACTGACATAGAAAATAGACTGGATAAAATACAACTTTATCATTTTTAGGTCTGTTCATTCCCCATCCAGCTTCTTGTCCTTGTATCACGAGTGTATTTCTTAGCTTGCTGACTAAATGTTTTATCCGAAAGCAAAACTTCCCATTTATTTGGTATCAAAACATTTCAACCTGTAGACTTCTTTTTTTTTTTAAATCGTCTTCATTAGTTGACTCGAATTGTAATGATAAACTTCCTTGAGATTTATGTATACCGATTATGTGCCACTATGTATGTTTGCATGCACTTTTATTATTTGATATCATCCCATTTATTCCTTACTCCGCTGTATCAGTTTAATAGCTATCACCAACAGAAAGTTTATGAAAGAATTTTCATCATAATCATCAATTTCTTTCTGTTCTATTCTATTTTATATATGTAAATTGAACTCTCCTTATGGAGGAAATAAAGAGTGATCGATTGATTGATTTATTGTCAGCTGGTAACTGTATAAATCTTCTAAAATAGCATCACAGTACAACAAAGGGATCATTAGGTCAAGGCAGAAGTAAATCAGTCACAGTATATGTGAAAAGAACTCGAGAATATAAGGCCACTCTTTACTCTAACAATATTAATTCTGGAGGTGCAAAAGTACAGTCTATGGGGTGAGAAGAAAAAAAACATTTAGTTGATCCCCTGTCAGTCAGAAGAAGAATTTGTTCAGTGATGATCCATACAGGTTTCTTATAGAAGTAATCTGCATGTTTTCTTTCTCAGCTGTAAAGCTATGTATTTTTTTTTTCTCTTTCTTTCTGCAGCATCCCAAACTGATGGAATAGTATCAGTGTTTGAATACAGTAATCACAATGATGAAGCTGTTGTAGAGCTATCTGGATACAAACTGCGACATTTTCTGTTCTCGTGGCCTAGCGTTTCACCGAATCAGCTATCGAGACATACTGGAATTGTGGGGCTCCATAACGGTAAGGATATATATATATATATATATATATATATCTATATATATATATATATATATATATATATATATATATATATATATATATATATCATAACCCGTACTGCGTTTGTATATATTGTTTCGTTCGACCCATGTAACTTTTCCGTTTCCTTTGCAAAATTTTATAAATTTACAAAACACAGCGTCAGTAGAGGCCTAGATGGGAATTTTAAAATGCTCTTATAATGAATAACAGGTGATTTATATTTTTTGCAAATGGAAGAAATTCACATGATACTAATTTCGGTTTGTTGTGTTTTCTCTAGGCGGCGTAATCTGGAAGTTATCTTTTACTTTGTTTAATTCTTACAAAGTTATGCCACCTTTTTCGATTGACGAGCTAAATGAACGTTTCCCTCTTTTGGTCTAGCAGCTGGCTTGCCGAGAGTTTTTCATCAGTGTAGCATTACTTTCTTGAGAAAGAGACGGGATTCATTAGTCTAGCGTATCTACTTGTGAAGAGACTTTATAATGGGGTAGTAATATAAACATATAAGTATACATGATACAGTTGAATATGATGTCCTTCGCTAACACACACCCCACAAGAAGCAAGGAAAATACAGTGTTTGTCATTTTTACCCACATAAAAGAAGGTTATAGCCGATTAGCGCTGCCATACTCGAAATATTTAACTTAGCATATATATGTATTTTCCCAACACTTTTGTATAGTGTTTATTTATAGTTGTATTTTATATTAAGTAATTCATTGAACACAGACTGGTTTCTACAGGTTTAAAATCTATAGTACTAATATTAGTTCCTCTACCTCCTTTGTCGACGGAGTACTAATTGGATCCTATATATATCAATGGAGCAGCCAGGTGTGATTCTAACCAGAGTGGGTTTTTTTTCCCCCACTTTGGCTCATGTTCGTAGCAATGCATACATGCTATTACAGACTAAAGTCTCCTTAGTTTATTCCAGTTAAAAGCAAATGCAATGTCTTACCAAAAACGACTCTAAGTGTCCTCTAAACAATCGAAGCGTAATAGGCCGTCATATATAGGCTCATTCTTTGTAAGAAGAGACACAAACTGTTTGGTAACTTGGACTGTAATTTTGTTGCTCGAATTCATTACCTATGAATGAACAAATATAATGAATTCGAGCAACAGTGCGTTCTGGAGAGCACATCTTGGCTTACATGGAAAACATTTGCATATTGCCGAGTTTTTGTTATAAGGGAGGCAATCCAGTGCACAATGTACAACGTAAGCCTCTGAGGCTGTGGCCCTGTCGCGTTTGGACCAGTTCCAGGATGGACTCTGTTAAAGGCATGTACACATTTTTCATCCACCCACTAACCCATAGCAGTATACTTTACAGTTTATATGCTTCTATGAAACCTTGTCTGCTGTTTCTTTGTACTATTTCAGTCACCTTTCAGTAGATTGAATCTTGGAGCTGCAAAATGTTAAGGTGCTGTCTGGTCTGAAATGGCCAATTTCTCATCAGCTGATCCATGTTGCTGTGGTGTATCTACACGGATATACGGTCTCAGATTTGTTTTTATGCGTTTTCCAAAAAATAACTTTTATACGACTCTTTTTAGCTGTTGGCAAGCATTTGGACTTTATATTAAATGTTGACATTGCTCCATATTGATTACTCTCAGAACTTTATAGTCAGAACAATTAGCAGCTTCAACACGTATCGGTGTAATTCAAATTTTTATGTTATTACTTATGTTAATTAATAATTTATCGCGGCTCGGATGGTGAAGGGTGTAATCCCATTGGATTGGTTTGATCCAGTGAGACGACTATGAATCTTGGAACTCAATTGGCTTGTGCCTGCATACAGCCCCTCTTGTCACCAGAGGGGCCCACTATACCTTTGGTACCAGAAGGGAGTTTGCCTACCTATGTAAGTCTCAAGAAAGAGTAACCGAGGAGGCAGGTGTTTGGACGGGCATGAGTAATCATTTGCAGAACCTATATATGTTACTGCCCGACCTGTCGGGCTTAAGCAGATTGGTCACCTTTGTCACAAAAGAGACACTGGCTTGCCCGGTTTCCTTAGTGTATGTGTGTCAGTTCGTCTCCCGGGATACAGTAATTGAACACGGCAACTTTGGAGAGTAGAATGCAACGGTTTCAAGTACAGTTCATAAGATCCATTGTGATCTTAAGGATATGCCAGTAGTAGTGCATTCGAACATTCCAAATAAAAAATAAACTTTGCAGTTTCATCAGCTATGCTTCTGCAATATGCACATACTATACGCACAGTTGAACCAGGTATCTCAAGAGATGGATCAGTCAGATCTATTTTCATGTTGAATTGACTCGAGAAAGATATTCACCTTGTCCGGCCTTATTGTCACACTTTTGCTTCCTTTGCCTGGAAACTCAAAAGAATAACCACCATTTGTTTCTCCCGAACCCCGTACCCACTGTAAGTACACTGGTGGGATACTAATTCTCTACTGATGTTTTTTTTTTGTTGTTGTTGTTTTGTTTTATTTTTGTTGTTGTTTTTTTTTTTATTTGTTTGTTTTTTGTTTTGTTTTTTTTGTATTTGCAAGAGTGTAAATGTCACGATTTCTTCAAACAAAAAGATTCTGAAAAAGTCAAGATTTACATAGTAAATTAAACACTAATATAGTGTTCGTTTTTTATTCTATATTCATTTGTTTCACAATACTTCTCGACTTTAATCCCAAAATCATCAGGCTTCTTTGTCTCATTATGGGCGATCTAAATGTGGAGATCGCAAAAGGAATATACCATATAACAAGTTTTTTATTCATTATATGATTAAGAGTCAATGTGACCGTTGACCTTTCGATGCAAAATTAATCAAATAAATAAAGTCTAGTGCTGTCATCAAAGACAAGATATCTCTAAATTTTAATAAAGTATGTTTAACAGACCTCGAGATATGGTGTTGATACCATTGTACTTTCTTATGACATAATAGCCATGGCGTTTGGTCATTCGCTTCTCAAACTAATACGCGCTTTGGGATCATCTAGGGCAGCTTATCAGAAAAGTGTAGTGTCGATATGTTAGCAGAAAATCATCGCACAGAAACCATTTGGTATTGTCCGTCACAGTTACCTGACCCTTAACCTTTTGACCCAACAATTGACATACCGGTAAGTATGTGTCTTCTATCACGGAAACAAACTTGTCATCCGTCGGACGGACAGACATGACCCTAACAAGATACGATCTGCCTTGCGTATGATATGAGGTATCAGAGTGATTATTCGTATCATGATATTGCAAAACATGCACAGGATTCTGAGAAAATGGTAACTTCTGAGTTTGCCGCGAACTTAATGCTTATGAACGGTGTTATAATATTGGTTTGCCTTTCTGTAATGGTGATTCTTATTGTAATGGTTGTAAAACGAAGTTACCATAATGGCTGACCTAATTGATGGTTGACATCGATTTGATGACTGTCTTCGGTTGTCGCCCTAGCTGATACAGTTAACGTAAATTATAACCTAGTTGGAAAGTTTATATGCAGATAAGTTCTAAAAGTTATAATAATGGCTTTCCTTTCCTTAACGGTAGATATAATTTTCCATGGTTATGCACAACTTTACAATAATGGCTAACCTTACTCCGATGGCTGAGGTCACTCGAATGATTGACCTTACTTAATGGTAACCTTATTGCAATAGCTACCGTAACTTTTATGCTTATTTACAGAATCACAAAAACGGTTTATGTCATGGTTGACGTTTTGGAAATAATAAAAAGTATTATAATTAATTACCTTTCTCTGGTGGTTGCCCTAGCACTGTTTCTTAGTCTTATTGTAATGGTTGACATTTCTGCAAAAGCTGACAATACTCGTGCATATGACTGACTTCACTCTGATTGATAATATATTTATATCGTTTGTCTTTAGCCTTATTGATGGTCATATTGCAATGGTTGGCATCTCTGATCGAAGTCCTTGTACCAATGGTCGTCCTAATTCTTATAGAAACCTGAAATTAGCATTTGTCCTTACTCTGCCAGGTAATCTTATTGTACTGGTTTTCCTTATGTTACGACTCTATGGTCTAAGAAAAATGTAACAGAAAGAAAGTGAAACCAACAAATCAAGTAAAAAATCAACAAGCAATTTATTACTAGATAATTAAAATGAAAAATCAAAAAGTCACTTACAGTAATGTGTTTTGAAATCCTAATAATCCAATAAGAATGATTGTTCTAATCACAAGTCCTAAATATAGAATGTTCCGAATTCACGGCTGTGTCCATGAATGTTATGATGTGCTAATGGTCTCCAAAGTCCTGATGTACTAGTAATCTTGTTGTGCTGATGTCAAAATGAAGTATTCCAAAATCTCTGAATAAGTTCAGTTAAACTCCAAAATCATTAATTAAAAATCCAAAATCCAAAAGTTTGTGAGCACTGTTATAATCCAATGAATATTTAAAATAATTCCTCTCTTAGAATTTGGAATGAATTTTCACAACTGTAATAGCTCTTTACAAGACTGATGGTAATGTCAAAACTGAATAAATGTCCACCAAACATGGCATATATAAAGATTGGTCACATGACAGAATGTTCTAGAACATGAGTCATCTTAATGGAATTTTTACTTGTAAACAAAAATCAACCTTGACCTTCAAATTGAGAAAACATATTGATCAAAACAACCTAATTCAAGGACACTAGTTAAACATGTTTTTCCTGATAAACATTAAGATTTAAGCAAATATTAAAGTGAAGAAACATTTATAATTTCCTAAAATATTTATAATATTATATAAACATCATACATAACACTTATAGTAACTGAAACAGAAAATTATACGATCTGACCTTACTCTGATAGGTAATCTTATTGAACTGGTTTTCCTTATAGTAACTGAAACAGAAAATTATACGATCTGACCTTACTCTGATACATGACCTGATTATAAATTCGTGCTCATACCGATGGAACATTATTGTAATGGTTGACCGTACTTTGATGGATAGTATGTCTCATTATGTCTACATGACCTTATTGTAATGGTAGATCTTTCTCTGATGTATGTCATGTATCGTTGTATCCACATAATCTTACTATGGTATATCTTTTTCTGATGTATATGATATCTCTTTATGTCAGCATGATCTTGCTGTCATTGTTGACTTTACTTTGATAAATGGCGTTATTCTAATCGTTGATCTGTTTCTTATGGAAACCTCATTGCAATGGTCAGCATTACTCTGATTAATTAGTTGCATATAATTGTTGACTAAACTCCAAAGGATGACCTTATTATAATAGTTAATATTTTATGATTGATGGCGTAATAATGGTTGATCTTATCAGAATGTAGAATGTTATTGTATTTTGTTGTTCTTATGATGTCCTTATTGTGAATAGTGACCTTATTATAATGATAGATATTATTCTGATTTTTGACGTTATTATGAAGGTCAAGCTTATGATGGACAGCCAAATTCTAATTATGTATCTTACTATGCTGTATGACCTTATTGTAATTTATGTCCTCATATTAATGAAAACTAAATTTTAATTGTTGTCCTTACTCTGATGATTTTACTGTAATGGTTTACCTTACTCTGGTTGATGACGTAATAGTAATGGTTGTCCTAATACTGATCGTTTGTACGAAATGCTGTAACGCTGTTGAGGTGCTCTTCCAAACACAACGTCAAACGGCAGATCAGCTTCAATTCTCTTCGAATTTCAAAATACAAAACAATATTTGCAAAGGGATAACTTAGTAACACCACCGAGGAAATATTAAAATCAGGAAAGTAATTCTAGGTGATCCGGTAGTTTACAAACTGGAAGACTTTAATAGAGACAATATAAAGGGTATGTGTAACGAGCAAACGATATTACAGTATGACAAACAGGATCACATATACAAAGTTGAAAAGAAGAGACTGAAATAGGGAAAGTATGTATTCGTGAAATGGAAGGGGTATGATGATACGTTTAACAGTTGTGAACCTGCAGAAAACATTAACATAAATGGTAGAAACTCAATACATAGATAGAAGTATCAGGCAACACGAAAACTTTGAGTTTTTTTATAACTATAACGAGATTCTAGATGTAATTAAAGAAAAGACAGCGCATTGCAAAATCGGGGAGATAAAACCTTCATATCATGCAAATTTGTATTGATCACGAGACCAGATAGGAATACGAACAACAAGATGGTACATATGAGGAATATAGTAAGGTGATTGTAATTTAGGCAATATCTTAGTTACGTTACAAATAACATTACAGAATAAAATAAATGAGACAACGTTGAAACATACTGAAATTGATTCAAACTATATTACAAACAAGCAGAAAAACAAACACAACGTAAAAAGACTACAAGTTTCTCTACAATATTCTAAACAAGATGAAAGACAATGAAACTCTAATAGACATTGATACAATCATCAGAACATTTTAACTTCTCTGAAATTCCATTCAAAGAATGTATAGCAGCGAGTCACACAACTACTCAATCAACTATGAATTTTACCTGGACAAACTTTTTATCATGAACCATTTTAGAGCATCCATACAACTTCTATCACATAGAATTACCACAAAATTAACCAAAATCAGTTTGGGAAGAATTTTCACACCATGAAGTCAAAATCAGTATACTTTTCAAAGTGCACAGATTTACAGATTTTGAAGATCTAGTTTTAAAAGAAACATAGTAGTAATTTCAATTAAGATACTCCAATAAATGGAACAATTAGCTGTACCAACAGTTGATAAATGCTACCAATGTCACAGAGAATTCTGGCGGAGGAAATAGAACAACGAATAAAATGTACATAAGGTGCAAAGATTGCACGAATATTTAACTTGATACAAATTACTCCACTGAAATTTAATTCTGTATATACAAGCTACTGAATATCTTTGAAACCTACACTCTAAATTTGACAGTGATGAATCAATAAAACAATACAGACCACTGTGTGACATAAAGCTTCGGCAGAATTAACTAAACTGGGTTATTTGGATTGCAACATCTGGTTGTGAGATTTCACACTGGCATTTGATTGGCAAGAATATACCATATATAGCGAAATCAGTATACCAATTTTAGGTTTACTTCCTGTCGGAATGTAAGATATCTCCTCCTTATGACGAAGTGTTCAAATCGAATCACAATAACATAGATTTGGAACAATTTAATTTGATCTGCAACAATTTAAAAATTTCACCATGACAAGCCTCGTGAGCAAAAATGAGTACTTGATATCTACTTTATAGAACATAAAACTGTACACCAAGGTTTTTGGGGACCTAGATCAGATATTATGTTAGCCGCTTACAAACGTAAAACAAAACTATGGAGCAGGTACTACTGAATATTGGAGAACATTACCAGCTGATGAAATGAATTATATGGTTGACAAAGAAGAGCCAATAGAATGGACATACTTCTTTCTGCAAAACAGTATTAGCCTGACAGATGAGGGAATATATAATCAAAGTATCAGATCATGCGTAATCTGCATCTTTGATGCACAGTTTCCAAACAGAACATATATTACTCTGTTAATCAGTCCGTTGCGACGGTATCAGACAGTGTTAAATGTTAATGGAGCTACTAATTCTAGGACAACTAGGTTTCGATGCAGATGAAACCATCATGGTAGAATTCTAAAGGTGCGTAACATCTTCCAGCATGAAATTGTTCTTTGCTGTATGTAGTGACAGTATTTTTTTTCTTAACGAGTGATATAGTAATGAAAATGGATAGCATAGCTGGATGCAACAACAATTTACAGAAGTTTACTCGTTTAAACTGGGGTTAAGACCCTAGAATTAATAATGATGTAACCAAGAGAGGTATTCCAAAGCATAATAAACAACTCATAACAGTAAGACAAAAAACTGATGAGAACAAACATGAAGACAAACTGGGTAAAAATTATGTAGAGAGGAAGGATCATGATGACGATAATTAAACTGTCATCGCCAGGTATGCTAATACTATCAGATTCTCTGACGTTCAAAAGATACGTGACAATTTAGAAACGTCAAAAAACAACGTTGATAACACCAACAACAAAAAAGCCCAAGCAATCGTTTATGTTTATACTTATGGTTGCTGGAGCTCTTATGATTTTCTTTTTGAAATAAGTAACGAGACTAGAACTGATCTAGTCGCTTTGTTTACACTTCTGACCGAACATGCAAGTAACAAGCCAAACAATGGCAAGACAAATACCATAATGTGTTCAGAAAGAAACGAAATAATATGTCTAGCACTACTAAACAACCAGCCTATCACACTACAGATAACTCCAGGAAATGATGTTGCTGTTCTATTAGCTAAAACACAGAAACAATTAGATAATTTTTTCAAGCCATTTTTGATCATGAAAAAAAATGATTGATGGCCTGGAGTATGTGGAGTTGGAGTACGAGGATCAGGAAAATATTACCTCTAACCACATTTGCTATTGATAGTACAGCTGATAATATTGTCGTTACAATAGCTGTGACGATTTCTGCAATTGTTACAGCTTTACTTTGAACAGTTGTTGCAGCCTTTTACTTAATGGTAATTTGTACCCCACTTTTAAATTGATTTTTCCAGTTATATCTCTGAAACTTCCCTCGGCTGTATTTGATGTCCGACTAATCGGGAACCTTTACCTTGAACGCTTTTTTACTGTTCTTGAAGAGAGTCATTTTGGTTGGGTCTTTTCCCCTGGTACTGTCTCTTTTAGCTCGTCAATATGTTTTTATACGTTTCGACAACAAGTGTCGTGAACGTTATTTTTGAGTTGACAACGTCTACAACAGTTACATATCCCCTTAATTCTCTTTCCGCTTTTCTCATCAAGTGGAAGTTCTCCACTTTGAATTTTTGGTAGTAATCATCGATTATAGTCTCTGCTTCTCTTGCCTGCCAGTCAAGTGGTTAATTTGTGTTTATTATTTACATCTCTGTTTCCTCTAGTGATTGCATTGGTTGCCTGATTGTAACTGATGGTTCAAAAGGAAGCTTAGGTTGTGTCTCTGTCATTTGACTTTCCAATGTATTTCCCAACGATCGACACATTCTTCTATGTGTCCAAATATATTTAATCTATCCCGAATCTTTCTGTTATGGTGGAAGTAGAAACAGTTGGATTTTAAAAGCATTTCCCGTTTCTTCTGTATCTCTAAGTCTATTTAATCCATCCTGAAATTCATTTTTATGGTGGAAGTAGAAACAGTTGAACTTTACAAAGGACTTCAAGTTGTTGTTTTCTTTCTGTGTCTATGAGTCTATTTTCTCTCCTATCAAATTCATCTCCTTGCGAAGGAATATATAGTTGTTTGTCATCATCTCTTCGGTCGTTAACAAAAGCAGTTACTCTTTCTATTGTACTAACTTTTAACATTTGTATATAAGCAAATTTGGTGATCCTTAGATGAATTGGATCCATATATTTGTCTTGGGATTTTACTCATATATCACCCTTAGTATCTGTATACATTGTATTTAAATACTTTTTTTCTGATCCTACTTTGTAGCCATATTTCCTGAATATAAACTCCAATCTGACTTCATTTGTTGTTATAGGTTGTAGTTTAGGGTTAACACTTACGATATCTAGATCTTCAAAGCCACCAGCAAAATTAACAAGATCATCAATTTCTGTTTGAATTTGCATCTCTACCATAATATCATCTTCATATAGAGTATTTTCAAGTTCTTTCAGTTCAAATTCTTCACCGCCTTCAGTCATTTTTCGGTTTTAAAAAATAGCGCAGAAAATTGGTCACAGTTGTAAACATTATTGGGATTTATCGATAACAAATATAGATCCATTGATCCTGAAACAGAGTGCAAGCAAGTATTGAACACAGTAATAACAATTGGAACATACAAAGATATAATTAGTAAATGCTTCACTGAAAAAGAGTTAGAAAACATGAAAGGTGAACGAGTCAAAAGACCTATGAAATATCTGTTAATCCCACAGCTGCAATAAGTTCTAAATCATTATCCGATGGTGTAAGTAACATTGTGACATCATTGATCAGCAGCATTCTTCCATTCGACAACTTTGACATTTTACAAAATGAATTGAAGAATGACATAACATCCATTAGATTAGGAGTTTTATCATTTAAGCTAGGCTTGCCTCAATCCGTGTCGAGTGCTTGTTCTCTATAGTGTGAACATATATTTCAACCATATAACACAATGCTTTTTAGAAATAAAAAGGATTTTGAACCAAAATTATTGACAATTAAAATAACTACTGGTTGATTTGTTGTTGATACATTTGTACCTTTAACCACGCTCGTTACAAGCATTGCCATCACAGGAGTAGCAGTTTACAATTCAACGAAGTTCTACAGGGAAAATAGATTAAACAATACTGACTAAAATCTCTTCTGTGCTGAAGTTGGCCATCTTCATTTATTTGAGTTGTCTGTTTTGCTATTCCATCTCTTCAACTGATGGCATTTTTATCATGTGTTGATCTGTTTTCATTGTCCCTCATGTAACGAATGTTTGTCAGTGGAAACATTTGCTCTGCTGTTCGGGATCAGAGAAATCAAACGAGATGCACGGTATAGCATGATCTATGTCAAGTTCATCTTCACTTACATCTTCAGGCTTTGCAACATGTATCCATCTTCTATAGAAGTAGATTTAGGGCACACGTAGTACCTTCAATGTCGTGTCTGATGGGATATTTTTCTTTAAAGCTGATGAAATCCTGCTTCTCGTGTTGCTAATTATCCTGAAAACTTCGTTTTTGTGATACCTTTATGTCAAGTATTTTCTCATTTACTCTTTAATGTGCTATGTTTTATTCTCTGCATTTTTTATGTTCTCTTTTTCACGTTCAATATTTTCTACTTATCAATCTTAATTTGTACTCTTTTTAACAATATTTTACTTACTTTGTTTTTGCGAAAACTCACTCATGTCTTTACCTTCTCCACATTCTGAACATGTTATGAACTCCATCCTATTATGTTCCCAACGAGATTCGAATATATATTTTCAACACATTGTAACATCGTAAACTCATCTTGTAATTACACTTGTTTTCATCCTATACTGGTGTATATGTAGCTTATAAAATTCCTGTCATTTAAATGAAATACAGCGAAGACAAAAAATAGAACCAACATGCAAAAAAAAAAGGTAAGCAAAGAAATAGAGAAAAAAAAAGTCACGTAGAGCTGAATTTGGTAGACAGCTTTGGAAACGTTCACGTGCATTTACACCATCAGAAGCTGAACGTTCCAATAAGGAACAAGATGCTGAAACACTACTTGAAATCACATAACATGAAAGAAGTAAAACTAGGTCACACAACACAATCTATTATTTAATAGGTTCTGAAATATTTGTTTTGGGATTCTTGTTTATTTTGCTCAAAAAGTAAAGTTGCTTCTTCATAGAATCTTCAAGACACAGTGGTAAATGAAGCTGAAAATAGCAATGAACAATAAAAAAAAGCACAAGGAAACAATTCAACGATGACAGTGCATTACAACGGCAGAACCAGCGGAGAGAGGACGCATTGGGTCAGCCAGTACCTTGTCCAGTCCAATACCTGAAGTACTTAAAGTATGTTCTCCAGTTCCCTAACTTTTTCGGTAGGTCAATAACAACATGTCGAGCGAAACAAAACAAAAAACAAGATTATTACCTCTGTTTAGAACGCGATAGTTAAATCTGTTCTTTCAGCTTCATATGACACCCTTATAAAGAAGCTATTGAAGTTTACAATTGGTCCATCATCAGCAATGGACATGGAAGACATTGCAAAGCTGATTCTCTCATTTACAACATGATAGCACGTGAAATTTTTACCTGGCAAAAGTGTTAACATTGTACAATTGAGTTTAAGATCAAACATACATTGTTAGCAAAACTTTAAGTATGTTCTCCAACTGGCTTAGCTGGTGTAGGTATTTCAACAGCTGGATTGTGTTTATATGGTATAGTTGTTCTATTCTACCTTCAGAAGATTTCGAACATGGGTCATATGAAGTGTGTCAAAAGTATTGAGTGAGTATTAATTCCTAGCAAAGTTTTGAAACATGATTCAATAGTAACATCAACCATTGCTAAATTAAACAGTATCGATGAATTGATAAACAAAGCGATCACTGATAGCAAGATACCATACCAGGTGAGGAGTTCGTTTTCATCGTTAACCAATACAACAAGTACAAAGAGATGAAAGAAAATCAGCAATAAATCAAAGGAAGAAAGTTAAAAGAAACATCGCTTGATAAATGGACAGCTCAAGTCAAGAGAGCAACATTACAATTTACCAGTGCAAATGACAACAGAAATGGTAAACGATCCATTTCGTTTCAGATAGTAGATTTTTTAAAAATATTTTATTTATTTATTTATTTATTTATTTATTTATTTATTTATTTATTTATTTATTTATTTATTTATTTATTTATTTATTTATTTATGGGGATGGGTATTACAACATTTCTGCCTGAACTAAGAAACAATCTCATGTACTATGTTCATGACAACAATGAAATGAGGACTGTTTTAATTTCCGATGATTATTACAACTTCGAATTGTGCACGAAAAAGTCAAAGATAGAATGATTTTAAATGGTGACAACGAAGAAAGTATTGCTATTGAATCTTTGAAACGCAACTCAAAAGTTAAATCACTCGAAGTAACAATTACACAGTGTACACAACCAAATTTCAATACTAAATTGCCACGATTACAAAGCCAGAGACTTATACAAACATCTGCTCGATCAGATTCATTTCCTGGACCTAATCAATAACACAGAAGATTACTCTAATGGGTATTATTCGTGTTTATGCGAGTCTTAAACAACTAAAAATATATTTCCCATATGTCTTCTTTCATACTTTGCTTATGGCAATTACAAACAACTACATAGGGGAACAATTCATAGGCTGATAATCAGCATAAAGGATGAAGATGGAAAGGTAAAGTTTTTTACAGTATGCCTGTAATCTGTGTTTGCCACGTAAAGTAAATAGAGCAGGAACAGAATATTCAGAAATATATCCCTTCGACGTCCAAGTGTACCTTCGCGTATTGAGATAAAAACAGCCTAAAATATACAACACTAGGTCAAAGGATTAACAATTACTTTGATCTCAGTAATAACCGTATAGTCAATTTACATTTGCCCTGACAAATTGACTGATGTATTTAGAAGATTTTATTACACATACTAAACACATTTAATGAGAACAATTTGAAATGCACCAAGGCATGAAGGGAACAAGATGATAATAAATTAACTTCGATTGCACAGAATGACAGTGAAAGAGCTAGCAAAATCTCTTAGCTACAAAAGCAGATTGATGAGAACAGAAGAAAAAAAATTTGTATGACCTCAGGACTTGTTCAAACAGAGATTTAATGTGTTACCTACTATTTTTAGTAAAATATATGTATTGGAGAGTGACATGGAGAAAATAAAAATAAAAATCTCTGAACAAATATGGCACTTTACAATCTCAATATGAACAGTTACAGCGAGACTTGGATAATTAAATCAAACTGAACAATCAAGAGATTTTAGGCTAATGAATGTTTAAAATACACACACATTACTGGCTTTAATAATAAGATCACATAACATTAAATTATTGTCGGTGTTGCAAAAAAAGAATGATTTAACAGAGATAACCAAAAAGATAGATAACGTCAAAAGCAAACTAAATGTAGATGAAAGCCCGTTTATATCAATGAAAACAACCTACGATATATCAATTACATTTCTGAAAAACAGAATCAAAACGATAAAAGATGTTTCATTCAGCAAATTCTACAACAAATTACACGCTGTGTTTGAACAATTCTCACCGCGCTTGGGTTCATCATAAGTACAATCGTACTTGCAGTCACAGGCTCGGGCGGCACATCGCCAACACCATCTCCAGCCCCGGCACATCGCCAACACCATCTCCAGCCCCGGCACCTAAACCAGATTCTGGCGGCGCGAAAGAAAGGATAAACAAAGCACCTGAAGCAGCTGGCCGGGATGCCGAAAACGCTAGCAGAAAAAGCGGCGGCTGGTCTTCCCGGAATTATATTGTCAGTCGTGTCATTTTTGCTTAGGGCCGCTGTAATATCATTGGCTGGCTGGCCGGAAACCTCATGGTGCTTGTTATTACATTGTTGTCGCATTCTTTTCCGTTCTCAGCGCGCGAACGTAAGACTACAAGCCCCACCTCGATACTAGCCACAACCAATGCCGTTTTATCGGCTTCGTGATTTTCAGCTTCCATTTTGAGAATGCTTTCCGCTGTTCCACCCACGCTATCGACGCTACCAGCAATAACAGCCGCGATAAGCGCTCCAACAGGCGAAGCGCTAGCCAGCTTGCTGCTTATTGTTCATTGGTTGCGGCTGTTGGGGTGATGGCGCTGCTGTAACAAGCGCAGGTGGTTGAGTAGGTATCCTTTCCGAATTCATATTTATATTTGCGCCCGCTACCATGTTTATGCTTGCCACAAGAAGGGTGTTGCTATTCCCTGCGTTGGTGTCAATTTTTAGCTCCATATTGCTTGGCATTAGGTAAAGATTTTCCCCAACAACACAATCTTGCTTACTTGCAACGTTGTCTATCAACGACTTGTTGTCACAGGATTAAGCCGGGTTGGGACTGGATTAGTGAAGACACCGAAAGCAACTGCGTTAATAAGATGTTTATTTATAAACGCAATTTAAAGATGAACAAATTGGACACCATTATAACAAAAAGATAAGGAAAATTATAAAGTTCCGAACATGGAACAATCAACAACAAGTAACGCAACGAGAAAAATCAAAGATGAATTTAACGAATGGAATTTTAAACAAACGTGAATAAAACATCCTATCATCAATCAACAAATAAGAGTATATGAACTACACCCCAATATAAACAAGGTCTTATTAAGCACCAAGGGTGACCAAAGCACGTGATTTATGCACTTATCAATATAATACTCATTTATTCATCAATCTGTTAACTCATCAATTTATCAATTCATCAAGCGATATTGGAATATGTATGAATTTATGAATATATCGTTCATATAACGAAATTGAAATGGAAATGCATGAAATTATGAATCTATCACACATATAGCGATATTGAAATGTGAATACATGTAATTTTGCACAGATAGCAATATTGAAAATAACAATAAAATGGAACACGTAATATGTATAACTATCGTGGCGCCCGTTTGACGACCAAGATGTATCTCCGGTTCCACCCGCTCTAGTCAATGGTCAAGGAGCCACCACGCATGGTCCACCCCTCCCAGTCTGTTGAATGATCCCTCGAGAGCCTTTACATTTAACACAGACCCGATGGTCGAGAAGCCTTGGTCCCTCGCATCGAGAAAACCAGTACACTCTTCCGAAACAACGTCACAAGACACAGCGTACACGTCACAAGAAACCACACAGTTCTGCGACTCCACAACACCCAACCATACATAAGGACAGCTAAAAGTATAACAACTAAACCGTGTAGTACATATGACACGGTTAGTACTTTTGCATTGATATATGTTGAGCATGTGCGCACATGAATTACATCTCGATACACATTACATTAATCATTCAATGCATGCCGCGTATAATTAAATAATATCCGTCTGTTCAGTTACAACAAATAGCTAACTTGAACCAGACTATAGTATTTCTAATATCATGGCGTTGTATGACCTAGGTATTGACTCTCTGTAGAATTTAGAATAAATTCTAAAACATCTAATATATAAAACAATTCTGTCATATAAAACGAATAGTGATAAAGAATACAATCTTAAATTTACATACCTCTACAGCTGAAGATTTGCTCCCGTAAAGAGGTAAGCTTTCTGACAAGACTCGTCGTAGTGTAATTTGTTTATAGAGAATTTGGTCTATATGTACTCTAGCTGTGACAGATATGCGCAGCAGCTAGGTACGTAAGTTTTCACTGCAGGCAATTTGCACGTGCAGCATGGGGTGAATCGCGCTCAGTATTTCAAAATAACTAGAGCCGAAAAAATAAACAACCCTCGAGTAACGCTCTAGTCGGAAACGAAACCCGAATACATTTTTGATCACATATACATATTGATATAAATCATACAAATCCGTGACACTTGTACTTAGCTAATAAGCTAGGGGTATCTTTATCTTTTAGCCCCAACATATCCTCCACGTTTGCCAAAAACTGATTTTTCACATTAACGCTCTATTCTGATGCCAATATTGATGAGCGCATTTCGGTTTCTGCGGCCAAAATCCTCCAAACATACAGCAATGCCTTGTGATTTGTCCGGCATAAAATACGCAAAAGCGATTTCTGCTGCTTTATCCTTGTCCTGCGCGAAATAGGCAACGTGCTGCTTTCCACCTGCAGGGTCCTCAAATAAATTATACACTGGGTCAAATACAGTCGGATGTGGATTATGAGTGAGAAGGCCTTCCGATATCCACGGACCTGATAAATGAACTGGAACAAAGTTGATACACAACACACCAAGGCCTTTCTTATCACCATGGTTGTACCGCCAATCTGTGTTTTTATTCACTCCAAACTCATAACAAATACGCTCCACATTGTTTAGTTCGGAAAGGGTCACTCCATCTGAATAAGATGGGTATTTTAAACTGGTAGTAAACGTGAAACCGGCAAAAGTTTTGCGACATTTTAGGAGAGGTTTCAGAAAGAACGTGGCCGACAACGCTAACGCCGCACCTGGTAAAATTCACTTGATTCTACCAAAACTTCGTCTCAGACTCTGGATTTCCAGAATTTCAGCGGTTATACATCTCTTTTGTTTCAACATGAGCTAGAGCATAATTATTGGCAAAGTCAACGAATTTTATTTGAAAGAAGGCGTCATCACGTACATAGATGTCAATGTAAAACAGCAGTTCGTGAATCTGCGCTCTTTCGGCATCGCTGTATGTAAAAACACCGCTGGCGCTGTATGTCACGGAATTGTGTATTCTTTTTGTCATTGCATATATGTGAACGAAAATGTTTCGTTGCCGCGTACAGCGTAACCCGAGGGTGGTTTAGCTATTTCATAATACTAAGTTCGATTAATCCTGTGAAACACCTGCAAATTGCCTGCAGTGAAACATGCAAATTACCTCGAGTTCCTTGGCTGCGCATATTCACCACAGCCAAGATACTTATAGAGTGAATTCTCTATGTATAGGCACATTACAACGAATCTTGTCAGGAGTGTAACCACATTACGGAAGCAATCCTCAGCTGTAGATGTATGTGAAATATATAATTGTATTCTTTATTGCTATCCTTTCTATGTGACAAAATTGTTTTATATATTAGATGTTTCAGAATTTATTCTAAATTTTACTGAGAGTCAAAATAACGCCATGCTATCAGAAAGACTATAGTCAGTTTCAAGTTAGCCATTTTTTTAATATAACTGAACAGACAGATTGAATTCAATTATACGCTGCATGCATTGAATGATGAATAATGTTCGAGCTCTTACGATCCAGTTCGATTATTCTTGTCGGACACAGACTCATTAACGAACTGGTTTATTATAGTAATAATCTCGTACAGTAATTCTGATGAAATAATTGAATGTGTAACAAAGTCAATTCATGTGCGCGCATGCGTAACGTATATCATTGCATTCAACCTTAACCGTGTCATATGTTCTAAACGGCTCAGTTATTATATTTTTAGCTGCTTTGGTTTGGTGATAGGGAGTCGTAGAACTCTGTGGGGTTCCTTGTAACCTGTATGCTGCTGTCTGGTGGTGTCAACTCAGAAGAGAGTACTGGTGTTCTCGCAGTGAGGGACCAAAGCTTCGTGACCAGCAGGTCTGTGTTGAATGAGGAGGATCTCGAGGGATCCTTCAACAGACTGGGAGAGGCGGGCCATGCGTGGTGGCTCCTTGACTATTGACCAGAGCTGTGAAGCCGAAAATACATCGTGGTCGTCAACTGTGCGCCAATATATATATATATATATATATATATATATATATATATATATATATATATATATATATATATATATATATATGTTCCATTTTTGAATTGATATATTTCACTATTGCTATATGAGCATAAATTAATAATTCAATATCGCTAAGTGAGTGCTAATCCATAATACATGCATCCTACTTGTTTATAAATTATACATTATTCATATTTGTCTATAAATCATATACTTTGGTCACCCTTGATGTTGAATCATACATTTTTTGTATTTGAGTGTAAATCTTATATTTTAATCGCTCTTGGTGACAGAAACGTACAACATCGATATTTGTGTACAAATTCTATACATTGATCATCCATGGTGATATATCCATACATCAATCATATTTGTTTATAAGTTCCAATACGTTGATTCTTGTTTGATTTTCTCGTTGAAGTTACATGTTCCGATTAGTTCCATGTTATGAACTATATCATTTCCTTATATCAGTTGTTGAACTCGGTGCGCATCATCCTGCTAAATCCATTGTTGTACTTTATGCGCACGAGTATGGTGTCAGATTTATTCATCGATCAAGTACATTATAGATAAACATCTCATTAACGAAATTGCTTTCGGTGTCTTCGCTAAATCCAATCCCAACACGGATTCATCCTGTTACACTGTACTTCGCGTCGCTATTAAAACGAAGTGCCTGAGGTAATACTATTGTTCTCAGGTGAAGTGTAGCAGCAATGTATGTTGTACTAATCAATCCTCTAGGGGAGCCTGTGGCTCTAATACAGGTGATATGCACCGACTCAAATTCGCGCCTAGCACTCCAGAAGATTTCTTACAAACCAGGATGGTTCAACATTTCCAATGAGCTTGGTAACAATACGTTTGATTTGCGATCCGAATCCGGCCTGAAAATCACCACCATTCAAGATGGGTATTATAGCATGCATACACTCAAAAAAGTAATCCAAGATGCCATTCCTGGAATGACTGCAAGCTAAAACGTTGCGACCAGGCGGATAAGCATCACGATCATGACACTTGCCACCTCCGACCTTTTCACTCTTAGGCTTTCTTTGCCGTTAGTCTGCATCTTTGGGTTCGAAGACCGCGAGGAAATACTGCGAGGGGAAACACCCGTTGCACATAATCCCCCAGCATTAGTCAACATCCTGCGGATTTATGTCCACCTCAATTAGATAAACACAACTGAGAATATTCTTGATGGGAAAAACAATATCCTGCTACAAGTTATTCCCGTGGGTGATAAGTCCAACGGAGACACGCATACTGTCTCCAATGGAAAACCATACTGGAGCAGATTACGTGAAGGCGGCATCCATGAGCTCACGATATGTATTTTAGATGAAAAACAAACACCAATTAATATGCCGGTGTGCACTATCACTCTTGTCATTCAGCACTAGTAGGCGTTCCGCTGGCTCACGATGAGTCTACGTTGTCCTGGCTTCTGTGTTCTCAGGATTATTGCTCCCATTTAGTTACGACACATCTCCCGTAGACGTGGGCGGTGATCTCTCTGCAGGCGAAACGCCAGCATACGTAACAAAGACCGACCTCGCCAAGTATGTGACACTGGACTTGCTGGCGGCACCAGAGCCAGAGCGTCTCGAAAAGACCGCTCCTTCTTTGAAAAAGATGAATGTTGTTTACTTAACAATTGACAGAATCACGTCAAGTGATTCTGTTATGGCAATAAATGCGTCCAGTTTGTATCGTTGGGATTCAATGAAAGACTTTCAAAATGTTGATGGTTTTACACTCAGTAACAACAACGACACTATCGCCTTCCATGGCGCGGGTTTTTGCTTCATTAACCTCCACGGGAGTCGCGTGACGTATCGTGTGCCTCAATTGGAATCCGTGTAAACGAAGCTTTAATGGCACATAATGATAGAAATGCCGTTCCGGCGAACACCTCACACGAAAGCCTTACAAATAGCTTTCCGTCTATGTTTGCCACCGGAGAAACCATTAAGTGTGAAGGTCTCAACGCCAACGCACGGCTGACGGGATTCTCAACTACTCTAACCATCTTTGGCCTGATCTTCGCCACGAATGTGGCAAGTGATTAAAAATTGCTATACATGTAAACAAAAAAAAAGAAAAACAAAAAGAAAAACAATGGCCTAGGGTGAGCAACCAGACATAAACTACAATGACGATGTGGTATTTGGGGAAGCACCTGTGACAAAGACCTTGTAGGCAATAACATTTCTTTCGGGGTATGTAACGCCCTCTATCACTCGGCTCAACAGACTAAAAACCGTGTGATCTGCGGAATATTATGTTCTACCGCATTACGGTGACCGGTCAAAAACATATACAATCACAAGCCCTGCGAACAGAAGGCGCGCTGCTGGTTGTGACTCTTGGCGAGCGTGTTGACAGGCGTGCTGAAGAAAAGACATGGAAATAACAGTCCAACTGCTGACAAAACCAGCCTTGAACACGAATGCTACGTAAACATGTTTACAAAATGATCATATTCTGACTAAAGAACAACTTACAATCATGGACACATCACTGGTCTACAGCCAAAATGCTTCCGCAATAAATGTTGTCAAACTTTACTAATTCTGGGTCACTGACAGCGAAAATGATGCTTGAAATTGTTGATTGGCTCTAGTTTTAAAGATATTATCCTGGGTCAGTATATGCGACCCTTGACTTGGGAATGGCGGAGGATAAGTGAGTTATAAAGGGAAGGGATCTCAATTTAAACCTGAAATGAATAAAATACATCTTTGACTTGATCTATGAATACATCTATGACTGGGTTTAGACAGTACTTGCTTTTTAGCAAAACAATGAATGATGCAATTGTTACGACTCTATGGTCTAAGAAAAATGTAACAGAAAGAAAGTGAAACCAACAAATCAAGTAAAAAATCAACAAGCAATTTATTACTAGATAATTAAAATGAAAAATCAAAAAGTCACTTACAGTAATGTGTTTTGAAATCCTAATAATCCAATAAGAATGATTGTTCTAATCACAAGTCCTAAATATAGAATGTTCCGAATTCTCGGCTGTGTCCTTGAATGTTATGATGTGCTTATGGTCTCCAAAGTCCTGATGTACTAGTAATCTTGATGTGCTGATGTCAAAATGAAGTATTCCAAAATCTCTGAATAAGTTCAGTTAAATTCCAAAATCATTAATTAAAAATCCAAAATCCAAAAGTTTGTGAGCACTGTTATAATCCAATGAATATTTAAAATAATTCCTCTCTTAGAATTTGGAATGAATTTTCACAACTGTAATAGCTCTTTACAAGACTGATGGTAATGTCAAAACTGAATAAATGTCCACCAAACATGGTATATATAAAGATTGGTCACATGACAGAATGTTCTAGAATATGAGTCATCTTAATGGAATTTTTACATGTAAACAAAAATCAACCTTGACCTTCAAATTGAGAAAACATATTGATCAAAACAACCTAATTCAAGGACACTAGTTAAACATGTTTTTCCTGATAACATAAAGATTTAAGCAAATATTAAAGTGAAGAAACATTTATAATTTCCTAAAATATTTATAATATTATATAAACATCATACATAACACCTCCCCTCATAAAGAAAAAGAAAGATTTATATAATAAAGCTTTCTTTTGAATATACATCTAATACTATAATAACCAAAATTACATAAGAACATGTTTTATGATACTGGACTTAATTACATCAAGCAATATTACATTTCTAGGCACGTGAGAGTGCATCTGCAATCACATTGTCTTTTCCCCTGATGTGTCTAATGTCAATGTTATATTTCTGCAATATCAAACTCCATCTCAACAATCTCCGATTTTTATCTTTCATTTTGTTGATGAAAGTAAGGGGATTGTGATCACTGTACACAATAATTGGAGAAAGAGTTGAGGTGACATACACTTCAAAATGCTGTAAAGCCAATATCAAAGCCAAACATTCCTTCTCAATTGTGGAATATTTTTTCTGGTGCTTGTTTAGTTTTTTAGAAAAATAACACACAGGGTGATCCACACCACTTTTGTCTTCCTGAATCAATACTCCACCAACCCCTACATCACTTGCATCAACAGATAATTTAAATGATTGGCTGAAATTTGGTGCAGAAAGAACTGGTGCATTCTTAAGCATGGCCTTTAACTTGTCAAAAGATTCCTGACACTTGTCAGACCAATAAAATTTGGCTTTCTTACTCAATAAACTTGTCAAAGGTTCAGCAATTTTGGAAAAATTGGAACAAAATTTCCGATAATATCCAGCCATACCTAGAAATCGCATCAGTTGCTTTTTACAAATTGGAACTTGAAATTCAGAGATAGCTTTGACCTTAGCTTCTATAGGTTTAACTTGACCTTGTCCCACAATATGTCCTAAAAATGTGACACAAGCATGGCAAAACTCACTTTTGCTCAAATTAATTGTCAGATTCGCATCGCTGAGTCGATCGAAGAATTTTCGAATGGTTTCCAAATGATCTTCCCAGGTGTTGTTGTAGATAATGACGTCATCGATATAAGCATCACAATTGTCAAGACCAAATGTTATCATGTTCATCAGACGTTGAAACGTTGCAGGCGAATTTTTCATTCCAAATGGCATGACTTTATATTGATAAAGTCCATCTGGAGTTACAAATGCTGAAATTTCTTTTGCCCTTTCCGTCAGTGGAATTTGCCAGAATCCTTTTAAAAGGTCAAACTTGGTGACATATTCCGCATTTCCAATTTTATCAATGCAATCGTCCATTCTTGGGATTGGAAATGAATCAGTTTTGGTGACACTGTTGACTTTTCTATAGTCAGTACACAAACGGAATGTATTATCTGGCTTGGGAACAAGAATACATGGTGAACTCCAGTTACTTTTACTTGGTTCTATGAAATCATTCTCCAGTAAATACTGAATTTCTTTCTTCAAATAGTTCTGTTTGAGAGGATTCATCCTATAAGGTTTCTGTTTCACAGGCGCAGAATCTACAACGTCAACGTCATGATAAATTTTACTTGTTCGTGTTGGAACATCAGGAAACAAGTGCTCATAGTCATGTAATAGCTGTTTTAGTTCATTTCTTTCCTGTTGTTGTAGATGTGAAAGTTTCTGGTCTAGGTTGTTCAATATTTCTGAATTCCGAAGATTGGTTATACCAGAGTCACTATAGTCTGATCGTACTCCATCGTTGATATCTTCACTGTGTGGGACAGGTACAACTAAATTAACAGAATAATTAGCTGGGCTATCTCTGTCAAAATATTCCTTTAACATATTTATATGACAAAGTTGTTTCTGTTTCCGTCTCCCAGGAGTGTTACTGATATAATTTAAGTCATTTACTTTCTTTTCAACGGTATAAGGACCATAAAATTTAGCCTGAAGAGGATTTTGAGTTATGGGCAAGAGAGCCAGAACTTTGTCACCAGGTTTAAAACTCCTTTCCTGTGAATTTCTGTCATACCTTAATTTCATTTTTGACTGGGTATTGTGAAGATTAGTTCTTGCTACTTCACAGGCCTTTGACAACTTGTATTTGAAATCAGAGACATAATCAAGAAGATTAATCTTTGAATCTTCATTTGAAAGAAGTTTCTCTTTCAATAATTTCAGTGGTCCACGGACAGTATGACCAAAAACTAGTTCAAAGGGACTAAAACCCAACGACTCTTGAACTGATTCCCTAACAGCAAACAACAACAAATGAACACCCTCATCCCAATCCTTTTCTGTATCAAAGCAATATGATCGAATCATATTCTTCAAAGTTTGATGAAATCTTTCCAAAGCACCTTGACTTTCAGGGTGATAGGCAGAAGATTTAAACTGTTGGATGCCTAATTCATGCATAACTTGTTGGAAAATTCCAGACATAAAATTTGACCCTTGATCTGACTGGACAGATTTGGGAAGGCCAACAAGTGTAAAAAACTTCACCAAAGCTTTCACAATAGTTTTAGTTTTTATATTTCTCCGAGGAATTGCCTCTGGAAATCTTGTAGATGCACACATGATGGTCAACAAGTATTGGTTGCCTGACTTGGTTTTAGGTAAAGGACCAACACAGTCTACAATTATTCTACTAAATGGTTCATCAAATGCAGGAATAGGTTGCAGATGAGCCTTAGGTATCTTCTGATTGGGTTTCCTACCATTTGACAAGTGTGACAAGATCTGCAGTATTTAGAAACATCACTTTTCAGTTTCGGCCAATAAAAATGATTCAAGATCTTGTGATAAGTCTTACGGACTCCTAAATGACCAGCCAAAGGAGTTTCATGGGCTAAATTAAGAATTTCCTGTCTATATGACTTAGGAACAACAATTTGATAGCTCACTGACCACTCGTCACCAGCGGGTACATCAGGTGGTCTCCATTTCCTCATAAGGACCCCATTTTTCACAAAGTAACACACTGGAACTTGTGTGGCTTCAGTTTCACTAATAGCCCTCTGAAACAAACAAGATATCTCGGGATCTTGCTCCTGTCCAACGATAAGGGATTGTCGTTTGTCATCCTGATTAGAACAAAGAGAATGAGTTGCCAAAAGAGGATCACTGTGATCAATACCATTTGATTGATCAATACCTGAGGAAAAAGTGACCTCATCAAAAGACTGACCAATACATGTGTCAGCTAAAGGAATAATATCCTGATCAACATCACTCTCAAGAGCTCTTTTTGCCATAGCTCTAGTAACTGCACAAGCAGGGTACAAATCAGGGATTTCAGTTTCGACAGGATCAACTTTCTGATCCAAACAAGGCTTGTCAGTTACAAGTGGATTAACCACAACCTTATCTCCAGCTAGGTCATTGCCTAGTAATAAATGAACACCCTCTATGGGTAAAGAAGTCACTGCCCCAACAGTCACAGGTCCAGAAACTAAGTCTGATGCCAAATTTACACAATGGAGAGGAACATTTACAAAGCCGCACTCTACTCCCTGAACAAGAACACTTTCACTTGAAGAAGACTCCTCAGACAAAGGCAAAGTACCTGATAATAAAAGACTCTGAGAAGCTCCAGTGTCCCTTAATATTTTAATTGGGATAGGCTTGGCAGAATCACCAATAAGTGATATAGAACCTTCTGACATGAATGGTTCATAAGCCTCCAAAATAGAATCAGACTGGGGTTTGTTTGACCCAACAAATGTATTGCTTTCAATACAAGACCGTGACCTTGACCTCGTAGAAATAAGAGCATTTGGAAAAGCTCTGTCTTTACTCTGTTGCTTATTTTTCAACTTGAAGCAATCAGAAATAACGTGCCCTTTCTTTTTACAATAAGTGCACGTAGGAAGAGATAAGGATTTCTGATCAGTCTTATCAGATGTTTGATTCCTAACAGTTGTGCTGTTGTGAAATTTGGAAGTACTCGAATGAGATTGAAATGGTTTTTTACCAGAAAACTGCTGAGAGGACGACTTATTGCCAAACAAAATTTTGTTAGTCAAGGAATAATCATCAGCCATACGAGCAGCATTTTCCAAAGTTTCCACATTCCGCTCGTCAAGATAGGTTTTAACATCACTATGGATGCACCTCTTGAACTCTTCAATTAATACGAGCTGTCTGAGGTTATCATAACCTTGATCAACTTTCTTGACTGAGCACCACCTATCAAATAGTTGTTCTTTATCCCTTGCAAATTCGACATGAGTTTGTCCAGTTTCTTTTCTACAATTCCTAAACCTTTGTCGATATGCCTCTGGTACCAACTCATAAGCTTTCAAGATGTACTCCTTAACCACATCATAATCAGTGCTTTGTTGTACTGACAGTGAAGTGTAGACTTCACGAGCTTTGCCAATAAGTGCACTTTGTAATAACAAAGTCCAATGCTCTCTGGGCCATTTCAAGTTTTCAGCTATTTTCTCGAAATGAAGAAAGTATTTATCTACTTCTTTTTCCTGAAAAGGGGGTACTAACCAAATATATCTAGTAACATCAAAACCTGAACTTGTGTTTAAAGGAGTGAAGTGTGCTCTGTTTGCCAGTTCTAATTCTCTTAATTTAAATTGCATTTCCCTTTCTTCTCTTTGCATATGCATTTGTATCTGCCTCTCTTCTTTCTGCATTTGTATCTGCCTCTCTTCCTTCTCTCTCTCCATCTGTATCTGCCTCTCTTCTTTCTGCATTTGTATCTGCCTCTCTTCCTTCTCTCTCTCCATCTGTATCTGCCTCTCTTCTTTCTCTCTCTCCATCTGTATCTGCCTCTCTTCTTTCTGCATTTGTATCTGCCTCTCTTCCTTCTCTCTCTCCATCTGTATCTGCCTCTCTTCTTTCTCTCTTTCTCTCTCTGAATCTGAAGCTTTGCCAATTCTAAATCCATCTGGTTCTTTAACTCTAATTCCCTTAATTTCCTGTCAGAACCAGATACAGGCTTTCTCTTCAAACTTAAAGCACTGCTATCAAAAATTCCCTTTCCTACTAAATACTGAATTAAAATAATCTTTATTTCCTGTTTTGTCAATGATACTTTTGCCTCAGATAGACTGTATTTTCTGGCAAGCTCGAGCAACTCATCCTTTCTCATGCACTCTAACCCCTCCTGGGTAGGTTTTGAAATGAAATTCTGAACATTAGATGCCATTGTAAATGCTTGTTGGTTTCACACAAAAATATTTCTCTATTTAAAAATCTTTGCCAAAGACAAAAAAAATTCAGAGACAAAATCAATATGAATTTCAAAGATAAATTTAATATCTCTAATATGCTTTAAAGAAATTCAATCCCGGAACGACGAGCCCCCAATTTCTGTTACGACTCTATGGTCTAAGAAAAATGTAACAGAAAGAAAGTGAAACCAACAAATCAAGTAAAAAATCAACAAGCAATTTATTACTAGATAATTAAAATGAAAAATCAAAAAGTCACTTACAGTAATGTGTTTTGAAATCCTAATAATCCAATAAGAATGATTGTTCTAATCACAAGTCCTAAATATAGAATGTTCCGAATTCTCGGCTGTGTCCTTGAATGTTATGATGTGCTTATGGTCTCCAAAGTCCTGATGTACTAGTAATCTTGATGTGCTGATGTCAAAATGAAGTATTCCAAAATCTCTGAATAAGTTCAGTTAAATTCCAAAATCATTAATTAAAAATCCAAAATCCAAAAGTTTGTGAGCACTGTTATAATCCAATGAATATTTAAAATAATTCCTCTCTTAGAATTTGGAATGAATTTTCACAACTGTAATAGCTCTTTACAAGACTGATGGTAATGTCAAAACTGAATAAATGTCCACCAAACATGGTATATATAAAGATTGGTCACATGACAGAATGTTCTAGAATATGAGTCATCTTAATGGAATTTTTACATGTAAACAAAAATCAACCTTGACCTTCAAATTGAGAAAACATATTGATCAAAACAACCTAATTCAAGGACACTAGTTAAACATGTTTTTCCTGATAACATAAAGATTTAAGCAAATATTAAAGTGAAGAAACATTTATAATTTCCTAAAATATTTATAATATTATATAAACATCATACATAACACCTCCCCTCATAAAGAAAAAGAAAGATTTATATAATAAAGCTTTCTTTTGAATATACATCTAATACTATAATAACCAAAATTACATAAGAACATGTTTTATGATACTGGACTTAATTACATCAAGCAATATTACATTTCTAGGCACGTGAGAGTGCATCTGCAATCACATTGTCTTTTCCCCTGATGTGTCTAATGTCAATGTTATATTTCTGCAATATCAAACTCCATCTCAACAATCTCCGATTTTTATCTTTCATTTTGTTGATGAAAGTAAGGGGATTGTGATCACTGTACACAATAATTGGAGAAAGAGTTGAGGTGACATACACTTCAAAATGCTGTAAAGCCAATATCAAAGCCAAACATTCCTTCTCAATTGTGGAATATTTTTTCTGGTGCTTGTTTAGTTTTTTAGAAAAATAACACACAGGGTGATCCACACCACTTTTGTCTTCCTGAATCAATACTCCACCAACCCCTACATCACTTGCATCAACAGATAATTTAAATGATTGGCTGAAATTTGGTGCAGAAAGAACTGGTGCATTCTTAAGCATGGCCTTTAACTTGTCAAAAGATTCCTGACACTTGTCAGACCAATAAAATTTGGCTTTCTTACTCAATAAACTTGTCAAAGGTTCAGCAATTTTGGAAAAATTGGAACAAAATTTCCGATAATATCCAGCCATACCTAGAAATCGCATCAGTTGCTTTTTACAAATTGGAACTTGAAATTCAGAGATAGCTTTGACCTTAGCTTCTATAGGTTTAACTTGACCTTGTCCCACAATATGTCCTAAAAATGTGACACAAGCATGGCAAAACTCACTTTTGCTCAAATTAATTGTCAGATTCGCATCGCTGAGTCGATCGAAGAATTTTCGAATGGTTTCCAAATGATCTTCCCAGGTGTTGTTGTAGATAATGACGTCATCGATATAAGCATCACAATTGTCAAGACCAAATGTTATCATGTTCATCAGACGTTGAAACGTTGCAGGCGAATTTTTCATTCCAAATGGCATGACTTTATATTGATAAAGTCCATCTGGAGTTACAAATGCTGAAATTTCTTTTGCCCTTTCCGTCAGTGGAATTTGCCAGAATCCTTTTAAAAGGTCAAACTTGGTGACATATTCCGCATTTCCAATTTTATCAATGCAATCGTCCATTCTTGGGATTGGAAATGAATCAGTTTTGGTGACACTGTTGACTTTTCTATAGTCAGTACACAAACGGAATGTATTATCTGGCTTGGGAACAAGAATACATGGTGAACTCCAGTTACTTTTACTTGGTTCTATGAAATCATTCTCCAGTAAATACTGAATTTCTTTCTTCAAATAGTTCTGTTTGAGAGGATTCATCCTATAAGGTTTCTGTTTCACAGGCGCAGAATCTACAACGTCAACGTCATGATAAATTTTACTTGTTCGTGTTGGAACATCAGGAAACAAGTGCTCATAGTCATGTAATAGCTGTTTTAGTTCATTTCTTTCCTGTTGTTGTAGATGTGAAAGTTTCTGGTCTAGGTTGTTCAATATTTCTGAATTCCGAAGATTGGTTATACCAGAGTCACTATAGTCTGATCGTACTCCATCGTTGATATCTTCACTGTGTGGGACAGGTACAACTAAATTAACAGAATAATTAGCTGGGCTATCTCTGTCAAAATATTCCTTTAACATATTTATATGACAAAGTTGTTTCTGTTTCCGTCTCCCAGGAGTGTTACTGATATAATTTAAGTCATTTACTTTCTTTTCAACGGTATAAGGACCATAAAATTTAGCCTGAAGAGGATTTTGAGTTATGGGCAAGAGAGCCAGAACTTTGTCACCAGGTTTAAAACTCCTTTCCTGTGAATTTCTGTCATACCTTAATTTCATTTTTGACTGGGTATTGTGAAGATTAGTTCTTGCTACTTCACAGGCCTTTGACAACTTGTATTTGAAATCAGAGACATAATCAAGAAGATTAATCTTTGAATCTTCATTTGAAAGAAGTTTCTCTTTCAATAATTTCAGTGGTCCACGGACAGTATGACCAAAAACTAGTTCAAAGGGACTAAAACCCAACGACTCTTGAACTGATTCCCTAACAGCAAACAACAACAAATGAACACCCTCATCCCAATCCTTTTCTGTATCAAAGCAATATGATCGAATCATATTCTTCAAAGTTTGATGAAATCTTTCCAAAGCACCTTGACTTTCAGGGTGATAGGCAGAAGATTTAAACTGTTGGATGCCTAATTCATGCATAACTTGTTGGAAAATTCCAGACATAAAATTTGACCCTTGATCTGACTGGACAGATTTGGGAAGGCCAACAAGTGTAAAAAACTTCACCAAAGCTTTCACAATAGTTTTAGTTTTTATATTTCTCCGAGGAATTGCCTCTGGAAATCTTGTAGATGCACACATGATGGTCAACAAGTATTGGTTGCCTGACTTGGTTTTAGGTAAAGGACCAACACAGTCTACAATTATTCTACTAAATGGTTCATCAAATGCAGGAATAGGTTGCAGATGAGCCTTAGGTATCTTCTGATTGGGTTTCCTACCATTTGACAAGTGTGACAAGATCTGCAGTATTTAGAAACATCACTTTTCAGTTTCGGCCAATAAAAATGATTCAAGATCTTGTGATAAGTCTTACGGACTCCTAAATGACCAGCCAAAGGAGTTTCATGGGCTAAATTAAGAATTTCCTGTCTATATGACTTAGGAACAACAATTTGATAGCTCACTGACCACTCGTCACCAGCGGGTACATCAGGTGGTCTCCATTTCCTCATAAGGACCCCATTTTTCACAAAGTAACACACTGGAACTTGTGTGGCTTCAGTTTCACTAATAGCCCTCTGAAACAAACAAGATATCTCGGGATCTTGCTCCTGTCCAACGATAAGGGATTGTCGTTTGTCATCCTGATTAGAACAAAGAGAATGAGTTGCCAAAAGAGGATCACTGTGATCAATACCATTTGATTGATCAATACCTGAGGAAAAAGTGACCTCATCAAAAGACTGACCAATACATGTGTCAGCTAAAGGAATAATATCCTGATCAACATCACTCTCAAGAGCTCTTTTTGCCATAGCTCTAGTAACTGCACAAGCAGGGTACAAATCAGGGATTTCAGTTTCGACAGGATCAACTTTCTGATCCAAACAAGGCTTGTCAGTTACAAGTGGATTAACCACAACCTTATCTCCAGCTAGGTCATTGCCTAGTAATAAATGAACACCCTCTATGGGTAAAGAAGTCACTGCCCCAACAGTCACAGGTCCAGAAACTAAGTCTGATGCCAAATTTACACAATGGAGAGGAACATTTACAAAGCCGCACTCTACTCCCTGAACAAGAACACTTTCACTTGAAGAAGACTCCTCAGACAAAGGCAAAGTACCTGATAATAAAAGACTCTGAGAAGCTCCAGTGTCCCTTAATATTTTAATTGGGATAGGCTTGGCAGAATCACCAATAAGTGATATAGAACCTTCTGACATGAATGGTTCATAAGCCTCCAAAATAGAATCAGACTGGGGTTTGTTTGACCCAACAAATGTATTGCTTTCAATACAAGACCGTGACCTTGACCTCGTAGAAATAAGAGCATTTGGAAAAGCTCTGTCTTTACTCTGTTGCTTATTTTTCAACTTGAAGCAATCAGAAATAACGTGCCCTTTCTTTTTACAATAAGTGCACGTAGGAAGAGATAAGGATTTCTGATCAGTCTTATCAGATGTTTGATTCCTAACAGTTGTGCTGTTGTGAAATTTGGAAGTACTCGAATGAGATTGAAATGGTTTTTTACCAGAAAACTGCTGAGAGGACGACTTATTGCCAAACAAAATTTTGTTAGTCAAGGAATAATCATCAGCCATACGAGCAGCATTTTCCAAAGTTTCCACATTCCGCTCGTCAAGATAGGTTTTAACATCACTATGGATGCACCTCTTGAACTCTTCAATTAATACGAGCTGTCTGAGGTTATCATAACCTTGATCAACTTTCTTGACTGAGCACCACCTATCAAATAGTTGTTCTTTATCCCTTGCAAATTCGACATGAGTTTGTCCAGTTTCTTTTCTACAATTCCTAAACCTTTGTCGATATGCCTCTGGTACCAACTCATAAGCTTTCAAGATGTACTCCTTAACCACATCATAATCAGTGCTTTGTTGTACTGACAGTGAAGTGTAGACTTCACGAGCTTTGCCAATAAGTGCACTTTGTAATAACAAAGTCCAATGCTCTCTGGGCCATTTCAAGTTTTCAGCTATTTTCTCGAAATGAAGAAAGTATTTATCTACTTCTTTTTCCTGAAAAGGGGGTACTAACCAAATATATCTAGTAACATCAAAACCTGAACTTGTGTTTAAAGGAGTGAAGTGTGCTCTGTTTGCCAGTTCTAATTCTCTTAATTTAAATTGCATTTCCCTTTCTTCTCTTTGCATATGCATTTGTATCTGCCTCTCTTCTTTCTGCATTTGTATCTGCCTCTCTTCCTTCTCTCTCTCCATCTGTATCTGCCTCTCTTCTTTCTGCATTTGTATCTGCCTCTCTTCCTTCTCTCTCTCCATCTGTATCTGCCTCTCTTCTTTCTCTCTCTCCATCTGTATCTGCCTCTCTTCTTTCTGCATTTGTATCTGCCTCTCTTCCTTCTCTCTCTCCATCTGTATCTGCCTCTCTTCTTTCTCTCTTTCTCTCTCTGAATCTGAAGCTTTGCCAATTCTAAATCCATCTGGTTCTTTAACTCTAATTCCCTTAATTTCCTGTCAGAACCAGATACAGGCTTTCTCTTCAAACTTAAAGCACTGCTATCAAAAATTCCCTTTCCTACTAAATACTGAATTAAAATAATCTTTATTTCCTGTTTTGTCAATGATACTTTTGCCTCAGATAGACTGTATTTTCTGGCAAGCTCGAGCAACTCATCCTTTCTCATGCACTCTAACCCCTCCTGGGTAGGTTTTGAAATGAAATTCTGAACATTAGATGCCATTGTAAATGCTTGTTGGTTTCACACAAAAATATTTCTCTATTTAAAAATCTTTGCCAAAGACAAAAAAAATTCAGAGACAAAATCAATATGAATTTCAAAGATAAATTTAATATCTCTAATATGCTTTAAAGAAATTCAATCCCGGAACGACGAGCCCCCAATTTCTGTTACGACTCTATGGTCTAAGAAAAATGTAACAGAAAGAAAGTGAAACCAACAAATCAAGTAAAAAATCAACAAGCAATTTATTACTAGATAATTAAAATGAAAAATCAAAAAGTCACTTACAGTAATGTGTTTTGAAATCCTAATAATCCAATAAGAATGATTGTTCTAATCACAAGTCCTAAATATAGAATGTTCCGAATTCTCGGCTGTGTCCTTGAATGTTATGATGTGCTTATGGTCTCCAAAGTCCTGATGTACTAGTAATCTTGATGTGCTGATGTCAAAATGAAGTATTCCAAAATCTCTGAATAAGTTCAGTTAAATTCCAAAATCATTAATTAAAAATCCAAAATCCAAAAGTTTGTGAGCACTGTTATAATCCAATGAATATTTAAAATAATTCCTCTCTTAGAATTTGGAATGAATTTTCACAACTGTAATAGCTCTTTACAAGACTGATGGTAATGTCAAAACTGAATAAATGTCCACCAAACATGGTATATATAAAGATTGGTCACATGACAGAATGTTCTAGAATATGAGTCATCTTAATGGAATTTTTACATGTAAACAAAAATCAACCTTGACCTTCAAATTGAGAAAACATATTGATCAAAACAACCTAATTCAAGGACACTAGTTAAACATGTTTTTCCTGATAACATAAAGATTTAAGCAAATATTAAAGTGAAGAAACATTTATAATTTCCTAAAATATTTATAATATTATATAAACATCATACATAACACCTCCCCTCATAAAGAAAAAGAAAGATTTATATAATAAAGCTTTCTTTTGAATATACATCTAATACTATAATAACCAAAATTACATAAGAACATGTTTTATGATACTGGACTTAATTACATCAAGCAATATTACATTTCTAGGCACGTGAGAGTGCATCTGCAATCACATTGTCTTTTCCCCTGATGTGTCTAATGTCAATGTTATATTTCTGCAATATCAAACTCCATCTCAACAATCTCCGATTTTTATCTTTCATTTTGTTGATGAAAGTAAGGGGATTGTGATCACTGTACACAATAATTGGAGAAAGAGTTGAGGTGACATACACTTCAAAATGCTGTAAAGCCAATATCAAAGCCAAACATTCCTTCTCAATTGTGGAATATTTTTTCTGGTGCTTGTTTAGTTTTTTAGAAAAATAACACACAGGGTGATCCACACCACTTTTGTCTTCCTGAATCAATACTCCACCAACCCCTACATCACTTGCATCAACAGATAATTTAAATGATTGGCTGAAATTTGGTGCAGAAAGAACTGGTGCATTCTTAAGCATGGCCTTTAACTTGTCAAAAGATTCCTGACACTTGTCAGACCAATAAAATTTGGCTTTCTTACTCAATAAACTTGTCAAAGGTTCAGCAATTTTGGAAAAATTGGAACAAAATTTCCGATAATATCCAGCCATACCTAGAAATCGCATCAGTTGCTTTTTACAAATTGGAACTTGAAATTCAGAGATAGCTTTGACCTTAGCTTCTATAGGTTTAACTTGACCTTGTCCCACAATATGTCCTAAAAATGTGACACAAGCATGGCAAAACTCACTTTTGCTCAAATTAATTGTCAGATTCGCATCGCTGAGTCGATCGAAGAATTTTCGAATGGTTTCCAAATGATCTTCCCAGGTGTTGTTGTAGATAATGACGTCATCGATATAAGCATCACAATTGTCAAGACCAAATGTTATCATGTTCATCAGACGTTGAAAACGTTGCAGGCGAATTTTTCATTCCAAATGGCATGACTTTATATTGATAAAGTCCATCTGGAGTTACAAATGCTGAAATTTCTTTTGCCCTTTCCGTCAGTGGAATTTGCCAGAATCCTTTTAAAAGGTCAAACTTGGTGACATATTCCGCATTTCCAATTTTATCAATGCAATCGTCCATTCTTGGGATTGGAAATGAATCAGTTTTGGTGACACTGTTGACTTTTCTATAGTCAGTACACAAACGGAATGTATTATCTGGCTTGGGAACAAGAATACATGGTGAACTCCAGTTACTTTTACTTGGTTCTATGAAATCATTCTCCAGTAAATACTGAATTTCTTTCTTCAAATAGTTCTGTTTGAGAGGATTCATCCTATAAGGTTTCTGTTTCACAGGCGCAGAATCTACAACGTCAACGTCATGATAAATTTTACTTGTTCGTGTTGGAACATCAGGAAACAAGTGCTCATAGTCATGTAATAGCTGTTTTAGTTCATTTCTTTCCTGTTGTTGTAGATGTGAAAGTTTCTGGTCTAGGTTGTTCAATATTTCTGAATTCCGAAGATTGGTTATACCAGAGTCACTATAGTCTGATCGTACTCCATCGTTGATATCTTCACTGTGTGGGACAGGTACAACTAAATTAACAGAATAATTAGCTGGGCTATCTCTGTCAAAATATTCCTTTAACATATTTATATGACAAAGTTGTTTCTGTTTCCGTCTCCCAGGAGTGTTACTGATATAATTTAAGTCATTTACTTTCTTTTCAACGGTATAAGGACCATAAAATTTAGCCTGAAGAGGATTTTGAGTTATGGGCAAGAGAGCCAGAACTTTGTCACCAGGTTTAAAACTCCTTTCCTGTGAATTTCTGTCATACCTTAATTTCATTTTTGACTGGGTATTGTGAAGATTAGTTCTTGCTACTTCACAGGCCTTTGACAACTTGTATTTGAAATCAGAGACATAATCAAGAAGATTAATCTTTGAATCTTCATTTGAAAGAAGTTTCTCTTTCAATAATTTCAGTGGTCCACGGACAGTATGACCAAAAACTAGTTCAAAGGGACTAAAACCCAACGACTCTTGAACTGATTCCCCTAACAGCAAACAACAACAAATGAACACCCTCATCCCAATCCTTTTCTGTATCAAAGCAATATGATCGAATCATATTCTTCAAAGTTTGATGAAATCTTTCCAAAGCACCTTGACTTTCAGGGTGATAGGCAGAAGATTTAAACTGTTGGATGCCTAATTCATGCATAACTTGTTGGAAAATTCCAGACATAAAATTTGACCCTTGATCTGACTGGACAGATTTGGGAAGGCCCAACAAGTGTAAAAAACTTCACCAAAGCTTTCACAATAGTTTTAGTTTTTATATTTCTCCGAGGAATTGCCTCTGGAAATCTTGTAGATGCACACATGATGGTCAACAAGTATTGGTTGCCTGACTTGGTTTTAGGTAAAGGACCAACACAGTCTACAATTATTCTACTAAATGGTTCATCAAATGCAGGAATAGGTTGCAGATGAGCCTTAGGTATCTTCTGATTGGGTTTCCTACCATTTGACAAGTGTGACAAGATCTGCAGTATTTAGAAACATCACTTTTCAGTTTCGGCCAATAAAAATGATTCAAGATCTTGTGATAAGTCTTACGGACTCCTAAATGACCAGCCAAAGGAGTTTCATGGGCTAAATTAAGAATTTCCTGTCTATATGACTTAGGAACAACAATTTGATAGCTCACTGACCACTCGTCACCAGCGGGTACATCAGGTGGTCTCCATTTCCTCATAAGGACCCCATTTTTCACAAAGTAACACACTGGAACTTGTGTGGCTTCAGTTTCACTAATAGCCCTCTGAAACAAACAAGATATCTCGGGATCTTGCTCCTGTCCAACGATAAGGGATTGTCGTTTGTCATCCTGATTAGAACAAAGAGAATGAGTTGCCAAAAGAGGATCACTGTGATCAATACCATTTGATTGATCAATACCTGAGGAAAAAGTGACCTCATCAAAAGACTGACCAATACATGTGTCAGCTAAAGGAATAATATCCTGATCAAACATCACTCTCAAGAGCTCTTTTTGCCATAGCTCTAGTAACTGCACAAGCAGGGTACAAATCAGGGATTTCAGTTTCGACAGGATCAACTTTCTGATCCAAACAAGGCTTGTCAGTTACAAGTGGATTAACCACAACCTTATCTCCAGCTAGGTCATTGCCTAGTAATAAATGAACACCCTCTATGGGTAAAGAAGTCACTGCCCCCAACAGTCACAGGTCCAGAAACTAAGTCTGATGCCAAATTTACACAATGGAGAGGAACATTTACAAAGCCGCACTCTACTCCCTGAACAAGAACACTTTCACTTGAAGAAGACTCCTCAGACAAAGGCAAAGTACCTGATAATAAAAGACTCTGAGAAGCTCCAGTGTCCCTTAATATTTTAATTGGGATAGGCTTGGCAGAATCACCAATAAGTGATATAGAACCTTCTGACATGAATGGTTCATAAGCCTCCAAAATAGAATCAGACTGGGGTTTGTTTGACCCAACAAATGTATTGCTTTCAATACAAGACCGTGACCTTGACCTCGTAGAAATAAGAGCATTTGGAAAAGCTCTGTCCTTTACTCTGTTGCTTATTTTTCAACTTGAAGCAATCAGAAATAACGTGCCCTTTCTTTTTACAATAAGTGCACGTAGGAAGAGATAAGGATTTCTGATCAGTCTTATCAGATGTTTGATTCCTAACAGTTGTGCTGTTGTGAAATTTGGAAGTACTCGAATGAGATTGAAATGGTTTTTTACCAGAAAACTGCTGAGAGGACGACTTATTGCCAAACAAAATTTTGTTAGTCAAGGAATAATCATCAGCCATACGAGCAGCATTTTCCAAAGTTTCCACATTCCGCTCGTCAAGATAGGTTTTAACATCACTATGGATGCACCTCTTGAACTCTTCAATTAATACGAGCTGTCTGAGGTTATCATAACCTTGATCAACTTTCTTGACTGAGCACCACCTATCAAATAGTTGTTTCTTTATCCCTTGCAAATTCGACATGAGTTTGTCCAGTTTCTTTTCTACAATTCCTAAACCTTTGTCGATATGCCTCTGGTACCAACTCATAAGCTTTCAAGATGTACTCCTTAACCACATCATAATCAGTGCTTTGTTGTACTGACAGTGAAGTGTAGACTTCACGAGCTTTGCCAATAAGTGCACTTTGTAATAACAAAGTCCAATGCTCTCTGGGCCATTTCAAGTTTTCAGCTATTTTTCTCGAAATGAAGAAAGTATTTATCTACTTCTTTTTCCTGAAAAGGGGGTACTAACCAAATATATCTAGTAACATCAAAACCTGAACTTGTGTTTAAAGGAGTGAAGTGTGCTCTGTTTGCCAGTTCAATTCTCTTAACTTTAAATTGCATTTCCCTTTCTTCTCTTTGCATCTGCATCTGCATTTGTATTTGTCTATCTCTTCATCTCTCTCCTCTCTTCCTTCTCTCTTTCTCATCTGCCTCTCTTCTTTCTCTCTCTCCATCTGCTCTCTTCTCTCTCTGCATCTGTATCTGCCTATCTTCTTTCTGCATTTGTATCTCCATCTGTATCTGCCTCTCTCTCTCTTATCTCTCTCTCTCTCTCTCTCTGAATCTGAAGCTTTGCCAATTCTAAATCCATCTGGTTCTTTAACTCTAATTCCCTTAATTTCCTGTCAGAACCAGATACAGGCTTTCTCTTCAAACTTAAAGCACTATTTCAAAAATTCCCTTTCCTACTAAATACTGAATCAAAATAATCTTTATCTCCTGTTTTGTCAATGATACTTTTGCCTCAGATAGACTGTATTTTCTGGCAAGCTCGAGCAACTCATCCTTTCTCATGCACTCTAACCCCTCCTGGGTAGGTTTTGAAATGAAATTCTGAACATTAGATGCCATTGTAAATGGTTGTTGGTTTCACGACAAAAATATTTCTCTATTTAAAAATCTTTGCCAAGATCAAAAAAAAATTCAGAGACAAAATCAATATGAATTTCAAAGATAAATTTAATATCTCTAATATGCTTTAAAGAAATTCAATCCCGGAACGACGAGCCCCCAATTTCTGTTACGACTCTATGGTCTAAGAAAAATGTAACAGAAAGAAAGTGAAACCAACAAATCAAGTAAAAAATCAACAAGCAATTTATTACTAGATAATTAAAATGAAAAATCAAAAAGTCACTTACAGTAATGTGTTTTGAAATCCTAATAATCCAATAAGAATGATTGTTCTAATCAACAAGTCCTAAATATAGAATGTTCCGAATTCTCGGCTGTGTCCTTGAATGTTATGATGTGCTTATGGTCTCCAAAGTCCTGATGTACTAGTAATCTTGATGTGCTGATGTCAAAATGAAGTATTCCAAAATCTGCTGAATAAGTTCAGTTAAATTCCAAAATCATTAATTAAAAATCCAAAATCCAAAAAGTTTGTGAGCAACTGTTATAATCCAATGAATATTTAAAATAATTCCTCTCTTAGAATTTGGAATGAATTTTCACAACTGTAATAGCTCTTTACAAGACTTATGGTAATGTCAAAACTGAATAAATGTCCACCAAACATGGTATATATAAAGATTGGTCAGCATGACAGAATGTTCTAGAATATGAGTCATCTTAATGGAATTTTTACATGTAAACAAAAATCAACCTTGACCTTCAAATGAGAAAACATATTGATCAAAACAACCTAATTCAAGGACACTAGTTAAACATGTTTTTCCTGATAACATAAAGATTTAAGCAAATATTAAAGTGAAGAAACATTTATAATTTCCTAAAATATTTATAATATTATATAAACATCATACATAACACCTCCCCTCATAAAGAAAAAGAAAGATTTATATAATAAAGCTTTCTTTTGAATATACATCTAATACTATAATAACCAAAATTACATAAGAACATGTTTTATGATACTCGGACTTAATTACATTCAAGCAATATTACATTTCTAGGCACGTGAGAGTGCATCTGCAATCACATTGTCTTTTCCCCTGATGTGTCTAATGTCAATGTTATATTTCTGCAATATCAAACTCCATCTCAACAATCTCCGATTTTTTATCTTTCATTTTGTTGATGAAAGTAAGGGGATTGTGATCACTGTACACAATAATTGGAGAAAGAGTTGAGGTGACATACACTTCAAAATGCTGTAAAGCCAATATCAAAGCCAAACATTCCTTCTCAATTGTGGAATATTTTTTCTGGTGCTTGTTTAGTTTTTTAGAAAAATAACACACAGGGTGATCCACACCACTTTTGTCTTCCTGAATCAATACTCCACCAACCCCTACATCACTTGCATCAACAGATAATTTAAATGATTGGCTGAAATTTGGTGCAGAAAGAACTGGTGCATTCTTAAGCATGGCCTTTAACTTGTCAAAATATTCCTGACCACTTGTCAGACCAATAAAATTTGGCTTTCTTACTCAATAAACTTGTCAAAGGTTCAGCAATTTTGGATAATTGGAACAAAATTTCCGATAATATCCAGCCATAACCTAGAATATCGCATCTGTTGGCTTTTTACAAATTGGAACTTGAAATTCAGAGATAGCTTTGACCTTAGCTTCTATAGGTTTAACTTGACCTTGTCCCACAATATGTCCTAAAAATGTGACACAAGCATGGCAAAACTCACTTTTGCTCAAATTAATTGTCAGATTCGCATCGCTGAGTCGATCGAAGAATTTTCGAATGGTTTCCAAATGATCTTCCCAGGTGTTGTTGTAGATAATGACGTCATCGATATAAGCATCACAATTGTCAAGACCAAATGTTATCATGTTCATCAGACGTTGAAACGTTGCAGGCGAATTTTTCATTCCAAATGGCATGACTTTATATTGATAAAGTCCATCTGGAGTTACAAATGCTGAAATTTCTTTTGCCCTTTCCGTCAGTGGAATTTGCCAGAATCCTTTTAAAGGTCAAACTTGGTGACATATTCCGCATTTCCAATTTTATCAATGCAATCGTCCATTCTTGGGATTGGAAATGAATCAGTTTTGGTGACACTGTTGACTTTTCTATAGTCAGTACACAAACGGAATGTATTATCTTGGCTTGGGAACAAGAATACATGGTGAACTCCAGTTACTTTTACTTGGTTCTATGAAATCATTCTCCAGTAAATACTGAATTTCTTTCTTCAAATAGTTCTGTTTGAGAGGATTCATCCTATAAGGTTTCTGTTTCACAGGCGCAGAATCTACAACGTCAACGTCATGATAAATTTTACTTGTTCGTGTTGGAACATCAGGAAACAAGTGCTCATAGTCATGTAATAGCTGTTTTAGTTCATTTCTTTCCTGTTGTTGTAGATGTGAAAGTTTCTGGTCTAGGTTGTTCAATATTTCTGAATTCCGAAGATTGGTTATACCAGAGTCACTATAGTCAGATCGTACTCCATCGTTGATATCTTCACTGTGTGGGACAGGTACAACTAAATTAAACAGAATAATTAGCTGGGCTATCTCTGTCAAAATATTCCTTTAACATATTTATATGACAAAGTTGTTTCGTGTTTCCGTCTCCCAGGAGTGTTACTGATATAATTTAAGTCATTTCCTTTCTTTTCAACGGTATAAGGACCATAAAATTTAGCCTGAAGAGGATTTTGAGTTATGGGCAAGAGAGCCAGAACTTTGTCACCAGGTTTAAAAACTCCTTTCCTGTGAATTTCTGTCATACCTTAATTTTCATTTTGACTGGGTATTGTGAAGATTAGTTCTTGCTACTTCACAGGCCTTTGACATACTTGTATTTGAAATCAGAGACATAATCAAGAAGATTAATCTTTGAATCTTCATTTGAAAGAAGTTTCTCTTTCAATAATTTCAGTGGTCCACGGACAGTATGTTCAAAGGGACTAAAACCCAACGACTCTTGAACTGATTCCCTAACAGCAAACAACAACAAATGAACACCCTCATCCCAATCCTTTTCTGTATCAAAGCAATATGATCGAATCATATTCATTCAAAGTTTGATGAAATCTTTCCAAAGCACCTTGACTTTCAGGGTGATAGGCAGAAGATTTAAACTGTTGGGATGCCTAATTCATGCATAACTTGTTGGAAAATTCCAGACATAAAATTTGACCCTTGATCTGACTGGACAGATTTGGGAAGGCCAACAAGTGTAAAAAACTTCACCAAAGCTTTCACAATAGTTTTTAGTTTTTATATTTCCTCCGAGAATTGCCTCTGGAAATCTTGTAGATGCACACATGATGGTCAACAAGTATTGGTCTGCCTGACTTGGTTTTAGGTAAAGGACCAACACAGTCTACAATTATTCTACTAAATGGTTCATCAAATGCAGGAATAGGGTTGCAGATGAGCCTTAGGTATCTTCTGGTTTCCTACCATTTGACCAAGTGTGACAAGATCTGCAGTATTTAGAAACATCACTTATTCAGTTTCGGGCCAATATAAAATGATTCAAGATCTTGTGATAAGTCTTACGGACTCCTAAATGACCCAGCCAAAGGAGTTTCATGGGCTAAAATTAAGAATTTCCTGTCTATATGACTTAGGAACAACAATTTGATAGCTCACTGACCACTCGTCACCAGCGGGTACATCAGGTGGTCTCCATTTCCTCATAAGGGACCCCCATTTTTCACAAAGTAACCACACTGGAACTTGTGTGGCTTCAGTTTCACTAATAGCCCTCTGAAACAAACAAGATATCTCGGGATCTTGCTCCTGTCCAACGATATGGGATTGTCGTTTGTCATCCTGATTAGAACAAAGAGAATGAGTTGCCAAAAGAGGATCACTGTGATCAATACCATTTGATTGATCAATACCTGAGGAAAAAGTGACCTCATCAAAAGACTGACCAATACATGTGTGTAATAATATCCTGATCAAACATCACTCTCAAGAGCTCTTTTTGCCACTAGCTCTAGTAACTGCACAAGCAGGGTACAAATCAGGGATTTCAGTTTCGACAGGATCAACTTTCTGATCCAAACAAGGCTTGTCAGTTACTAAGTGGAGTATAACCACAACCTTGATTCCGGGCAGGTCATTGCCTAGTAATAAATGAAGCAAGTCCCTCTAGGGTAAAGAAGTCACTAAGCCCTACACCAACAGTCACAGGTCCCAGAAACTAGACTGATGCCAAATTTACACAGATGGAGAGGAACATTTACAAAGCCGCACATCTAACTCCCTGAACAAGAACACTTTCTAGCTTGAAGAGAAGACTCCTCAGACAAAGGCAAAGTACCAGATGTAATAAAAGGAACTCTGAGAAGCGCCAGTGTCCCCTAAATTTTAATTGGATAGGCTTGGGCAGAATCACCAATAAGGATATAGAACATACTCTGACATGAAAGGTATCATAAGGTTTGACCCAACAAAGTGTATTGCTTTCTATACAAAGACCGTGACCTTGACCTCGTAGAGAGATAAGAGCATTTGGAAAAGCTCTGTCTTTACTCTGTTGCTTATTTTTCAACTTGAAGCAATTCAGAAATAACGTGCACCTTTCTTTTTACAATAAGTGCACGTAGGAAGAGATAAGGATTTCTGATCAGTCTTATCAGATTGTTTGATTCCTAACAGTGTGTGCTGTTGTGAAATTTTGGAAGTACCTCGAATGAGATTGAAATGGTTTTTTACCAGAAAACTGCTGAGAGGACGACTTATTGCCAAACAAAATTTTGTTAGTCAAGGAATAATCATCAGCCATACGAGCAGCATTTTCCAAAGTTTCCACATTCCGCTCGTCAAGATAGGTTTTAACATCACTATGGATGCACCTCTTGAAACTCTTCAATTAATACGAGCTGTCTGAGGTTATCATAACCTTGATCAACTTTCTTGACTGAGCACCACCTATCAAATATCCCTTGCAAATTCGACATGAGTTTGTCCAGTTTCTTTTCTACAATTCCTAACCTTTGTCGATATGCCTCTGGGTACCAACTCATAAGCTTTCAAGATGTACTCCTTAACACATCATAATCATGCTTTGTTGTACTGACAGTGAAAGTGTAGACTTCACGAGCTTTGCCAATAAGTGCACTTTGTAATAACAAAGTCCAATGGGCCCTCTCTGGGCCATTTCAAGTTTTCAGCTATTTTTCTCGAAATGAAGAAAGTATTTATCTACTTCTTTTTCCTGAAAAGGGGGGTACTAACCAAATATATCTAGTAACAATCAAAAACCTGAACTTGTGTTTAAAGGGAGTGAAGTGTGCTCATGTTTGCCAGTTCTAATTCTCTTAATTTAAATTGCATTTCCCTTTCTTCTCTTTGCATATGCATTTGTATCTGCCTCTCTTCTTTCTGCATTTGTATCTGCCTCTCTTCCTTCTCTCTCTCCATCTGTATCTGCCTCTCTTTCCTTCTCTCTCTCCATCTGTATCTGACTCTCTTCTTTCTCTCTCTCATCTGTATCTGCCTCTCTTCTTTCTGCATTTGTATCTGCCTCTCTTCCTTATCTCTCCCATCTGTATCTGCCTCTCTTCTTTCTCTCTTTCTCTCTCTGAATCTGATGCTTTGCAAATTCTAAATCCATCTGGTTCTTTAACTCTAATTCCTTAATTTCCTGTCAGAACCAGATACAGGCTTTCTCTTCAAAACTTAAAGCACTGCTATCAAAATTCCCTTTCCTACTAAATACTGAATTAAAATAATCTTTATTTCCTGTTTTGTCATAATACTTTTTGCCTCAGATAGACTGTATTTTCTGGCAAGCTCGAGCCAACTCATCCTTTCTCATGCACTCTAACCCTCCTGGGTAGGTTTTAAATGAAATTCTGAACATTAGATGCCATTGTAAATGCTTGTTGGTTTCACACAAAGAATATTTCTCTATTTAAAAATCTTTGCCAAAAGACAAAATCAATATGAATTTCAAAGATAAAATTAATATCTCTAATATGCTCTTAAAGAAATTCAAATCCCGGAACGACGAGCCCCCAATTTTCTGTTACGACTCTATGGTCTAAGAAAAATGTAACAGAAAGAAAGTGAAACCAACAAATCAAGTAAAAAATCAACAAGCAATTTATTACTAGATAATTAAAATGGAAAAATCAAAAAGTCACTTTACAGTAATGTGTTTTGAAATCCTAATAATCCAATAAGAATGATTGTTTCTAATCCAAGTCCTAAATAGAATGTTCCGAATTCTCGGCTGTGTCCTTGAATGTTATGATGTGCTTATGGTCTCCAAAGTCCTGATGTACTAGTAATCTTGATGTGCTGATGTCAAAATGAATCGTATTCCAAAATCTCTGAATAAGTTCAGCTTAAATTCCAAAATCATTAATTAAAAAATCAAAATCCAAAAGTTTGTGAGCACTGTTATAATCAAACTGAATATTTAAAATAATTCCTAATTTGGAATGAATTTTCACAACTGTAATAGCTCTTTACAAGACTGATGGTAATGTCAAAACTGAATAAATGTCCACCAAACATGGTATATATAAAGATTGGTCACATGACAGAATGTTCTAGAATATGAGTCATCTTAATGGAATTTTACTTGTAAACAAAATTCAACCTTGACCTTCAAATTGAGAAAACATATTGATCAAAACAACCTAATTCAAGGACACTAGTTAAACATGTTTTTCCTGATAAACATTAAGATTTAAGCAAATATTAAAGTGAAGAAACATTTATAATTTCCTAAAATATTTATAATATTATATAAACATCATACATAACACCTCCCCTCATAAAGAAAAAGAAAGATTTATATAATAAAGCTTTCTTTTGAATATACATCTAATACTATAATAACCAAAATTACATAAGAACATGTTTTATGATACTGGACTTAATTACATCAAGCAATATTACATTTCTAGGCACGTGAGAGTGCATCTGCAATCACATTGTCTTTTCCCCTGATGTGTTTGATGTCAATGTTATATTGCAATATCAAACTCCATCTCAACAATCTCCGATTTTTATCTTTCATTTTGTTGATGAAAGTAAGGGGATTGTGATCACTGTACACAATAATTGGAGAAAGAGCTGAGGTAACATACACTTCAAAATGCTGTAAAGCCAATATCAAAGCCAAACATTCCTTCTCAATTGTGGAATAATTTTTCTGGTGCTTGTTTAGTTTTTTAGAAAAATAACACACAGGGTGATCCACACCACTTTTGTCTTCCTGAATCAATACTCCACCAACCCCTACATCACTTGCATCAACAGATAATTTAAATGATTGGCTAAAATTTGGTGCAGAAAGAACTGGTGCATTCTTAAGCATGGCCTTTAACTTGTCAAAAGATTCCTGACACTTGTCAGACCAATGAAATTTGGTTTTCTTACTCAATAAACTTGTCAAAGGTTCAGCAATTTTGGAAAAATTGGAACAAAATTTCCGATAATATCCAGCCATACCTAGAAATCGCATCAGTTGCTTTTTACAAATTGGAACTTGAAATTCAGAGATAGCTTTGACCTTAGCTTCTATAGGTTTAACTTGACCTTGTCCCACAATATGTCCTAAAAATGTGACACAAGCATGGCAAAACTCACTTTTGCTCAAATTAATTGTCAGATTCGCATCGCTGAGTCGATCAAGAATTTTCGAATGGTTTCCAAATGATCTTCCCAGGTGTTGTTGTAGATAATGACGTCATCGATATAAGCGTCACAATTATCAAGACCAAATGTTATCATGTTCATCAGACGTTGAAACGTTGCAGGCGAATTTTTCATTCCAAACGGCATGACTTTATATTGATAAAGTCCATCTGGAGTTACAAATGCTTGAAATTTCTTTTGCCCTTTCCGTCAGTGGAATTTGCCAGAATCCTTTTAAAAGGTCAAACTTGGTGACATATTCCGCATTTCCAATTTTATCAATGCAATCGTCCATTCTTGGGATTGGAAATGAATCAGTTTTGGTGACACTGTTGACTTTTCTATAGTCAGTACACATACGGAATGTATTATCTGGCTTGGGAACAAGAATACATGGTGAACTCCAGTTACTTTTACTTGGTTCTATGAAATCATTCTCCAGTAAATACTGAATTTCTTTCTTCAGATAGTTCTGTTTGAGAGGATTCATCCTATAAGGATGCTGTTTCACAGGCGCAGAATCTACAATGTCAACGTCATGATAAATTTTACTTGTTCGTGTTGGAACATCAGGAAACAAGTGCTCATAGTCATGTAATAGCTGTTTTAGTTCATTTCTTTCCTGTTGTTGTAGATGTGAAAGTTTCTGGTCTAGGTTGTTCAATATTTCTGAATTCCGAAGATTGGTTATACCAGAGTCACTATAGTCTGATTGTACTCCATCGTTGATATCTTCACTGTGTGGGACAGGTACAACTAAATTAACTGAATAATTAGCTGGGCTATCTCTGTCAAAATATTCCTTTAACATATTTATATGACAAAGTTGTTTCTGTTTCCGTCTCCCAGGAGTGTTAATGATATAATTTAAGTCATTTACTTTCTTTTCAACGGTATAAGGACCATAAAATTTAGCCTGAAGAGGATTCTGAGGTATGGGAAAGAGAGCCAGAACTTTGTCACCAGGTTTAAAACTCCTTTCCTGTGAATTTCTGTCATACCTTAATTTCATTTTTGACTGGGTAGTGTGAAGATTAGTTCTTGCTACTTCACAGGCCTTTGACAACTTGTATTTGAAATCAGAGACATAATCAAGAAGATTAATCTTTGAATCTTCATTTGAAAGAAGTTTCTCTTTCAATAATTTCAATGGTCCACGGACAGTATGACCAAAAACTAGTTCAAAGGGACTAAAACCCAACGACTCTTGAACTGATTCCCTAACAGCAAACAACAACAAATGAACACCCTCATCCCAATCCTTTTCTGTATCAAAGCAATATGATCGAATCATATTCTTCAAAGTTTGATGAAATCTTTCCAAAGCACCTTGACTTTCAGGGTGATAGGCAGAAGATTTAAACTGTTGGATGCCTAATTCATGCATAACTTGTTGGAAAATTCCAGACATAAAATTTGACCCTTGATCCGACTGGACAGATTTGGGAAGGCCAACAAGTGTAAAAAAACTTCACCAAAGCTTTCACAATAGTTTTAGTTTTTATATTTCTCAGAGGAATTGCCTCTGGAAATCTTGTAGATGCACACATGATGGTCAACAAGTATTGGTTGCCTGACTTGGTTTTAGGTAAAGGACCAACACAGTCTACCATTATTCTACTAAATGGTTCATCAAATGCAGGAATAGGTTGCAGATGAGCCTTAGGTATCTTCTGATTGGGTTTTCCTACCATTTGACAAGTGTGACAAGATCTGCAGTATTTAGAAACATCACTTTTGAGTTTCGGCCAATAAAAATGATTCAAGATCTTGTGATAAGTCTTACGGACTCCTAAATGACCAGCCAAAGGAGTTTCATGGGCTAAATTAAGAATTTCCTGTCGATATGACTTAGGAACAACAATTTGATAGCTCACTGACCACTCGTCACCAGCGGGTACATCAGGTGGTCTCCATTTCCTCATAAGGACCCCATTTTTCACAAAGTAACACACTGGAACTTGTGTGGCTTCAGTTTCACTAATAGCCCTCTGAAACAAACAAGATATCTCGGGATCTTGCTCCTGTTCAACGACAAGGGATTGTCGTTTGTCATCCTGATTAGAACAAAGAGAATGAGAATGAGTTGCCAAAAGAGGATCACTGTGATCAATACCATTTGATTGATCAATACCTGAGGAAAAAGTGACCTCATCAAAAGACTGACCAATACATGTGTCAGCTAAAGGAATAATATCCTGATCAACATCACTCTCAAGAGCTCTTTTTGCCATAGCTCTAGTAACTGCACAAGCAGGGTACAAATCAGGGATTTCAGTTTGACAGGAAACTTTTGATCCAAACAAGGCTTGTCAGTTTAAAGTGATTAACCACAACCTTATGCTAGTTTTGTTATCTGGGTAGTTTGAATTTTAAGTTTGGTTTTCTAGTCCTGAGTTTGTTTCACTTGAAGAAGCTGAGTGTTTCTGAGAAGCTGTTACCATTTTTTTTGGAGATGTGTAGTGAGATTGGTTGATCAGTTTTTTAAACTATTTTTATATTTAGATCAGTGAAATTTTGGCTGCCAGATAAAACATTTTTTTATATTTGATATATTTTGGTTTTATCAATCCAGAAATAATCATTTTACTTTTTTTTTTGATATATTCTTTATAAATGTGTATTTATATTTTGTTTGTAGAAGTTTACATTAACATTTTTTTGCTGTTCATATTACTGGAATTACTCGTAATTTTTGGAAATATTGCTTTCTGAAGAAGATATAATTTCTGCTCGATTTTTTGCATCCTATCATTAGCTTATAAAACCATTACAACGTAATAGAAATTACCTTTTTCACCTAATAAAATTTGCAATTTTCTTCCACCAAATTCTTGTTTCATCACACATTCTCCATTTATATATTGTGTGAGAGGAATAATATTAATCAACTTATATTAAGTCAGTAATAATAAACTCCTTTAGGGCTTATCCAATTATTATTGTGTAACTTCACTTGTATTATTGACTCCCTTATAAGTTATAAATTTTTTAATGATAATGTGTATGCCGCTGTACTTAATAAACTTCTGTCACTGAAGTTTCATAGATTAATGATAAGTAAAGAACAAAACCTGAAAAGGCTCTACTTATTTTCTATTGATTTATTAGGATTATAATTTTTTCATGAAATGTCTTATATATCTTTTTTTTCATTTTGACACTTCATTGGGATCTTCTTTTTCATTAAATGATTTTCTCTCTACTATTCTCTCTGTCTTTTCTCTCTCATTAATTGTATATTTTTCTTCTCTCTCTCTGTATATTTGATCTCTTAGAATTCAGAATCAATGTTTCTTTCCATATCTTCTTTTCACTATCTGTTAACATCTTTTAAAGATAATTCTTTTCTAAAGAAAACTAGAAATGATAGGTCAATAAATCTTTCTCTTCTTTTGTCAATTAAATATTATTAAAATCCTTTTGATATAAAATAGGATGTTTTTTGATTAACCACAACCTTATCTCAGCTGTCATTGCTATTAATAATTTGAACACCCTCTGGGTAAAGAAGTCACTGTTAACAGTCACAGGTCCAGAAACTAAGTCTGATGCCAAATTTACACAATGAAGAGGAACATTTACAAGCCGCACTCTACTCATGAACAAGAACACTTTCACTTGAAGAAGACTCCTCAGACAAAGGCAAAGTACCTGATAATAAAAGACTCTGAGAAGCTCCAGTGTCCCTTAATATTTTAATTGGGATAGGCTTGGCAGAATCACCAATAAGTGATATAGAACCTTCTGACATGAATGGTTCATAAGCCTCCAAAATAGAATCAGACTGGGGTTTGTTTGACCCAACAAATGTATTGCTTTCAATACAAGACCGTGACCTTGACCTCGTAGAAATAAGAGCATTTGGAAAAGCTCTGTCTTTACTCTGTTGCTTATTTTTCAACTTGAAGCAATCAGAAATAACGTGCCCTTTCTTTTTACAATAAGTGCACGTAGGAAGAGATAAGGATTTCTGATCAGTCTTATCAGATGTTTGATTCCTAACAGTTGTGCTGTTGTGAAATTTGGAAGTACTCGAATGAGATTGAAATGGTTTTTTACCAGAAAACTGCTGAGAGGACGACTTATTGCCAAACAAAATTTTGTGAGTCAAGGAATAATCATCAGCCATACGAGCAGCATTTTCCAAAGTTTCCACATTCCGCTCGTCAAGATAGGTTTTAACATCACTATGGATGCACCTCTTGAACTCTTCAATTAATACGAGCTGTCTGAGGTTATCATAACCTTGATCAACTTTCTTGGCTGAGCACCACCTATCAAATAGTTGTTCTTTATCCCTTGCAAATTCGACATGAGTTTGTCCAGTTTCTTTTCTACAATTCCTAAACCTTTGTCGATATGCCTCTGGTACCAACTCATAAGCTTTCAAGATGTACTCCTTAACCACATCATAATCAGTGCTTTGTTGTACTGACAGTGAAGTGTAGACTTCACGAGCTTTGCCAATAAGTGCACTTTGTAATAACAAATTCCAATGCTCTCTGGGCCATTTCAAGTTTTCAGCTATTTTCTCGAAATGAAGAAAAGTATTTATCTACTTCTTTTTCTGAAAAGGGGGTACTAACCTATATCTAGTAACATCAAAACCTGAACTTGTGTTTAAAGGAGTTCTGTTTGCCAGTTCTAATTCTCTTAATTTAAATTGCATTTCCCTTTCTTCTCATATGCATCTCTCTCTTCTTCCTGCTTTGTATCTCTCTCTCCTCTCTCCCTCTCTTTCTCTCTCCTCTCTGCCTCTCTTCTCTCTCCTCTTCTCTCTCTCTTCTTCTCTCTCTCCATCTGTATCTGCCTCTTTCTTTCCCCTCTCTCTCTCTCTCTCAACAAAATCTAAAAATTAAACCACAAACCTCTTAATCCATCACAAAATTTTCTATAAAAAATTCCCTTCCTACTAAAAAAAAATCAACCTTTGTCAATTACTTTTCCCATAACTGTAAACTCGAGCACTACATTTTCAACACAAAATCTATTTTCTACAAAAAATCTCAAAAAAAAAATCAACAACCAAAAAAATTTTAAATCTTCCTAATATTTAAAGAATTCAATTTAAAAAAATATCAATTTCTTTACTATCCCAAAGAACAAAAGAAAAAAAAAACAAATCAAGTAAAAATCAACAAGCAAAAAAATAATTATTAAAAATCAAAAAGTCACTTACAGTAATAAAATTGTTTTGAAATCCTAATAATCCAATAAGAATGATTGTTCTAATCACAAGTCCTAAATATAGAATGTTCCGAATTCTGTGTCCTTGAATGTTATGATGTGCTTATGGTCTCCAAAGTCCTGATGTACTAGTAATCTTGATGTGCTGATGTCAAAATGAAGTATTCCAAAATCTCTGAATAAGTTCAGTTAAATTCCAAAATCATTAATTAAAAATCCAAAATCCAAAAGTTTGTGAGCACTGTTATAATCCAATGAATATTTAATAATACTAAAATAATTCTCTCTCTTAGAATTTGGAAATGAATTTTCACAACTGTAATAGCTCTTTACAAGACTGATGGTAATGTCAAAACTGAATCCTCCACCAAACATGGTATATATAAAGATTGGTCACATGACAGAATGTTCTAGAATATGAGTCATCTTAATGGAATTTTTACATGTAAAAAAAAATCAACCTTGACCCTTCAAATTGAGAAAACATTGATCAAAACAACCTAATTCAAGGACACTAGTTAAACATGTTTTTCCTGATAACATAAAGATTTAAGCAAATATTAAAGTGAAGAAACATTTATAATTTCCTAAAATATTTATAATATTATATAAACATCATACATAACACAATCTGAAGCTGGTATTGCGTCATACAAGATATGAATTGCTTCATTTTATTCCTAGAAGTCATGGATGATGCAATCATAACTAAGCTAACATCAATTTGCTGAAGAAATTGCCCTATATCAGCTCTACAAATCATACAGTGTCGTGCTCTCTAATTTGTCAGTGTTTTATTTTGCAAAGGGACACATTTCTGTTTAGCCAAAGTGAGCAGAGATGCCTCGTACTTGTGTGAACATTGCAGATAACTTTTGCTATGTTTGTATTGAAGTGACTTTTGCACCACAAAAGCGCAGAATAATCAATATGGTTAAGGAATAATATCACCTTTATTTTGGCTGCAAAATTGGAGATCAGGAATAGAGGTGGGCCCACACACATATGCTGCAACACTTCTGCAATAAATCTTCGCCAGTGGTTGAATAGGAAAAGGAAATCTATTTCTTTTGCAGTGCCGATGATTTGGAGAGAGTCAACAGATCATATCAGCAATTGTTACTTCTGCATGGTACCTCCAGTTGGGAAAGGTGTGTCAAAGAAGAAAACGTGGACTGTGCATTATCCAAACATTCCATCAGCTATATACCCAATACCCCTCGGAGAAGGACTGCCGGTTCCTGGTGCACCAGAATCATTCTCACTTGAGTCAGACGAGGAAGAGGAAGAGGATGAAACTTCCTCTCCTGAACCATCAATGTCACATGACCCATATTTTCTCCCATCCTCCTCCTCTGAACCACACCTCATAACACAAGATGAACTGAATGACCGTGTCAGGGATTTGGAACTACCCAAGAGTAAGGCAGAGCTGTTGGGCTCCAGACTACAGCAGTGGAATCTCCTGGCAGGTGATGTTAGGGTTTCCATGTTCCATGACCGTCAAAAGGATCTTGTCCCATTCGTCTTCATGGAAGGTGATCTTGTAGACCTGCAACAACATCGATGGTGTGATGGCAGCCCTCAACATCGTTCATGATCCAGATGAGTGGAGACTGTTCTTTGATTCATCGAAGACGAGTCTTAACGCTGTTTTGCTGCATAATGGCAGTGTTTTGCCATCAATTCCAGTTGGTCATGCAGTCCAAATAAAGGAAAGCTATGAAAACATGAAACAACTTTTGAGGTGCATAAACTATGACCAACATCAGTGCCAGCTTTGTGGCAATTTCAAGGTTCTTGCTCTCTTGCTTGGTCTGCAGACTGGATACACAAAGTACTGCTGTTTTCTCTGCGAACGGGATACTAGTAGTCGTGCGAGAGATTCCCACTACATCAAGAGAGATTGGCCACTCCGACAGTCATTGGAGCCTGGGATGAAAAGTGTTCAGCATCCACCACTTGTTGAATCAAGGAAGATTTTGTTACAACCCTTGCACATCAAGCTGGGTCTGATGAAGAACTTTATCAAGGCCATGGACAATACACAAGCAACTTTCACGGCGAGCGATTTCACCAGGACATTGCAGCAATGGAGAAACGCTATAAGGGCAAATGAAGCCCATCAATGCTTGCAGACTATTGCTGGACAGTGACAAGAGATGCTCCATTTAATGAATACAAGAGACAAGCCAAGAAGCGCCGAGTAGACACTGAATAAGGACTAAACTATGTACTTATATATACATCATAGTTTTTTTACTTTTGTTTCAATATATTTTTTATTTATATAACCCTTTTGCTGTTTTTTAAAGTGTTACACTACATAAACAGGACAGGTGAAATATTATCATGTAAAGCAACCATAAGCACATGAAAAGACCTAGGTTTACAATTTATGATTAAAACTCTTCAATGTACACAATATACATAGACATAAAATGTAAAAACTTAAATATCTTGGAAACAGTAGCTAATCAGTTGTTTTAAGTGTCATATTTGAATTCAGTACATCAAAATCCCTAATAAATAGCACATTTTATCTCTGAAGCAGACGACTTCGAAATTTTTTTAGACCAGTGTTATAAATTCAATATACATAACATTTAGAAAGTTCCCCAATAGTTTGCCGGCCCCAGCCCCCCAACAATTGGAATGCCTGTATAGAGCATTTGTTTATTTTCCACTTTCTAACGTCACCCCTGGTCCAGTGATTACTTCTTGAGAACCGGACACCATTCAATGATCATATCATGTAGTCCCTGGATTAGACGCACAATCTTGTTTTTCCTTATTTTTATTTTTTTTTTTCTTTTTTTTTTTTTTTTTGTAAGGGGGTCAATAAACTGGTCCAGCAACAATATAACAAACTCCTCCTTCTAAATATCCTTTATTTGGATCATACGCTGATTGATTATCTCCAGGCACTGGTGGATGTGGAAAATATTATGTGAATTCCTGATATATATATATATATATATATATATATATATATATATATATATATATATATATATATATATATATATATATATATATATATATATATATATATATATATAACCATTTAATGACACAAAAAGTGATAACGGAGCAAATACAAAACAGTTTCCCAACGTTTCGTCGAGATAAACAAGCTCTTCGTCAGGGGAGGAAACAATTTACATCTACAAAACAACCACTAAACACAAAAGTCAAGAAGAATTCTTGACTCCTGCATGTTTAAATGACGGGGAAATAAACAAACAAAGGATAAACATTAGAAGAAAGAAAGAAGACAAAATTAAAACACGGTTTAAAACGGTAAACTACATATCTTTGTTATGCTACCATCAGCTCAACAAACGTGTGAAAAAATTTTTTAAAGTGTTTATCGTGCGTATCGCGCGGGGGACCAAAGAGTTTTGACCTAATTCCAGGCTTAGAACATTATCTATATATATATATATATATATATATATATATATATATATATAATATATATATATATATATATATATATATATATATATATATATATCAATGTCATGTGATTAACATGGGAGGAGGGTCAATATGACTAGTTACTGGAGTAAGCCTTATACCCCCTAAACAGCTACGGCAAATATTTAAATTTCCCGCCGTTAATCGCATTGGCACAGAAGTGTGGGGTGGGGGTGAGTAAATAATGCAAAAGAATATATAACACAGAGATTTTTTAAAATATACGTTTTATTTATTTATTTATTTTGCAGATGTAAGGAAATATTTCACTCGTCAAGTGGAGAAAATTTGTATATTGTCACTCGTGAATTCGCCACTCGTGCATGTGTGTATCAAACCCTTTTAAATATAAAAGTAGTTTTTATTGTTATGTATGTACTACGGTGTATATGTTTTAAACTTTAGACACGTAAATGATCGAATCTTATCTTAATTTGCTATCACTCAAGTTTTCATTGTAACTTAACAACAACCTCCTTTGTAAAAGCTAACTTGTTAGATGTTGTTCTTGCATAAGAAGGTAAATTAAGTATTCATCAGACAAGGAGAAACGCTTTGAGTACGCTTTAAAACGTTTGAAAAGCACATACACGACAAGGACATCATAAGAGTCTTTCTCATAGTGGGGAAAAAAAAAAGGAATGATATTTTAAATCTCTTGTCATCGTAGAATTCTGGAATTATTCCCAGCTAATTCTGCAGTAGGATTGTAATTATACGGTTTAAGTTGTATTTATTTATAATATTTGTAAAGTATAACAATGGCAGATGTTGAAAACGGACACGAGGCTGACGATGCTTTACAGGATGAAACTACCGGTGAATTTGATGCGGAGGGGGAAAATGCCGAGCAGTTTGATGAAGGGGCAGATGGTGACACAGGAGCAGCTGGCCAGGAGGAGTCGACAGTGGATGATCCAGTGAGATATCTTGTTATTATTTTGTTACTGTCATTATGATATCAAATAATTGAACAGCAGCAGAGGATTCAAAGGTGGGGAAGGGGCTGGATTTAATGCGAACATGCTTCGTGGGGTGGGTGGGTGTGGCATAGCCAAAGTTCAAACATAATGTATAGAACGTATTAAGTGGAAAATGCTACATTGTTTACTTAAAAAACTGGCAGTGGAATGTGCATTTACAACCTGTTTGGTGGAATATGTATTAATATGAGGTACAATAGGCAATTTCATCTTGCATTAGACAACGACAAAGAGATAGAATTGACCAGTTGCATTCTAATTATAGTGTTGCGTAAAGACAAAACAATATGTACTGAGTGTTACATTTTGCATACACATGAGGCCTTACACCTCATGTGGCAAACATCACAATGCAGTGTAATGAAAGTTGCCATATTGGTCTTTTTTCCAGTTAATACAGTCCCAAGACGGAGTTAAATTACTTGCATATTCATAACCCACTGGCTATCAAAGTTTCCATATAGAAAGTACAGTTGTGGTTGGTACGGTTAACAGCAAAGAAAACTCTAAAACTTGTGAAATTTAGACTATTAACTGAGTTATTCTATTGTTTAGATTGCACTCGCTCGCAATGTTGATTAATGGCATATAGCTCCGTAAATATTAAATTTTCCAAACTTGATATCTTCCAGTATTTTCACTTGTTCCTTAATGTCCACCTAAAGATGATTGCTTCTTTATAATGATGCATATATTGATTTTGATTACAACTGTGAGAATCCTTGTAGTTGTAGGATGCACAATGCTAGATTAGAACCTGAGATTGCATATACCTGTGAAAACATATTGATTTTTTTTTTAGATACAACACATTTATTCTACCGGAAATGAAAAAGCGGGTGTATGGCCTCTATCAGATCAATAAGGGTAGTCATTTAGAAAAAAGATATGGAACACAAATATTGTTCGCTGTTCACATTTATAAAAGTTTACACTAGAAAATTCAAACATGTTTCATTATTAGCCTCCCATGACATGGGTCATCATTACAGGGAATTTAGTTCCTCATGATTGGTTAACAATTCCACTCACTCTTGAATTTTATTTTGGATACAAATCAGCATTTGTTCATCCTGGTACTCTGCTTTGGAAATAAATGCAGCAAGGTTTTGTTGACATTTTTATCTTCTCTTCATTATATTATATAACCAAGATCATTGACCATGTGTTCTTGATTGGCGCCCAAGCAAATAACATTCCTGTTAGTCGGTGAAATTGATTGTCTTGTTCTTTTTAGAGCAAGGAGCACACTCTGTTTAGCAAGACAGCTTGGTGTGCATCCAACTTGGTCTTTGTAAAGTCAGCTGTCACCCTACATGCGTTTTTGAGGTAACTTTCTTGCCACAAAGATGAAAAAAGGGTTAATGGCACAGTAAAATTAACACTGGATGCATAATGTTTGAAAGATCTGTATGAAAATCCAGTGTTTGTTTTCAATATTTATTGTTTGTTATTACAGGAACTGGAGGCAATCAAAGCCAGGGTGCGAGAAATGGAAGAAGAGGCAGAAAAGTTGAAGGAAATGCAGAGTGCTGTGGATGAACAAATGAACATGAAATCTCCAACCCTTTGTAATACATATTACTCTGTACACAGAAACCTTCAGACATCCTTATTTCTCAGTTTTATATATCTTGA